>JAZGLO010005703.1:135000-519989 GCA_036873155.1 Biomphalaria sudanica | reverse complement strand
AAATAGTTGGAGGATGAGAGAGAGAGAGGGTGAGAGAAATAGTTGGAGAATGAGAGAGAGAGAGGGTGAGAGATAGTTGGAGAATGAGAGAGAGAGAGGTGAGAGAGATAGTTGGAGAATGAGAGAGAGAGAGGGTGAGAGAGATAGTTGGAGAATGAGAGAGAGAGGGTGAGAGAATAGTTGGAGGATGAGAGAGAGAGAGGGTGAGAGAGATAGTTGGATGATGAGAGAGAGGGTGAGAGAGATAGTTGGAGAATGAGAGAGAGAGAGAGAGGGTGAGAGAGATAGTTGGAGAATGAGAGAGAGAGGGTGAGAAATAGTTGGAGAATGAGAGAGAGAGAGGGTGAGAGATAGTTGGAGAATGAGAGAGAGAGAGGGTAGAGAGATAGTTGGAGAATGAGAGAGAGAGAGGGTGAGAGATAGTTGGAGAATGAGAGAGAGAGAGGGTGAGAGAATAGTTGGAGAATGAGAGAGAGAGAGGGTGAGAGAGATAGTTGGAGAATGAGAGAGAGAGAGGGTGAGAGAGATAGTTGGAGAATGAGAGAGAGAGAGGGTGAGAGAGATAGTTGGAGAATGAGAGAGAGAGGGTGAGAGAGATAGTTGGAGAATGAGAGAGAGAGAGGGTGAGAGATAGTTGGAGAATGAGAGAGAGAGAGGGTGAGAGAGATAGTTGGAGAATGAGAGAGAGAGAGGGTGAGAGAGATAGTTGGAGGATGAGAGAGAGAGAGGGTGAGAGAAATAGTTGGAGAATGAGAGAGAGAGAGGGTGAGAGAGATAGTTGGAGGATGAGAGAGAGAGAGGGTGAGAGAGATAGTTGGAGAATGAGAGAGAGAGGAAGAGAGATAGTTGGAGTATGAGAGAGAGAGAGAGTGATAGAGATAGTTGGAGGATAAGAGAGAGGGTGAGAGAATAGTTGAACAATGAGAGAGAGAGGGTGAGAGAATTAGTTGGAGAATGAGAGAGAGAGAGAGATAGTTGGAGGATGAGAGAGAGAGAGAGGGTGAGAGAATAGTTGAACAATAAGAGAGAGAGAGAGATAGTTGGAGGATGAGAGAGAGAGAGAGAGAGGGTGAGAGAATAGTTGGAGAATGAGAGAGAGAGAAAGAGAGATAGTTGGAGGATGAGAGAGAGAGAGAGGGGTGAGAGAATAGTGGAAAAATGAGAGAGAGAGAGATAGTTGGAGAATGAGAGAGAGAGGGTGAGAGAAATAGTTGGAGGATGAGAGAGAGAGGGTGAGAAAATAGTTGGAGGATGAGAGAGAGAGAGGGTGAGAGAGATAGTTGGAGGATGAGAGAGAGAGAGGGTTAGAGAGATAGTTGGAGGATGAGAGAGAGAGAGAGGGTGAGAGAGATAGTTGGAGGATGAGAGAGAGAGGGTGAGAGAATAGTTGGAGGATGAGAGAGAGAGGGGGTGAGAGAGATAGTTGGAGGATGAGAGAGAGAGAGGGTGAGAGAGATAGTTGAAGGATGAGAGAGAGAGAGAGGGTGAGAGAGATAGTTGGAGGATGAGAGAGAGAGAGGGTGAGAGAGATAGTTGGAGGATGAGAGAGAGAGAGGGTGAGAGAATAGTTGGAGGATGAGAGAGAGAGAGGGTGAGAGAGATAGTTGGAGGATGAGAGAGAGAGAGGGTGAGAGAGATAGTTGGAGGATGAGAGAGAGAGAGGGTGAGAGAAATAGTTGGAGGATGAGAGAGAGAGAGGGTGAGAGAGATAGTTCGAGGATGAGAGAGAGTGAGGGTGAGAGAGATAGTTGGAGGATGAGAGAGAGAGGAAGAGAGATATTCGGGGTTGAGAGAGATAGTTGGAGGATAAGAGAGAGGGTGAGAGAATTAGTTGAACAATGAGAGAGAGAGGGTAAGAGAATTAGTTGAAGAATGAGAGAGAGAGAGAGAGAGAGATAGTTGGAGGATGAGAGGGAGAGAGAGGGTGAGAGAATTAGTTGAACAATAAGAGAGAGAGAGATAGTTGGAGGATGAGAGAGAGAGAGAGAGAGGGTGAGAGAAATAGTTGGAGAATGAGAGAGAGAGAAAGAGTGATAGTTGGAGGATGAGAGAGAGAGAGAGAGAGGTGAGAGAATAGTGGAAAAATGAGAGAGAGAGAGAGATAGTTGGAGAATGAGAGAGAGAGAGGTGAGAGAGATAGTTGGAGGATGAGAGAGAGAGAGGGTGAGAGCATTAGTTGAAGAATGAGAGAGAGAGGGTGAGAGAGATAGTTAGAGGATGAGAGAGAGAGAGAGGGTGAGAGAATTAGTTGAAGAATAAGAGAGATAGAGAGAAAGAGAGGGTGAGAGAATTAGTTGAAGAATGAGAGATAGAGAGAGAGAGAGGGTGAGAGAAATAGTTGGAGGATGAGAGAGAGAGAGAGAGAGAGAGATAGTTGGAGGATGAGAGAGAGAGAGGGTGAGAGAGATGGTTGGAGGATGAGAGAGAGAGAGGGTGAGAGAGAGAGAGGATGAGAGAGAGGACTGAGAAAAAAAAAAGGTGAAAGGATGAATATACTTTGGATTATCTTTTCTTTTTCAATTTTCTGTTTCGAGTTTTTACCCCGATCCATCCAGAAGGAACTTCCAAAACTTTCTTGTAGCCTTGACCAGCATGGGTTCTTATACCTTCCTTGCCCAGCCCAGCCCTCTCAGGAAATGCCAGTCTGAGAGCCACTGGGACAACAAATACAATTATAATTTCCCCGTAACTCGACACGCTGACGGTCCAAAATGTCAGGATGGAAACTTTAGACTTTATCTCCAGCCTCCCATCTAGTACGCCTTTGCTGGTACTGACCGGTTCCTGTTTCATATTTTCTACCCATCAAAAATAGAAGAGAGGAACGGGGGAAGGCAGGGCGTGTTTAGGGGTAAGGGCATGAGGCTTATCATAGGTGTTACCAGGAGTACAGGAGTAAACTTTGTGACCAGGTTTTCTAATGGCTCAAATTTAGTGTATGGATTGTCTAATTAAAGTAAAAGTCACGCTTTATAAGAATGGTATTTTTTAATGTCTTAAACTTCTATAGCAAATCTCACATCATTAAGTCAGTTGGGTAGGGTAGGGACCTCTATTTATTTTATTGTTTTTACTCTAACCATGTGAAAAAAAAAATGTTTTGATTATAAATCCAAAAATATTAACATTTTGACAAAGCGTACATTAACTCTTTCTGCCTGGCACACATTTTGCATTCTCGGATCAAGTTGAAACCTTGGAAATTATTAATTGTTTCTAGCAAAACATGAATCAATTTTTAAAAAAATTAACGAATTAAATAGCGGTAATTTTGATTGTTATTGAAGAAGGGAAATAAATCCTACATTACTGAGATACATGACTGTAAATGTTGAGTTATTCTTCTTAGGTAATTTTTTAAAAAGTATTTTATATATTTAGCTTGTTAAGAAAGGACCGTATATTACTACAGATGTCGGCCGTGTCTGTAGTCCGCGAGTCCGGAGTGTCCGAGTCCATTGGAAGTGAACGCAAAACAAACTCTGTTTAACCCGAATCTTACCCCCCCCTCCCGTCGGACAGGATAGCGGGCAGGAGGAACTCGCTGTCCAATTCAGGTTGGTGAAAGGGAGCTTTTGTTCGCTTTTGCTGGCCTTAGTGTTCCAAGTACGGGATATTCATGTGCTGTAGGTGTTACATGAACTTGAGAGTCTTAGAAAAAGGTCTGAGCTTCAGGTTTTGAAAGAGGTCTGGGATTTACGTCATAAATTAAATAACTTAAATATTTATTCATGTATTTATTGATTTATTTCCAAAAGACGTCTGGGCTTAAGAATCTAAAAGACGTCACGGTTTGAAGTGTTCAATAACACCTAGCCTTGTTTTTCAAAGAAACACGTGGACTTGATTTCAAAGACGTCTTGGCCTGAGATTCTAAAAGATATCTGGTCTTGAGATCATAAGCAACGTCTGTGCTAGATGCGTCCAAATACGTCTGGGATTCAACACTGAAACAAAAATTAAGTTGCGATTAAGATCTCTTTACCAAAGGTTCATGTCAAGAATTGAACAAGTGAAGACGTTGTCTGGGAACAACACAGCCCAACAAAAGTTCTTACTTGTTTCCTATCAAAAGACTGGATGAACTAAACACATTCCTCCAATCTTAGTAAATATCCGTTCACCCGTCTTCTACTATAATCACCTAACCACTTTGTGTACTGTTAATAACCTTGACATTCGAATGTGATACAATGATGTGTGATCTAACCCCTTCCTTAATTGGCTCTTGTCTTATCTTGTCTTATTTTGTCTTAAATACACTGTTCATTTTCTTCTTGCACCAAAGATCTAAGTCACAGTCGCACCAGAATGACACTAACAGTTAGGTTGAACACAGCCTATCTAGAACTATCAAAATTCTGTTCAATTTGAGTTTTAAGTGGATGCTTTTACGCGGTACAAACATCAGACGTGACCCAGTTCGTCACCTGGTCTTTTAATCTTAGGTTTAACCTAACTCGCTAAATTATGTCTTTAAGAATTCTGCCTGAGAATTGGTTCTTAGTGTGTATTCATGGCACTTATTCTGCAAGTTAATAATTTAATTTTAAGCGCATCTGAAGTGCGGTAATGACTCACTTTTTGTGCTGGTCTACCTTGTAGAGTAAATGTTAAGGTTTTAGGTCGGGAGCCACTGGTCGAGAGATGTACACTATCCTCCCTGCCTTTACGTTGACCTAGTCCTTCGTCTGTTGGGGCTTTACACATGTCAACCATTGCTTCCATTCCTCCCTGCCATTTGCCTTGGAGAATCTCTTTTCAATGTCCGAAGTTCATTCTTTTATGTTGTCTTCACATCCCTTGCTGTCTGTTTCTTCTATTTTCCCTAAGGGGAGACTTTTTCGAGCCCTGAAGACCTTGTGATATGCCCTTAGAGTTTTGGTTTGCGTTTTTACAGTAGTTACCAGAATGTAATTTTAAGTTGGGAGTGGATGATGAAATTAAAATCAAGGGAAGTATTACATATACAGGTATATTGTTACTAGATTTGAAGCTAGTTACAAAATTAAATTAATTATACTTAAATCTGACAAGTGTCTAGTGCAGTGTTCTAGGCTAGATTAAGCGAAATTTTCTTAGATATGAAGTTTAAAAGTTATACATGAGGTCTACGCCCAATTTTGTTGAAATTTTGTTTATTTATACTGTGATTTCAAAACCCTTTTCTCGGATCGACAAAACAGACACTTACACTCTTGGTTGGAACTGATAATTATTGAAGTTCACTCCCTTTGAGATAAAAAGAAAGCGTCTAGCGCTGTTATAGAGATATGATAGCGCCTGGATGTAAATACGAAGACTTCTGGTTCCAATACCAATAAAAAGAACTTGACTTAATAAACACCTTGTTAAATGCCGCGGTAATTTAATAGTATTATATTTATATAGCATATTGCTGCTTCAACCTTAAAAATGAATTTCAAATAATAACAAAGCAAGTAACCAAGCGAAACTTTTCGATCTAAAAGCTCCTCAAGACAGATTCTATTTTTAGAAACCTTACGTTAACTGATTATTTTGTTTGATATTAGACAAAGGAAAGAAATTGTACTTGACAGGTGTGGCTACAAAAGTTAAATTAGTCCCTTTTATACTTTGTGTAACAAAATTAGGTCGTCACTTAAAAGTTTGAAACTAACCATAAATATTTTCATATGCCTTATGGAATGATGAGTTCACTATATGAATACAAGTATTGAGTCCATGGAGCCTAGGACTCTACAAGGGACATATGGAATGATCAGTTCACTATATGAATACAAGTATTAAGTCCATGGAGCCTAGGACTCTACAAGGGACATATGGAATGACCAGTTCACTATATGAATACAAATATTAAGTCCATGGAGCCTAGGACTCTACAAGAGACATATGGAATGATCAGTTCACTATATGAATACAAGTATTAAGTCCATGGAGCCTAGGACTCTACAAGGGACTTATGGAATGATCAGTTCACTATATGAATACAAGTATTAAGTCCATGGAGCCTAGGACTCTACAAGAGACATATGGAATAATCAGTTCACTATATGAATACAAGTATTAAGTCCATGGAGCCTAGGACTCTACAAGAGACATATGGAATGATCAGTTCACTATATGAATACAAGTATTAAGTCCATGGAGCCTAGGACTCTACAAGGGACATATGGAATGATCAGTTCACTATATGAATACAAATATTAAGTCCATGGAGCCTAGGACTCTACAAGAGACATATGGAATGATCAGTTCACTATATGAATACAAGTATTAAGTCCATGGAGCCTAGGACTCTACAAGGGACATATGGAATGATCAGTTCACTATATGAATACAAGTATTAAGTCCATGGAGCCTAGGACTCTACAAGAGACATATGGAATGATCAGTTCACTATATGAATACAAGTATTAAGTCCATGGAGCCTAGGACTCTACAAGAGACATATGGAATGATCAGTTCACTATATGAATACAAGTATTAAGTCCATGGAGCCTAGGACTCTACAAGAGACATATGGAATGACCAGTTCACTATATAAATACAAGTATTAAGTCCATGGAGCCTAGGACTCTACAAGAGACATATGGAATGATCAGTTCACTATATGAATACAAGTATTAAGTCCATGGAGACTAGGACTCTACAAGGGACATATGGAATGATCAGTTCACTATATGAATACAAGTATTAAGTCCATGGAGCCTAGGACTCTACAAGGGACATATGGAATGATCAGTTCACTATATGAATACAAGTATTAAGTCCATGGAACCTAGGACTCTACAAGGGACATATGGAATGATCAGTTCACTATATGAATACAAGTATTAAGTCCATGGAGCCTAGGACTCTACAAGGGACATATGGAATGATCAGTTCACTATATGAATACAAGTATTAAGTCCATGGAGCCTAGGACTCTACAAGGGACATATGGAATGACCAGTTCACTATATGAATACAAGTATTAAGTCCATGGAGCCTAGGACTCTACAAGAGAAATATGGAATGATCAGTTCACTATATGAATACAAGTATTAAGTCCATGGAGCCTAGGACTCTACAAGGGACATATGGAATGATCAGTTCACTATATGAATACAAGTATTAAGTCCATGGAGCCTAGGACTCTACAAGAGACATATGGAATGATCAGTTCACTATATGAATACAAGTATTAAGTCCATGGAGCCTAGGACTCTACAAGAGACATATGGAATGATCAGTTCACTATATGAATACAAGTATTAAGTCCATGGAGCCTAGGACTCTACAAGAGACATATGGAATGACCAGTTCACTATATGAATACAAGTATTAAGTCCATGGAGCCTAGGACTCTACAAGGGACATATGGAATGATCAGTTCACTATATGAATACAAGTATTAAGTCCATGGAGCCTAGGACTCTACAAGAGACATATGGAATGACCAGTTCACTATATGAATACAAGTATTAAGTCCATGGAGCCTAGGACTCTACAAGGGACATATGGAATGATCAGTTCACTATATGAATACAAGTATTAAGTCCATGGAGCCTAGGACTCTACAAGAGACATATGGAATGATCAGTTCACTATATGAATACAAGTATTAAGTCCATGGAGCCTAGGACTCTACAAGAGACATATGGAATGATCAGTTCACTATATGAATACAAGTATTAAGTCCATGGAGCCTAGGACTCTACAAGGGACATATGGAATGATCAGTTCACTATATGAATACAAATATTAAGTCCATGGAGCCTAGGACTCTACAAGAGACATATGGAATGATCAGTTCACTATATGAATACAAGTATTAAGTCCATGGAGCCTAGGACTCTACAAGGGACATATGGAATGATCAGTTCACTATATGAATACAAGTATTAAGTCCATGGAGCCTAGGACTCTACAAGAGACATATGGAATGATCAGTTCACTATATGAATACAAGTATTAAGTCCATGGAGCCTAGGACTCTACAAGAGACATATGGAATGATCAGTTCACTATATGAATACAAGTATTAAGTCCATGGAGCCTAGGACTCTACAAGAGACATATGGAATGACCAGTTCACTATATAAATACAAGTATTAAGTCCATGGAGCCTAGGACTCTACAAGAGACATATGGAATGATCAGTTCACTATATGAATACAAGTATTAAGTCCATGGAGACTAGGACTCTACAAGAGAAATATGGAATGATCAGTTCACTATATGAATACAAGTATTAAGTCCATGGAGCCTAGGACTCTACAAGGGACATATGGAATGATCAGTTCACTATATGAATACAAGTATTAAGTCCATGGAGCCTAGGACTCTACAAGAGACATATGGAATGATCAGTTCACTATATGAATACAAGTATTAAGTCCATGGAGCCTAGGACTCTACAAGAGACATATGGAATGATCAGTTCACTATATGAATACAAGTATTAAGTCCATGGAGCCTAGGACTCTACAAGAGACATATGGAATGACCAGTTCACTATATAAATACAAGTATTAAGTCCATGGAGCCTAGGACTCTACAAGAGACATATGGAATGATCAGTTCACTATATGAATACAAGTATTAAGTCCATGGAGACTAGGACTCTACAAGAGAAATATGGAATGATCAGTTCACTATATGAATACAAGTATTAAGTCCATGGAGCCTAGGACTCTACAAGGGACATATGGAATGATCAGTTCACTATATGAATACAAGTATTAAGTCCATGGAGCCTAGGACTCTACAAGAGACATATGGAATGATCAGTTCACTATATGAATACAAGTATTAAGTCCATGGAGCCTAGGACTCTACAAGAGACATATGGAATGATCAGTTCACTATATGAATACAAGTATTAAGTCCATGGAGCCTAGGACTCTACAAGAGACATATGGAATGACCAGTTCACTATATGAATACAAGTATTAAGTCCATGGAGCCTAGGACTCTACAAGGGACATATGGAATGATCAGTTCACTATATGAATACAAGTATTAAGTCCATGGAGCCTAGGACTCTACAAGAGACATATGGAATGATCAGTTCACTATATGAATACAAGTATTAAGTCCATGGAACCTAGGACTCTACAAGGGACATATGGAATGATCAGTTCACTATATGAATACAAGTATTAAGTCCATGGAGCCTAGGACTCTACAAGGGACATATGGAATGATCAGTTCACTATATGAATACAAGTATTAAGTCCATGGAGCCTAGGACTCTACAAGAGACATATGGAATGATCAGTTCACTATATGAATACAAGTATTAAGTCCATGGAACCTAGGACTCTACAAGGGACATATGGAATGATCAGTTCACTATATGAATACAAGTATTAAGTCCATGGAGCCTAGGACTCTACAAGGGACATATGGAATGATCAGTTCACTATATGAATACAAGTATTAAGTCCATGGAGCCTAGGACTCTACAAGGGACATATGGAATGATCAGTTCACTATATGAATACAAGTATTAAGTCCATGGAGCCTAGGACTCTACAAGGGACATATGGAATGATCAGTTCACTATATGAATACAAGTATTAAGTCCATGGAGCCTAGGACTCTACAAGAGACATATGAAATGATCAGTTCACTATTCAAAAGCAATAGGGAAAAAAATCAACTTTCTGAAGCTGTCTGTGGTCTATGATTTCTTTCATACTCAGTTATAAAATACAAGATAAGATTTAGTTCCCCTGAGTACCGTAAAGAATGGTACATATATATTCAATAATCAATGAAATGATACGCTTCAAAAGTTTAATGTGTTATCCAGTAGATCACTCTAAGAGTCCATTATATTACAGTTGTTCATCTTGATTTCACATCTCTTTAAATTATCTCCTATACAGTCTCTCTCTCTTGGAAAGACTGTAGTTCTCTTTTCTAAGCAATTCATATTGTCCTTTCCAGTGTTAGTGTTGCCTGTGGTATTGCTATGACTAGTGTTTCCAATCGGAATATTTTATTGTTTGTACTATTAGTATTGCTACCATCACTAGTATAATTAGAATTGGCTTTTTGATGCTATTTTTCGAATTCAGCTTCAATCCGTATTTTGTTTCCAAGTCATATTGTAACTTTCTATCTGCCTCTTGAGTAAGTCATTCCTTGTCCCTTCTTTCTCACTTTCTTTCTTTCTTTGTCTACCTTTCTCTGTTTTAACATTATGTTTTCCAACTCCATCTTTAATTTAGCTTTTACATCTCTTCTTAGCCCTTTACATTTTACATTTAGCCCTTTACATTTTTGATTTAGCAATTTACATTTTTAATTTTAACGGCCAGTATGGATTTCGAACCCATGACATCCTTGCGATGTTCTAACAACTAAAGTAACCAACCAAATACTTTGTGAGAATTTTCAGCTTACTATTTCTTTTCGTAACTGGCAACATCCCTGACATCTACTCGAAACTTGAGCTCTTCAACATTTGAAGACTTTCAAAAAGTGTGCGCTAATAAGAACTGCTAAATAAAATGAAATCACATTTTCAATTGCATTTCTAGTAAATAAGATCTTAGCCTGACGGACGGATGGACAGACATACCACACAAAACTAATAGCGGCTTTTCCACATTTGGGTGGGGAGGGCGCTAAAAAAGAACACCATGATTCTGAAACCAGATAGATCTAGCCTGCTGATGTTTTTCTTTTTTCTCTATGTAGTCCCTAAGTCCTGACTTCAATCTCCCTCTCCTTACAACCCCCGGGCTCTTTTGTTTGTTTTCTTCAACCATTATCTTCCCTATTACCTCTCTTTCTTTCTTTCTCTCTCTTCTTCTCTCTTTCTTTCTTTCTCTCTCTCTCTCTTTCTTTCTCTCTCTTTCTCTCTGTCTCAATGTCTTTTTCTTTCTCTCTTTCTCTTTCTTTTTCTCTTTCACTTTCTTTCTCTCTTTCTTTTCCTTTCTCTTTCTCTCTGTCTTTCTCTTTCTCTCTCTCCCTTCCTTTTTTTCTCTCTCTCTCTCTCTTTTTCTCTCTGAGTCATTTTGTCTTTCTCTTTTTCCTCGTGGTTCATCAGATTCTTATTCGGGATTCGAATCTCTCCAAGAACCACATGGGACAAACTTTGGAACGATACCCTGCTCATGTATCCAGCCAGTATCATATTCTACTGCGTCATCGGCCTATAGTGTGTACAAGCTCTCCCTCTGATATATCCCCGTGTAACCCGATGTCCTGACCAATGGTAACCGGAGATAAAGCCATTTGGCTCGAGTTACATTTCAAATATCACATCTCTTCTGTTGCAATAAGGTTCTAGCAGTAACAACAAGTATCTCACAACCGTTACACTTAATTTCTAAAAAAGTAAGACCCTGTCTTTAAAGAAATATTATTAAGTGAGGAAGTCTACCCAATAATTGAGTACAGTTTTAAAGGTACCATTTTCAGACCTCGCGATCTATAGGGGCAGATGGCGTAAAGCTCATTTCTCACTCCATATGCTAGGACAAATTTGTACAAGTTCTTCCTCTTCCCTGGTGCCATAAGAGAATGGAATGGGTTGCCTGAATTATCCAGGAAAATCAACGACTTAGCAGAGTAAAAGTCACTAATTAACATGCATGACTAGATTGACACATGAAATGCGCAGGACGTAATTTTATTTTTAATCTAATGTTTGTAATTTGCAAGATAAGATAAACTCTGCTCCACAATGACTGACGGTTACCGAATGTGTCACGTGGCCAGCACAACGACCAGCGTCTTGACATCCCCAAAGTACTCCTGATACCAATTAGAGTTGGGGGAGGGGGGGGCGTCCTAAAAAATACCAAAGTTCAAAATCCAGGTGATCAGGACTCAAACCTGAGAACCTTCTGTTCAGAGGCTAAGCACTTCACCGCATGTCCACCATGCCCTGTGGTTTCAATGGTAGCTTGACCACTTCTGAGAACCTTCTGTTCAGAGGCTAAGCACTTTACCGCATGTCCACCATGCCCTGTGGTTTCAATGGTAGCTTGACCACTTCTGAGAACCTTCTGTTCAGAGGCTAAGCACTTTACCGCATGTCCACCATGCCCTGTGGTTTCAATGGTAGCTTGACCACTTCTGAGAACCTTCTGTTCAGAGGCTAAGCACTTTACCGCATGTCCACCATGCCCTGTGGTTTCAATGGTAGCTTGACCACTTCTGAGAACCTTCTGTTTCGAGGCTAAGCACTTTACCGCATGTCCACCATGCCCTGTGGTTTCAATGGTAGCTTGACCACTTCTGAGAACCTTCTGTTCAGAGGCTAAGCACTTTACCGCATGTCCACCATGCCCTGTGGTTTCAATGGTAGCTTGACCACTTCTGAGAACCTTCTGTTCCGAGGCTAAGCACTTTACCGCATGTCCACCATGCCCTGTGGTTTCAATGGTAGCTTGACCACTTCTGAGAACCTTCTGTTCCGAGGCTAAGCACTTTACCGCATGTCCACCATGCCCTGTGGTTTCAATGGTAGCTTGACCACTTCTGAGAACCTTCTGTTCCGAGGCTAAGCACTTTACCGCATGTCCACCATGCCCTGTGGTTTCAATGGTAGCTTGACCACTTCTGAGAACCTTCTGTTTCGAGGCTAAGCACTTTACCGCATGTCCACCATGCCCTGTGGTTTCAATGGTAGCTTGACCACTTCTGAGAACCTTCTGTTCAGAGGCTAAGCACTTTACCGCATGTCCACCATGCCCTGTGGTTTCAATGGTAGCTTGACCACTTCTGAGAACCTTCTGTTCAGAGGCTAAGCACTTTACCGCATGTCCACCATGCCCTGTGGTTTCAATGGTAGCTTGACCACTTCTGAGAACCTTCTGTTCCGAGGCTAAGCACTTTACCGCATGTCCACCATGCCCTGTGGTTTCAATGGTAGCTTGACCACTTCTGAGAACCTTCTGTTCCGAGGCTAAGCACTTTACCGCATGTCCACCATGCCCTGTGGTTTCAATGGTAGCTTGACCACTTCTGAGAACCTTCTGTTCCGAGGCTAAGCACTTTACCGCATGTCCACCATGCCCTGTGGTTTCAATGGTAGCTTGACCACTTCTGAGAACCTTCTGTTCCGAGGCTAAGCACTTTACCGCATGTCCTCCATGCCCTGTGGTTTCAATGGTAGCTTGACCACTTCTGAGAACCTTCTGTTCAGAGGCTAAGCACTTTACCGCATGTCCACCATGCCCTGTGGTTTCAATGGTAGCTTGGGTACTTCCATGTGATAACAAAACGAATCATAATCATATTTTGGAAAAACTGAAAACAAAAAAAGTTGCAAGACATTTCTAAACTCAACACACTTATCTGTTCAACATGGTAGATATTTGACCCCAACTAATAATGGCAATCTCATCTTTTCTAAGATAAAGAATGAGTGCAGTGATTTCACGTGACTACGCAAACCCAGTTGTGACCTACATATTTCCCCGCATCTCGTGCAGTTTTAGCCATTGTCCGCCGGCGGTGTATTTAGTCTTCCTATCGTCTATTGAGACTTACCCCCGGGACGTTTAATGGACTCGTACACAAGTCTAGATCACTACACATGGAGCTGTTTTATATAATGTAGCGTTATATAAATATAGGTGTATCTAAATATATATATATATATATAAATAGCCAGATTTTACGGCATATCCGGTATACAGAATAAAGGTTATATTTATAAGTCATGTACTTTTTAATGATCATATTTATTTATTTTTGAGTAACGAAATTTTGTAACTCTTATGTTTTTAGCAGATTGTTTTTATTGAAAGTTACTTAAGCTTCCTTGATAGTGTTTAGTTTTTAGTAAAAATCGCCAATACATGTTTATAAATGTCACTATCATGCATATGTTTATATACCCGTTGTTCCGTACCAAATAGTTGTTCAGTCACGCTACTTATCTAAGTGTCGTTTGGGCCCTAGTGAATGGGATTGTTTCAATATCAGAGTTGTTCACACTTACGCTAAGTACAGTAGTCTTCCCTTGGTTGACATTCTGCTTATAAAGTTCCGCTGTACATTCAAAACACATCGTCCATTTATTTGTCTTAGACCTATTTAGTATTGTCTTAAAAATAGTTACCATAATCATTTAACTCTCCTTTTTTTTTATTACACAAAGTATATTTGTCCTCGGGGTACGGTGGCTGAGTGGTTAGCGCTTGGCTTTCGAAGCTGGGGTCATGGGTTCGAAACTCGATGAAGACTGGGATTTTGAATTTCGGAATTTTTAGGCGCCGCTGGGTCCACCCGGCGCCTTCGGAGGTCACGGTCCACCCAACTTTAATGGGTGCCTGACTTTATTTGGGGAAAGTAAATGCGGTTGGTTTGTGCTGGCCACATGACACCCTGCTCGTTAACTGTTGGCCAAAGAAAAAGATGACCTTAATATTATCTGCTCTATAGATCGCTAGGTCTGAAAGGGAAACTTTTTTTTTTACCTATATTTGTTATGCTCTTTTGACTTTTTAGAGAAATTTTATAAAATTTGAAATATCTTTTTAAAAAGTTTACTTAAGGATCAAGTGACTCAATGAAATACGTAATAACAATAGCCTAGACCTGCCACATTATCGGAGTAAGAGAATTTTAAAGTAGATTGTGATATTGGAGAACTCCTTTATACAAGTCACGATTTGACATTGTCAAAGCCAGAGAAATAACAGAATAAATACCAATAAGAACTCACTATTTCAAACATGTGTCAGAACTCTCGAGTGAAAAGCGTTTCATCTTATGGTACATTGCTACTCATACCGATTACGAATTGTTAGTTTACGAATTTTTAGTATGAAGTGGAGGTGAGGGTAAACAGAGGTCAGTCAGAGGAGGTCTAAGTGTTGAACTTTGTCTCCTATCACGTGATACACGTTTTCTCAGCTCACGTGCGGAAAGGGCTATTTGCCCCACTTTGTACGTCACACGAACCCACTCCCCCCCCCCCCAAAAGAGCACACCTCGAAAATAAGTCTGTCCCAGCATGAAGAGAAGTAACCCGACCCCCCTCAGCATAGTATCTGGAAGAAATATTTGAGTTATTATGTGAGTACTACTTCGGCCCTTGCCTTGCTAGAGTTTCCCTACTAACAGACCACCAGCGCCCACTACCTCGGGATGTATGACATCCAGGCGTGAGGGTACCGCGTCTGAGGGCGGTAACTTTATACGCTCAGCAGATGGGGAGTGGTGTCCCCTTACCGGAAACAATTTTAAAATTTACATGCGTAGCAAATATGGTGGTTCCCCTTTTATGAAACAGATACAGCAAGTCGAATGGTCCAAGATGAAATCCAAACTCTGCTGATAATTTGGGTGATTTCATACCTATTTGTGTAAGAGAGTATCTTAGGGAGTAGACGGTGGCTTGACTAGAAATGGAAGGATACATTAATGAAAAACATGACTGGTCAGATCTCCTGGGACAAGAAACATTAGGTAATTGGTATCGTAGATATAATATGAACCTTGCTCTAAATACTATCAAACGATTGACCACATCTTATTCTACCTGCTACTATCTTGAGACCTATGCAAAGAAGAGCGAATACTTTGTTGCATCGAATATTAAAACTACAGAAAAAAAAAAATTCCCATTAATTAATGAAAGTAAAGTTTCCCTTTCAGACCTTGCGATCTCTAGGGCAGATGATGTTAAGGTCATCTGTTTCTGTGGCCCACGGTTAATGAGGGTGTCATGTGGCCAGCACAACGACCAACCACCTTTACTTTTCCCCAACTAATCTCAGGTACCCATTAGAGCTGGGTCGACTCAGAGGTTCCCAAAGATTAATTAATTTATATTGTGCTATTATAGTTGAATTACGAACAAAATACCTCGAAAATAATTTCGTGAATCTTTTTATTGTTTATGTAGTGTGTGTTATACTATTTTTTTAAACATTTTTTGCTTCGCTGTAAATTTTAATAAAACTAAAGAAAATAATTTGATCTAACAATATCTATGAGGTCATTAAAACTCTTAAAACCTTCAAATGCATATATGCGTAAACAATGCGATATCCAATACGATTCATAAACTTCCAATAACAGACTTTAATAAGGCATGTGCCCTACTCTTGCATGACACGACACCCATTATCGACAGGCCCAGACATAGTTTTACATCAACCAAACAATACAAGTGCTTCTAATATGAGTCTAGTAGCCAGGAATATATCGCTTTATACCATGGCTTGTTCAAGATGGGAGTCTCAGAGTTTGAACGAATGGTGGCTGTGGCTTTCAGATTGCAGATTCACTGATGGGCCATTTGATATTAGAATTGTAGACAGCGAAACATTAATAATGTGATCCTTGATTTTTAAATATTAACATTGCGTAAACACTCTCCAAAGGTGATAGAAATTAATATTACATTCATTTTATTTTGTCTGTGTTACAATGACATAGGAATCAGGCTTCATCACGAGAACATAAAAAAGAATAGATATTTAATTCTTCGATTTTGTTAAATACTAGACACTAGAATTCGAGATTTCGTAAAAGAAGAAAAATATTTTTTTTAAACAAAATCCAAATTTTTTAAAATATTCACTCATTTAATAGATTTGAATCACTATTTATTTTTATTTTGTGGTTGGATTGTAGAAATCTGGTTTGTGTTTTCACCAAGGTCCTAGGCTCGAACCAAATGGAAATTGGGACTTCAGTGACATCTGATGTCTTAGTTGTAGCTGAGAAATCATGTAGGACAGAGGATTTGCTGAATTTAATGTACACGCTCTACTATTCTCCCGCACTGGGATGTTAGGATTAGACAGCTTGGCAACAGCTTGGCTACCTTTCAAGGGGCTCGAGGTGAAATCCCGACTCGAGCAGAGCTGTGTTTCCTGAGCGCCTCAATGTAGCACGGAGACCTTCTCCCAGATATCACTGATTCCCCACAAGTCCACGAAAGAGACCATCACGTCGCTGAGCTTTCTAAAGCATGAACAATTGCGCTATGCAAAAGACTCCTGGTGAAGCGAATGTATGGGTCTAGTACACTTTAGACTAGTCCAATGATGAGCATTTAAATCTAGACTTAGACGACGATGCACAAAATGTTCCTGAACATTCATGTATTCAACTCTTGAATCATAAAGCCTTACATTCGGACATTTTTAAAAGCGATAGTCCTTTCAAGAACACGTCAGTCCTTTCAAAACTGATGTATGATCTAGATCTCTAGCCAAATTAAAATTTATTTCACTTCAAAAATTATAGCAACAAACTAGTAATTCTTTTCTCAGCGAGATACACCAACTGTTAATTTTCTAAGAAAATCGTTAGAGCCGTTTTTTATATCAGCGTCCAGGATCCGCCCTCCACGAAGTTCTGACTTGAATAGAGGTGTTTGTAAAACAAAAAAAAAGGGGGTGGTAAAAGGCATACATAAGTATGGGAGTGGGGGGGGGGGGGGAAGACACGTACATAAGGGCGGCAATGTACTTGTAAGTAAAGGGCAGTAAAAGACACAAAGTAATTGGCGGATAAGCGACCTTCCATGAGAAGCTTTACAGAGTCCGTTGTCTTGTGAATAGGTGCATAGCTTTGCTTTCATCAGAGTTCTCTCATTGGGGTTCATCAATGTATAAAACTCCAATTCAATATTTAATGAAATGTTTTGAAATAATGTGCTCTTAACTTATAACGAAAGGCACTAGCAGCCTCACCAGTTGGTCTACAAAGCAGCCAGAGGAACAGAGGATGCAATTCTATAAAGTTCTAGATACACTCTAAACGTATGCACCAGTGCTCTTAGTGGATTCCTGATCGGCTTTCAACACCATAAATCCTCATCTAATAATCAACAAAATAAATAATTGAAATGTCAGCCCTTACGCACAAGCAAGGGTTCTAAATTTCCTAATCCAACGTCCCCAGTTTGTTAAAGATAACATCAGCAATCATCGACTCGAGTACAATGTATTGGGGAGTCCGGGGAACTCACACGGTTTTGTACTTTCTCCGATATCGTACACTCTTTACACCAATGACATCAGTAGCTTCCATGAATCATAAATCATGGATGGCTGCCTGGTCGTGCGATTTGCGAGTTGGACTGTCGTTCGGATTTATCGACGGTCGAGGGTTCAAACCCTGCCCGCTCCCATCCCTCGTCGTCCTACGGGAGGTTTGGACTAGGAACTAAACTATCTTCAGCTCTGAAGGAACATCCGAAACATCTAAAACATTTTACAAACATTTTACAATCAGCTATATTCATTAAATTCGCTGATGATACTGCCATAGTCGGTCTTATTTCAGGAGACGAAACTCAGTATTGAAGTTAGAAGACTTTACAAACTGGTGCACTGACAACTTTTTTTTAGAACTGAATGTCACAAAAGCTAAAAAACTCAGAAGGAACAAACAAATGATACATGAACAGGAGATGAACCATGCAATACCGATACAATATGTGAACTCATACAGATATTTGGGTGTCAACGTAGAGAACAAACTTCATGAGAATCTGGTAAAGAAAATCACACAGCCTCTATTTTCGTTTACAAACTTAGCAGCTTCAAACTACAAAATAAATTCTTGGTTCATTTTTACTATTCGAAATTCGCTAACATCTGCGATCACTTGTTGGCAAGGCAAATTGGAACCCAAAATGTTACGCAGCTTTATAAACAGAGCGTCAAAAAGTACACAAACAACCCTATCCTATTTCAATGAACTTTCTGAACAAAAATACTTCAGCAAGATCAGAATAAAATTTCAAGACAAACTTCAACCTTTCCATGATAACTACGTCAAGTCGTCGCGTAGAGGTCGAGTTTTGTCCATCTAGTCTAGAACCGAACGGAACATAACTCGTTAGTCCCTCACTCTGTCAGACAGTATCAGCACTACTCGTTGACTAGGGATCATGAAAAGGGTCAAGATGTCAAAGTGTGGTCACTCAATGACCTTTAATGAGACTGTTCTCCTTTGTTGACTTTAGTTTAATTTATAAAAGACTTATTGTAATCACAACACATTTTCAATGAAGCAGTTTTAGTATGTCAGCTAGCCTGATGGCAGCTAGAAACGGTTTAATATCACTCTCAGTAATCTCCTGCCAATTCTCCTTTCTCTGCACCTACTCAGGGGAGACGTTACAGTTTGCCAACGACCTCCCGTTTATTCGACGTCCAAGATGGCGGTACGAAAAAATATACCGCAGATCCCAAGTACCGGAAGTCACGTGTCGTGTTTCGTTCGTGATAAACAACGTATTTGAAAAAATAAACAACCTCCTTTTATTTTATTAAACCGGCCTAGTTTGTTCCCTTTCTTATTGAAAAAAAAAGTTCAAAAAGTGTTGTTCTGTGTGGCCCTTACCTGATTGGATCAGATTTGAGATATGCAACATTGCGGACTCTTCTTCTTCTTCTTAAACTGTCAGGTAGAGTTGAGCCTTCGGCTCTTGGAACTCTAGGCTAGCAAAAGTGAACAATAGCTCCCTCTCTGAATGAGAACAGTGTACATTGTTCTGTCTGACGGGTAGGTCAGACTCGCGGCAAGAGACCGCTTACACTAAGACCCCCGCAATTTTCCTTTTCTATACCAGGCTAACTGTGAGGGACACGCCATTTATGTAACAGCCCCTTGAGGAATAGCGTCTGGATTGTGACAAGGTTGTGGGAGCTTTTTTACAACTCCGCACAGTGCAATGAGGATGCTCTTGCACCCCCTTAGGCACTCCCACGGGAGTCTTGTTTTGCTACCCTTTATCCTGATTCAGATGTCAGGAAGGTCCGATAACGTCCAGTTCCCTATTAAAGGACCTCTTGACCAAGGAAAGGCTTTTATCCATGTCCAGGATGAGACATCAGCTCTTCACCAATCTCTCTCTCCGAAATCACGCCTTATCCGAAACGATCATATATTCACGTCCGGTATGTCGCTAATCACGACCCCCTTGAGCGCCGCACGAGTTCCATCTCCCATGCGAGGCCGGAGGCCGAGCTGCGTGGAGACCTTTCGTATGCCTATAATGTCCCACCGAACCCGTGCGAGGGTCCATCACAGCGCGTATGGCCCCCGTCAGGGAACGAATCGATGGGGGGTTGGACGGGTTAGCGAGCCTTTGTTACATCCCTACCACGTGCAGTGTACAATCTCTCGACCATACGTGTGGTAACCCACTGAGAGCTATGTGCGCTACCGTTCTTGGCCTCTCCGACTCCCTTGGCGGAGGTTTCCTCCGGATGGCTAGGTAGAGGCGACGGCTACCCTTTAGCTTAATCGTTTCCTCTTCACGATCGTTTGCACCCGGGCGCCACTATGAGGCAGGGTAGCATGCCCGGGCAACATTGGGGATAAAGCAAACGGCTTGAAATTAACTGAAATAATGTAACATTGATATATACCAGCAAGATTTGTTTTTAAGTCATATAACTAGGTAACTGAGAGGGTGATCATGTAATGATGGTTAGGAAAGGAAAAGAAAATGTACTTCTTGAACTTGACTGAAAAAGAAATGTATTTAGTATCAATGTTTTTTGTTAGCATTATTTGCCATCTGGAAAATTATTGCTAATTGAATTTAACTTCATTATATTTTGTTAAAATATTGTTCGGTATTAAATTACTAAGGTCTTAGATGATCAGGAGAAAATTTTTTTAATTAGATATTTAGATTCAAAATAAATATAGTCTTCCATCTTTGTATGCTAATAATATCACCGGAAGTAGTTGAACCTAGGTCTACTAATCGGGAAAATAAGTATTTTTTTCAAGATGGACACTTATCCGTTTTTTTTTTCTAGCAACCACTTATGTTGGTGTTGGGGTTATAATCTTGACTCACTTTACCACTTATGTTGGTGTTATAATCTTTACTCACTTTACCACTTATGTTGGTGTTGGGGTTACAATCTTTACTCACTTTACCACTTATGTTGGTGTTGGGGTTATAATCTTTACTCACTTTACCACTTATGTTGGTGTTGGGGTTATAATCTTTACTCACTTTACCACTTATGTTGGTGTTGGGGTTATTATCTTTACTCACTTTACCACTTATGTTGGTGTTGGGGTTATAATCTTTACTCACTTTACCACTTATGTTGGTGTTGGGGTTATAATCTTTACTCACTTTACCACTTATGTTGGTGTTGGGGTTATAATCTTTACTCACTTTACCACTTATGTTGGTGTTGGGGTTATAATCTTTACTCACTTTACCACTTATGTTGGTGCTGGGGTTATAATCTTTACTCACTTTACCACTTATGTTGGTGTTGGGGTTATAATCTTTACTCATTTTACCACTTATGTTGGTGTTGGGGTTATAATCTTTACTCACTTTACCACTTATGTTGGTGTTGGGGTTATAATCTTTACTCACTTTACCACTTATGTTGGTGTTATAATCTTTACTCACTTTACCACTTATGTTGGTGTTGGGGTTATAATCTTTACTCACTTTACCACTTATGTTGGTGTTGGGGTTATAATCTTTACTCACTTTACCACTTATGTTGGTGTTGGGGTTATAATCTTTACTCACTTTACCACTTATGTTGGTGCTGGGGTTATAATCTTTACTCACTTTACCACTTATGTTGGTGTTGGGGTTATAATCTTTACTCACTTTACCACTTATGTTGGTGTTGGGGTTATAATCTTTACTCACTTTACCACTTATGTTGGTGTTAGGGTTATAATCTTTACTCACTTTACCACTTATGTTGGTGTTGGGGTTATAATCTTTACTCACTTTACCACTTATGTTGGTGTTGCGTTATAATCTTTACTCACTTTACCACTTATGTTGGTGTTGGGGTTATAATCTTTACTCACTTTATCACTTATGTTGGTGTTGCGTTATAATCTTTACTCACTTTACCACTTATGTTGGTGTTGCGTTATAATCTTTACTCACTTTACCACTTAACTACAATTATTAAAGTCTCTATGCGTCTTGACGAGCCGGTGAACCCTGAATAAATGTACGACTATCCACCCGGATGCAAACTCTGGATTCTCTGATAAATGGCCAATCTATTTACCACCCGGCCACCAAACAAAGCATATGTCAACCAATGACAACAGTCTACAAGTAAATGATAAAACTAAGTCCCTATGATTCATCCGATGACTACAGTCCAAACGTCAATGTTAATACTTGACTAAATTTCTGTGTTTAGCAAAACATAGTAAAACAAAATAAGTGTTAAGTAAATGGTAGATGGGCAGGGGAGAGCACCCTATCCTGGCTAATTCGTCTGTTGTCTCGTGGGTGGGGGGGGGGGGAGAGGGGGTGATACCCTTACCGAAGGCTTTCGTGCAGTGTCCACAGTGGGAATGCTTCTCAGGTTACAGCGACATTCTAAACCGGCCATTATCATCATGGATAGTGTATCACACTTGTCAATCAGGACTGGCACATTTCTAAGTGTGGCGTTGGATTTCCAGAATGATCCAGCCAGAGCCTGTCCCTCCCTCTAGTCCTCTAAACGTGTACACTCTCCTCCCAACCCTCCATTGGATAATGTCGTCACTTAACTGTTCTGTTTCTCTCTCGGTTCCTCTTTATCAAACTCTAGATGTCTGTCTGTCTGTTTCTGTCTTGTCCGTCTCGATATTGCACACCTCCAGATCAGACGAGTGAAGATCAAATCTCTAGAGTTTTAGAATAAATGCAAATATATTAAGTATTAGCCTCAGGCCAAACCGAGGATTGTTTAAAAAACTTTGAGAGAATGATGAATAGAGAAACAAATCACAAGCTCTTTTTTATATTTCAGATTGATTGCATTTTCTTGTTCTGTTCTCATTTCTTCATAATCATATTCATATAAACCAAAATCTCGTCAATTGACAGCCGCCTAACTTACACGTTGAGTTCTCTTGTCAATAGCGTTAAACAGCACATTGATACAAGGAAAAATGTCTTCGTCTGACTTTGAAGAATGCCATTACTTCAATATCTACCTCGCTGACTCAATATTACTCTGGTCCTGTCAAATTATTTCGAGTCAACTTGCATCGGAATATGTCTGCTTTGTGTTTCTGCCATCATCTAAAAAAACTATTGCTTCTTTGTTGTCTCTCATTGCCAGCACTATTATGTTGAGGAACAAAGAATTGGTCAATGCTAGCAGGTTCCAGGCCTGCTCCAATGCTTCAATGAGATGTGTCCTCGTTCATGTTTGCGCTTCGTGGTCTCACGACTTTCTGTGAAATAGCTGCATCCTACAATAGAGCTGTTTTTTTTTTCAGATGTTCAATAACAAAAAAATAGGGTTGAGCTTATATATTTATTTAATAATATATAATTAATAATTAATTAATTATTAATATTAATATATATATATATATATATATATATATATATATATATTCTGCTTGAAAACAACAAAGAAAAACAAAACCAATCCTGTTGATCAACTCGACTCTAAGAAACATGATTCCTCACACGTCTGTAGATAGTTACTTGTTCTTACCGAGTCTTAAGAAAGGTGTAAACAGAGAGAGGATCATGTTACTAGTAACAAGAAGAGAAAAACAATCCGTTCAATTATCTATTGGGAATGACTAGTCGTTCAAGACGAAACCCAACACCACGGGGATCACGTGACGTATTTGCAATGTTCCCAGCTCTCTGAGCCCGTCAAGAATTTATTGCTCAAAGAAACATTTTGCTAGATGATTTGTATAAGTAAGAAGAAAAAACAAGTGTGAAGTTTGTTATATTTCGCAACACGATGATGTCTGCGAGGATGATGTCTGTGAGGATGATGTCTGTGAAGATGATGTCTGTGAGGATGATGTCTGTGAGGATGATGTCTGTGAGGATGATGTCTGTGAGGATGATGTCTGTGAGGATGATGTCTGTGAGGATGATGTCTGTGAGGATGATGTCTGTGAGGATGATGTCCATTGATGTTGATGCTATTGTTGATGGTGGAAATGTGATAAAGTTCGATGAGACTCGTTACAATGTTGTTATTTCCCAAGATGACTTCTGTACCGGCTCAACGTTGAGATACAGAACGATTGTACCTAAGCACACTTACAGAAACAAAGTCCACATCACATCATTTTTAGATTTCAAACTAAACATTTGGTAAGCATCCCCATAACTTCTAAGACTTCTTTTGACTAGGAACGTCAAGTCTACCTGCATTGTCCTGGACACCGACAAAAACTTACGCCAGGTCAAGTCTCCTGGTTGCAATAAATTTCGTGATGTCCAAGTCCATATATACCAAATGCAACTGGTCACCTTAACAATTTGATTGTTTCAATATTTAACTTTAAAAAACATTACGCAACACTCTACAAGATTTCAACAACTTGTATCTTACGATTACATATTTGTACAAGAATGTACTCTAGCATTCATTGATTACCTGCCCTGCAGTAGATAACGACCTCCAAGTTTCTTTGGCTCGTCAGCTTTCAACTTGTGTTTCAGAGATCTGAATTTAGCAGTTCTCAATAACTAGTTAGTGACGGTACCAGAAACATAAGGCCAAGACATTGTGAAACTGTGGGGCAAGTCATGAACTAATCCATAAGAAGAAGGCCCCCTTGTAGATGATTTGTGAGCTCCAGTGGTACAAGCCTCGTTCAAAGCTTAGTTTTCTTTTAATAGACACTCTCTCTTAGCTCACTGTCACTGACAGGGAACCAGCCAAATTTGGTTAGGTATATAACGCTGTATCCATATCCCAAAATGGTTTTTCTCTCTCTCTCTCCCTCTCTCTCTCTCTCTTTCTTTCTTTCTCTTTCTCTCTCCATCTCTTTCTCTCTCTCTCTTTCTTTCTCTTTCTCTCTAATGTAGTCACGCAATACGATCTGCATCATTTTGTAAATTCTTGCCCTGCCTATGTTCTAATTCAATCACATGACCATCGCAACGAATCTTTTCTTTTAAAAAAAAAATAATAGAGCAGCTAAACCCTCGGCCTTCAAGGAGATTCCAGCTCAGATCAAAGGTTTGGCTTCTGGGCTACCATAGCCACACAAAAATGAAAAGTCTCACTGGCCTCTATCAGTGGTTAGATCTCGTGACCAAAAATTTGGACTATCATAGCCACAAAGAAGGACATCTCACTGGCCTCTTTCAGTCGTTAGAAAACATGAGCAGTGCCGGCCTTAGGTAATTGAAGGCCCTAGTTAAAAAATTAACAAGAAATAAATAAAATCACGCAATCGATTACAAACCTATCTGTATATAAATCGAAAATTATCAATATGTTTTCGACACGTTCTTGATTGCTAATTGACCATAGCATAGATCTTCCCAATCGAAGCCGATATTCTGACTCACTTCTGCATCACTTGAGCATCTTCTATGACTTGTCCATGCCAATTAGTCCATCTTTTCAATGTCCTTTCGGTGTACCAGATTTGAAACAACGTGTCGACATTTTGACCAAACAGTTTTCTTGAAATCCTAGTCTAACAGGTACATCTAAACCTTTGTTCTTAATCTTGAGTAATAGCAAAAACTTATAGCTAATCTAGTAGACACAGAGCAATAGAGCTTTGCTATGTTTGAGATTTCCTCTAAGTTTCGCTTTTTTTTCCCTCTAAAAATTTGTTTACTATGCGAGGCCCCCACCAATCAGACTCACTAGGCGGCTGCATTATCTGCCTATGCCTAAGGCCGGCCCTGACAGAGCTTATCTTCTGAAGGGATGAGATCAGAACCTGGTATTGGCTACTGCCGGAAAGTCTACTTTCCGGTATATCAAAAGCCCCCCATAACACCCAATTAATCCAGAAACTAAGTTTTTTTGTTTTTGTTTTTTTTTTGTAGGGGGGGAGAACGTTTTTCTCCACTCAGTACTTCTATGTGTACCGAATACACGATATCATTTGTACCATGGGGGCTCGATGACCTAAGGGGAAACCAAGAGATGTCACAAAAGTCCAGACAATTAGACTCTCTAACATTAGCGTCACGTTTGTGTGAGAGTGTTCAGGGGTGGGCTGGGCAGTATGTGAACACGGATGGCGTCATAACATTTAATAATTAGTAATATCAAGTCGATGTGATGGCATGTAAAACTATCGAATGATGCCTTTAAATTTCACCATCATTTTACTGTTTGTTAATATCATGTCGACGTGACAGAAGCCCCGGCGTCTCAAGGTTTAGGTTTCCCCGGTTGCTATGGCGACGAGGAGTCATGGGGGAAGATAAGGTTACTTCCTAGACGAGAGGGGCTAGAGGTGGATGAGGTTGGGCCTGGGGGTTGTCACGTGGTTGTCTGGTAAATGTACTCACAAGAAACTTGGCAGTTACAAAATCAAGAGATGATAGTGTAATGAGAAGAAGCATGTCTTCGGTTTCCATTTCCGTGTTGTCTCATGTCGTCTTTAGTTTCTTCTGAGATGTGTGACAGAGTAGCTTGGCTACATGAGTCAGTTATAGTTCAAATCCCAATAGAAGCAAACAGGGCCGGATTTAAGCATTGTGGAGACACCGGGGAAGCACAACACTTTTCTTTAATAAAAATCTACTTATTAATAAAAACGCCAATGTCAAAATCTAAAAGCATGCCATATTACAACAGTAAGAGAGTACTTGTGAATTAAATATGTTTCCTTCTTTTTAAAAAAATATTATTTCAGATGCTAATTTTAGTAACTTTCGTAGGCCCCGCGCTAATTTGGGTGTAAATTATTAAAAACTAGTTTCCAGCGCAGGCTAAATTTATAAATCATCCGATTCCTTTCGCTATCTACAATATAGCAAGTGTATTTTGGCCGCTGTCTACAATATAGCAAGTGAATCTTGGCGCCTGTCTACAATATAGCAAGTGAATATTGGCCCCTATCTACAATATAGCAAGTGAATCTTGGCCCCTGTCTACAATATAGCAAGTGAATATTGGCCCCTGTCTACAATATATCAAGTGAATCTTGGCCCCTGTCTACAATATAGCAAGTAAATCTTGGCCCCTGTCTACAATATAGCTAGTAAATCTTGGCCCCTGTCTACAATATATCAAGTGAATCTTGGCCCCTGTCTAATATAACAAGTCAATCTAGGCCCCTGTCTACAATATAGCAAGTGAATCGAGGCCCCTGTCTACAATATATCAAGTGAATCTTGGCCCCTGTCTACAATATAGCAAGTAAATCTTGGCCCCTGTCTACAATATAGCTAGTAAATCTTGGCCCCCTGTCTACAATATATCAAGTGAATCTTGGCCCCTGTCTACAATATAGCAAGTGAATCTTGGCCCCTGTCTACAATATAGCAAGTGAATCTTGGCCCCTGTCTACAATATAGCAAGTGAATCTTGGCCCCTATCTACAATATAGCAAGTGTATCTACTATCCACCCTAAAGCAAACACATACCTAGACTACTTCCTTAACGTATAGTGTTAAGATACACCCCTCCCCCTCCAACTGTAGCGACACAGGGCAGGTTCCATACACTACCTTTGTAAGGTTCTCAATAGAAGTAGGTCTAATTGCTGGGTAGGGTATCAGCAATATCACCTAACCTGTCATCAGAGGAGAGTCTAGACATGGCTGAGTTTACTCAAGGCCTACAGCTACCCATATAGAGATGTGACCTAGGACACTCAGCGGTAAGTCATAGAAGGTTCTCAAATTGCATGTTTGCCAGCCTCGGTGTATAAATATGTTTGAGCCACTGATAAAGTATGTATCATTGAATGACGTTCTCTGGTGACTCTCGACAAGCTGGGCCGGCATAGTCAAAGTAGACAGCCGTCAAGGGCTTCAAATAGGTGGGGTCCTCGCCAGGACTCTAAACTTTGTTTTAAATGAAATAGCGAAACTTGTCCTCCAATTTATTGGTGGAGTCATTTTATTTTTTCGCTGTTTTTTTAGCGGCCCCGACATGGGAAAAGACGCTAAAAAGAAATAATAATTATTCAAACGGTTCTTGATTTTTGTCAAAGTTTTTTTTTTACATTTGTATTGCTTAATTAAGTAAGTTCTGTCATACTAACTACTTACATTTACACGAAAAAAAAATGTTTACTTTTTTTTGAAAGAGAAAAAATCTATTTAGTATGCATATAAGTTGGACATAATTTAAAACAACAATTAAGTAATTTTTCATATTATCGCGTGAACTACCGTGCTGCGATGATAATATGAAACACATAACTAAAAAAAATCTTTTTTTTTTTTACGAATTTTTTTTTTTTTTTTTTTTTTTTTGAGGAATTAGAGATTGACCATTTACAAAGCAATTAGATAATTAGATATTCATTATAACACATAAGTTAGGCCAGGTTCACATTTAACTTCACATTCACTTTCAACTATCCTTTGGTTTGCTGGACCGCTGGGGCACGACACAAGATCTTTCAACCTTCTTTCTCCATTCTTCTCTGTCATTTGTCTTTGATCGAATTTAATTCTGATGTTCTTTCTGAAAATATTGATACCTGTCTTTTTACCTGCCTGGATGGACCACTTCGGGGACTGATTTTGAGTTTGTGTTTCCATACAAACTGTCTTTGTAACCTTGTTTTTTTATTTATTTATTTTTTTATGTCATTTGGGGCCACTATTTCACTTTGCTTAGGGCAACAATTTTCAAAGGCCGGTTCTGCTACAAGGACATGTTCATATAGTTTCGATTTCTAGATCATGTGTTGTCTCATTCTGTTGTGTCCTGTTCGAAATAGAGGTTCTTATACATTTTATATATTTTCGTTTCACAATGCGGACTTTGAAATAAGAGAGTTATAACATAGTGAGACACCACGGAACTCGGAGAAAGTCATTCTGACATTTAGAAGTTTAAAATTTACCACCAGACATTTGAACTCTGTGAGACTTTATCTTTTCTGTGAGACTTTATCTTTTCTGTTCTGTATAAAATAGACATGCATTTTTGTCACATGTAAATGCTTATTTAAAAACGAATAGTTATGGAGTGTAGGTGTGTGTGTGTTTCCAAGGTAACCATGAGGAAAGTAAGGCGGATGATGGTTAGGGTTACCAGAGACCAACATAGCCAAGCGAGGACAAAAAGGAGGACAAAACTTTACAAAGGAGGACAAAAAATACAAAATAAACTTTAAAAGCTGGAGTTTTTCGCTGGCTTCATTCCTGAGAATGTACATCTCTATATATTGCTATTAGCACTGACGTTATGTAACACCCTAAATACCAAATATTAAACACAAAAAAAATAATTATTTTACTACTTAAGTCGAAATCATTGTGATGCATTACACACAATAATCAATACAAATCATCACAATGATCTCTTGCTCTTTCTATGTTACAGGGAAGTTTGAATTTAAACCAGTAGATATGAAGTATTACATTTGATTCAAAGTATCTATGCATGCAATTTGCTTACAGTGATAAAGCCGGACATTTTCACACCTTGGGGCTAATGCCGTCTGGTCGTATTCTGAAGATCTGGTAAACCCTAATGTTGTGTAGGCTGTAGAGTTTCTGATGAAACCATGAGATGGTCTGTCATAATTCATGTGGGTGAGAACTTCTGATGAAACCATGAGATAGTCTGTCATAAATCATGTGGGTGAGAACTTCTGATGAAACCATGAGATGGTCTGTCATAATTCATGTGGGCGAGAGTTGAAGGGAGACAGAGCCAGACAGAAAGGACGTATATTTTTGCACTGTTATATTATGTTTAAATATCATTACATTTTGTTATTATTAGATCAGATCTATATCTCATTTCAAGTTGAATCTATGTACATATATAGATATATGTTATATTCAAGTTTCTTTAAACGAATCCTGCATAAGTTAAATGTTCTATACTAAGAATTGAATACGCCTACATGGTTGTAGTTGTACTAGCTGTCTGGTGCCACAAACCAACGACCGACCAACAAGACTAGTAAACTTAAGTAAGATAAACTCTCAAGAGTCAAGAGGCAATCCTGGATTGAAGTCATAATATTTGTGAACGGGTGTCACTTCGACTCTGACTGATTATTGATCGATATGTTATTGAACTTATTAACATCAGTTTGTGGACTCTATATTTGTTTGTGTAAAAAAAAAAAAGAAAAGTAAAGCTCCACTTTCAGACCTTGTGGTCTATAGGGCAGATGATGTAAAGGTCATCTGTTTATGTGACCTAAGATTAACGAGGGTGTTATGTAACCAGCACAACGACCTACCGCCTTTACTTCTCCCCAACTAATGTCAGGTACCCATTATTGTTAGGTGGACTCAGAATCACCTAAGATCCCGAAATTAAAAATCATAGTCTCCACCAGGATTCGAACCCCGGATCGGAAGCCAAGCTCAGCGACCACGCCTCCTTTTGTTTGAGTAGCCATGTATAAAGGATACCTTGAATCGAGTCCCTCTGACTTATGAAGAAGGGAAAACTTCAACAGTTCGTGCATGAGAAGGAATCTTGTTAGGGCAGGAATCTAGGTAGGGCAGGAATCTTGTTAGGGCAAGAATCTTGTTAGGGCAGTAATCTTGTTAGGGCAGGAATCTTATTAGGGCAGACTTCTTCTTCCCTCTAAGGTCGCCTCAGTCCTATTGCTTTCTGCAAGGACCATACCAGCACAACTGTTTTTTTTTGGAAGAAAAGATCCTTTGTATGAAACATCCCATACTAAAAATGAACCTCTTTTTTACAGAGAACCTGCATACGATGACATTATGTTGATACTAGACATCCAGAACTATTTTTCCTCAACATTGCGGCAGTTGGAGGAGGAGGCGTCTAGGCACAAACAAAAAAACAAAAAGTGCAGTTTTCTCAGTATAATATAAATATAGATATACATATAATATGACAATAGTGGCATGAACTTTTCTTCTTCGTTCTCATTGTTATGTTGGAGGGTTCAGATGACTAGACCAATATATGAGATGAACTGTGAAGTTGTTTCCAAATCAGGGAGCTCTCCATATAGTTTTTTTTTCTATTGGGGTGTTTTAGGGCCAGTGTCTTGTGCGGGCCACTTGGTAAAGAGAGCAGTTTTGGAGGACATGGTCGGCATTCTCTGGTGACACTCCACATGGGCAGATTTCACTGGTTCCAATTTTTAGCTTCCTGTACATGTATTGTCTCATTCTGTTGTGTCCGGTCCTGAGTCGAAGATTAGACGTTGATCTTGTCGGGATAGCTTTTAATAGGCATCATCTTTCTTGTGATTTGGATGAGAGCGTGTCCATTTCTTATTTATTTTTATTTTTTTTACTATTAATGAGGCATGATCCATTTTTGACCATCTATTTAGTTGTAATCATTTGTTAGCATCGATTTGAAAAAGGAGGTAACTGTTTTTTAAACACGATTTTTTTTTAAATTCTGGGCCTCAAATAGTTTTTCACGACAAAGTCGGAAACCTTTAGCGCCGTCTCCAAAACAGCGGGATGCAACTCTTGAATTTCAAACCATATAATTTGTGTTCTAGTGTTTGTGTTTACATGCTCTGTGTAGGTGTGTATGTATGTGTGTGTGTCAGTGTGTGTATGTATGTGTGTGTGTGTGTATGTGTGTGTGTGTGTTTGTCAAACACCTGAAGTAGAGACTGTGGAAAACTGAAATTTAAGATTTTGTTTTTGTTCCCTCTTTAAGTTTATTGAAAGGAGTCGGCGGTAAGACGATATGAGTGCGACGACAACTCCCAGGCGGACTGAAACCTGACCACTCAGTGGCTCTTCGGGATGTACTCTCTAACCCAAAAAAACTTGCCAGACCTTGGGAGTTACATTTCATAAAGGAACGTTTGGCGGTTTTCGGTAGACTGCGGTTAGATTCGGAGATTTCTCTATGTAAGTTTGATGTTGATAAACTGATGTCATTATAGGGATTACCGTCAGTTCTTTGACTACTCTGTTTAATTTGCTGTCTTGTCAGTAATCCTCAGTGAAGTAGCAGTGACAACAAGGGCAGTGAAAACTTGACGTCTTAGGAGTTCGTTCTTTTTCAAATTATCATAATTTAAATTAAATAAAAAAATTTGTGTAATTTTATATATGATATTGCACTTGCAAGTAAAGTAAGGTACACTTTTCAGACCTTGGAGGTCTATAGGGCAGAGGAAATTAAGGTCTATAGGGCAGAGGATGGTAAGGTCAGCTGTTTCCGTTAACAAGAGAGTCGTCTGCCCTGCACATCGACAATCAGCTTTACTATTCACAACGTATGTATTCATTAAAGTCTGGTCAACTCTTGGACGTCCGAAAAATCTCCCCCCCCCCAAAAAAAAATGCAATGCCTTCACCGACATTCGAACCCGAGGGCCCAAGTGCTTGACCACTCAGCCACCTTGTCCTCCATGCACTGACACATTGATGTAACTATAAAGACAAAATAAATCACTGCATACATTTGTCTTAATATTCGTTTCAAATAACAATGTCAGCTATTTATGGAAATAGTTTTGTTTTTTTACTTCTCTAGTTCATTCATCAGTTGTGTCATTCAGAGTGACATTGAGCTCTTGGCATGGAGTTTTTCTGTTTCGTCGTATGACTCCTAACTTAATATATAACTCTGAACAGCAAGACATTATATTCACTTATAGTTCTTGTCAGTGATGCACGAACTATGGCCAGCGGGTCACATCTGGTCCGTAACGAGGTTCAATCTGACTCCTCGAAACTTCGGTCCACAGAGCGAAATGAAGCCGCAAAGAATAAGTTCCATTGGAATCGACGATTTTTTAAAAATATTTATTGCTATTTTATTTAATATTATTTTTGTTATTATTATTGTTTATTTGTTTTTTTTTTTTGTTGTTTTTTTTTTTGACAACATGTCGGACATTGAAATATCTTCCACACACACACATATATATATATATATATATATGTAAATAAACGACCTTGTATTAACGGTTTGTGTCTGTATGTCTCGTGAAACTTTGGATCACGTTATTTTTCTTCACACCCATCCTTGGTTCAAGTTGAAACATTAAACAACTATTTCTTTGACCTAACAAAATACGAATCAATTAAACAAATTAATTAATACATTTTTTTAAATTGATTATTGAAAAATAACTATTTTGTTTGACATCGAAACATAAATGTTAACGTTTACATTAACTTCTACATTATTGAAAGATATAGAGTGGTAAATATAGATCTATTCCCCTTTGATTTTTTAAACAATTATTTTGCTCGTTTTAACCTACTCATTGTTGTTTCATAAAAGAGATGGATTGTTGTTTGTTGTTTGTAAACGGAGACAGACAGAGAGAGAGAGAGAGAGAGGGAGAGAGAGGGGGAGGGGAGAGAGAGACGTTATAGAAATGCATTGATTACAGAACAAGGTAAAATACCTCCTAAGTTCATTCACTTTCGACTAAGCCAAATTTTTATTATGACATATGTCAAATGTCATCCAGTTGTCTAATTAATGAGGAACTATTATGACAGGCTTCTAGTAAAAGAAAATGTTTGACTGTCCATTCTGTAAATGTTACTTGTAAAAACAAATGGAAGCATTAGTACACTGGTCACTAATTCGTCTGCATCTTGGATTAAACTAGCGGAATTGTCTCTTATCTTCATCTTCTGAGCCGCATTGACTCTGTCCGGATATATGTTTATCTTTGTTTTCCTTAGCCGTTAGGAACCTTCTTAGATTCGCTGCATCTTGATTTCCTTAGCCACCATGAATCTTCCTGAATTCGAATGTATCTCTGTTTTCCGTATCCCCCATATAACTTCTTGAATTCGGTAAGATCCTTGTTTTCCTTATGCGCCTTAACTCATTCCGATTTCGTCTGATTCTGATTTCGTCTGATTCCGATTTCGTCTGATTCTGATATCTTCTGATTCTGATTTCGTCTGATTCTGATAGCTTCTGATTCTGATTTCGTCTGATTCCGATTTCGTCTGATTCTGATTTCGTCTGATTCTGATATCTTCTGATTCCGATTTCGGCTGCTTCTGTGATTTACTTTGTCACCTTGACAATGATGAAAGTTTTCTTGGATTCGGCAAATAGAAATGGTCGACCCTAGAATCATAGTGAAACACGAACTGAAAATCGAAACGTGTCAGACAAAACAAAAGCTGTAAACGAAATAACACGCCAGTATATAGTGGCTCAAGTCACCACATAACACGCCAGTATATACGCTCAAGTAACCAAATAACACGCCAGTATATACACTCAAGTAACTAACTGGCACTCCCTCCAGGACGTGGTCGGGGGCCAGGCTACTCACAACCTCTCCCAGAGCAGGAGAAGCAGCTTGACGTCAGTTTAAAAAAATGTCACCCTAAACATGCAGACAAACTCGTTCCAGCTGGGTTTTTCCCAGTGTCCAGTCTCAGATAAACACAGCCCCCCACTCACCTTTGTCCACTTACCTCCTTGTGTTACCAATTAACTTGGTATTTCTGGGTTTTTCCAGGGTTGCGTTCTAACTAAAATAAAGACAACATGTAGAAATAAAAAAAAAGATTTTTGCGGGAGGGTTGGGGTAGGGTGCTATTACCAAGGGGACGTTATTCTCTTGAATCTAGCATATCAAAGGCAGAAATCAGAGGATCGCTAACCTGAAATCCGACACCGTAATTGGACGCTTAAACTTGTGCGACAATCCTAATGCTTAGAGCACCCACTGGGAATAAAGGCCTAACGCCCCAGTTTAATCAGCGCAGAGTCGCGTGGGATATGTCACTCAAATACAACAGGCGTGGGGGAAGGGGGTGGAAGGAGAGTTGGATGAAGGAACTAACCCAACAGAGGAGTATGTTATTTAATGGTAGAATTAATGCTTTAATTTGGCCTATCTTGTTACTTGGCCATATAATCTCTTTGGGAAATAATCATCTTTGAGAATGTAAAAGAAGAACGAGGTGAAAAACAACAATTTAAAAAAAATACAAGATTACAAAGAGAGTTTGTGTTTTAGCACAAACTCAGATGCGGCCCGTTAGGGGTCGACCAATGGTGCTTCTGTTTGATAAACAATGCAGGTTAAGAGAACTTTTTCAATATTTTTAGCAAGAAGCTATGATGTAGAAACTATCAACAGCCAGAATCTGAGCCCCCTCCATACAAACTAGAGGTGAGTTCCTGACGTGGCTGTATTTCTGTGCGGGCTGGCGTCCAAACCCTTCTTAGTATTTGTTACTATGCAATGGCTCTTCAATGCACTGATTGTTATGGAGTTCAGTGTGAGCCTGGCCTATCGGTGTGTTGAAATTATCCTCTATTCGATGTTTGACCTACGGAATGGCAGACCACACAAAACTAAATGCGTCCTTCACACTTTTGGAATTGCTGATTGAAGAACGGTTTAACTCTTTCTCTCTTAACTGACGATAAAAAACGTTGATTCCACTAGAATGTGGTAAATAATTACGGAGAGAAAGAGTTAAAAATGACAACAAAAATGGAAAGCAAGAAAAAGAAAGAGACTTTAAGTAGAGCAAGGGAAACAAAGAGAGACTAAGACAGAGAGAAAGAGACTTTAAGTAGAGCAAGGTGAACAAAGAGAGACTAAGACAGAGAGAAAGAGACTTTAAGAGAGCAAGGTGAACAAAGAGAGACTAAGACAGAGAGAAAGAGACTTTAAGTAGAGCAAGGGAAACAAAGAGAGACTAAGACAGAGAGAAAGAGACTTTAAGTAGAGCAAGGTGAACAAGGAGAGACTAAGACAGAGAGAAAGAGACTTTAAGTAGAGCAAGGGAAACAAAGAGAGACTAAGACAGAGAGAAAGAGACTTTAAGTAGAGCAAGGTGAACAAAGAGAGACTAAGACAGAGAGAAAGAGAGTCAGAAAGAGAGAGTAAGAAAGACAATAACAGTTTTCTCTCTTTCGCGTGCTACTACTGATTCTATTCTTTGAGCACAAAGTTCATGTCTAATCAGCATTGGTAAAAGTAGAGTTATGTTTCCCTTTCAGACCTTGCGATCTATAGGGCACATGATATAATGGTCATATGTTTCTAAGGTTTACGGTTTTAAAAAGGGTGTCATGTGAGCAGCACAATGACCTATACTTTTACCCAAATTATTTGAGGTAATTATCAGAGCTGGGCTCAGAGGCGCCCAAAGATCCCTAAAAGTAAAAGCCTACCCAAGTGCTTTAACACTCAGCCACCAACCCGAGTCAGCAGTCGTGCATCTATAAAACAAAGAAAGAGTAAAAGAAATAATATATTGATAAACTATTTTCCAATAATGTAAATCTATATAGGCTAGAGACAAGGTGTGCATTATATCTATTGATAAACTATTTTCCAATAATTTAAATCTTTACAGGCTAGAGACATGGTGAGCATTTTATCTATTGATAAAATTTTTCCCAATAATGTGAATCTATATAGGTTAGAGACATGGTGAGCATTATATCTGTGATACATGACTGTTCAAATGTCATAGAGTTAACGCACTTTATATATTTCGAAACAATAATGTCATCTTTCTGTTGTGTCATGTTGACCCGCCGTCTTAATTAAGACATATTGCATTTTTCAATATCACGTGACATGTGTTTCACTTCCGCCTTCGGTCTAACGAGATGCAAAGCGAACGAGCTAAAGATGGATCCTCTCAAATCTGTTACTGACGATGTCTCGGTCATTGTGGGTCACGATAGATAAAAAAAGGTATCGACTGGTACTAACTCGGCTGACTTATGACAGACTCATTGCAATGACCGCTATATGGACATAAATGACCCTGAGTACTGACATTTTTAAAACAAATGTTGATTAGTGCGTGAATACTGACCTCTTTTTTTTCCTACTATTAGCACAAACGTTCATTATGTTTAGAAATTTGAATCATTTATTTGTTTCATTGTTCTACCGAGCTGTGACATTTCACATACAAACATGTGACAACTTAGTTCAGTAAAATTTCAGAAAGATCCATTAAAAGTATTAAATTAATTAAAAATTACAATCATAAATTCAAAAGCACTATTATGGGCGTAACTATCTTTAAATATTTTGTCTTAGCCCTCTGTCACGAAAATAATAAGTATGAATGTTGTTTTAATTGTATAAGCAATATGTTTACTTTTCGAGAAACAATAGTAAATTTCAAATAACACTGAAAATAGCAAACTGAGTTAAAAATAGTGTCCTGCTACTGAATGCTAGAAAAAGCTAAACTTTACAGAGGGTGTGTATATATAGCTCCTCCTTCGTGGTCGAAGATGAGCACATTTCTCATTTCCTATGGACTCGAAGAAGGCTGTTAAGTGCAATCCTTGCTTTAAAAAGCCGGCCGCTTATGTGGCATGGGTGGGTTAGGTCAGTTGCAGATAGACCTGCTTCTTCACTCAGCTTTTTGTTGGTTCGGCGCTCTTTCGCCCTGGCCACTCTTCTTGCTTCAAATCTTGGATCATTTGTTTGAGAACTACTTTGTCGACTTTGAGTGAAGAGGTTGCAAGTCTTCCTCCCAACTCTATAAGAGAGCATTGCCGTATGTATTTTGATTCTCTTCCTTTTCAACATACTAGCCTAGCACCTTTGACCTTTTCTGGGAGCCAACATTTTCCAAAAGGATTAAGTCTTTTACTAAGACTGTGAACTTTTCAGCTTTTCAGGCGTAAGCTGTAAAAATATTTCGACTCGACTGTAACATTCAAGTTTATAGAAAACACCATTTTAATCCTTGGAACTACACTGTTACTACAGTTTGGTGTCTAGAGAGCTACGCTAACACTCCTTATACACGTCTAAACATTTAGCCAATAGAATTAAAGACTTTGTAGAGAATGATCAATAAAATAAATACACCCACCAGAACAAGAAAAAAAAATGTGTATATATACCCACTCTTTCTCTCTCTCTCTTTCTCTCTCTCTCTCTCTCTCTCTCTCTCTCTGTCCCCCCCCCCTATCTTCTACTCAATCCTATCGTATCACAATAGATTTTTTTGGTAATGACATCGTCTACGACCACCTCACCCCTTTCCCCCACCCCTCCATTCACAACCATTTACACGTGTCTTGTATTTCCTGTCCTAACATCCAAAACATTCGGAGAGGGTTGAACGATAGAATAAGCACGCACACTTACACAACCAGTTTCAAAATCGTCACAAGCACGAGAGGGGGGAGGGAGCTTGCTAAATTGTATTATTTTTAATGAGACTGGGGGGAGGGTTATGTCTAAAGATTTAGGGGATTTCGCACTCTAATTTAAAACCATAACCTACGTGATAAATGTCATAATAACCCAGATATAGGTATAAGCCCTTTGTCTCTCTCAAGGAGACATTTCTGGAAGAAAAAAATTCTTAACTGTTTTGATAAATATTTTGTTACAAACTGGAGATTGTCACTTCTTTTTACAAACCAAAGTAAACATTATGCATAGATTATTCATCCTAACTGGCATAGTTTATTCCAACTTTAAAAAGTAAAGAAAAAAAAAAGAAGAAGAAGAATTCATTACATCATCATTTTCTAGCCAGGTAAGTTTCACGTCTCTGTTTATTAGGAATATGCATGTGTTTGTAACTCTATCCTGCCTCTGTGGCATTTTGACATAGTAATTCTGAACATAATTTACTGTTATTAGAACTATGATCAGAATAGTTTCAGGTCTCCGATTTATGATGGCCCTCACAACAAACCCCCATCAACTTGAGTATGTATTTCATTAGTCGATATGTTTATTACACAATGAGCCTGGAACTATATTCAAAAAGAGATATTTAAGTCTTAAAATATATCTTGTACACATAAATTCGCATATACAAATTGATGTGCTTAGAAGGTGAATGTGGGATGTATATGTTAGCCTTTAATTTACTAGTGACTCGGGTTTTGACAGAGTTACTTATTGTGTAAAACAATCTATACTTGATACATTTTATCTCACGATCAGGGCCGGATTGACCTAAAGCTATAGATTAGGGCCCCAAAAATATTTAGAACCTGGACTATAAAGGGCTTTTTTTTTTTCAATATTTTATAGCATTTTTTAAAATATAAATGCGGCTCTGTGTAGTTCTATTCCATGCAGAGCCCCTGACTATAGTTCTAGCCCATGCAGAGCCCCTGCCTATAGTTCTAGCCCATGTTTTTTAGCCCCTGACTATAGTTCTATCCTATGCAGAGCCCCTGCCTATAGTTCTTTCCCATACAGAGCCCCTGCCTAAAGTTCTATCCCATACAGAGCCCCTGCCTATAGTTCTATCCCATGCAGAGCCCCTGCCTATAGTTCTTGCCCATACAGAGCCCCTGCCTATAGTTCTATCACATGCAGAGCCCCTGACTGTAGTTCTATCCCATGCAGAGCTCCTGCCTATAGTTCTTGCCCATGCAGAGCCCCTGCCTATAGTTCTTGCCCATACAGAGCCCCTGCCTATAGTTCTATGCCATACAGAGCCCCTGCCTATAGTTCTATTCCATACAGAGCCCCTGGCTGTAGTTCTATCCCATGCAGAGCCCCTGGCTGTAGTTCTATCCCATGCAGAGCCCCTGGCTGTAGTTCTATCCCATGCAGAGCTCCTGCCTATAGTTCTATCCCATACAGAGCCCCTGGCTGTAGTTCTATCCCATGCAGAGCTCCTGCCTATAGTTCTTGCCCATACAGAGCTCCTGCCTATAGTTCTTGCCCATACAGAGCTCCTGCCTATAGTTCTATCCCATGCAGAGCCCCTGGCTGTAGTTCTATCCCATGCAGAGCCCCTGGCTGTAGTTCTATCCCATGCAGAGCCCCTGGCTGTAGTTCTATCCCATGCAGAGCCCCTGGCTGTAGTTCTATCCCATGCAGAGCCCCTGGCTGTAGTTCTATCCCATGCAGAGCTCCTGACTATAGTTCTAGCCCATACAGAGCCCCTGCCTATAGTTCTATCCCATGTTTAGCCCGTGACTATTGTTCTATCCTATGCAGAGCCCCTGCCAATAGTTCTATCCCATGCAGAGCCCCTGACTACATGTATAGATACATACATTTATATATATGTAGACTAGCGGTGTGATAGTTGTATCAAAGTAACATAAAATGCTTGTGTTTGTAAGTAATTTAATCCATATTGTTCTCTCTCCATCTCTCTCTCGCTCTCTCTTTCTCTCTCTCTTTCTCTGGCTCACTCTATCCTATAGTAACATATACACTAGTAACATACAACAGAGAACACTGCAACCCAAAACCTCAAACGCCTTCAGACTCCGTCACCTCCTTCCCAAAAATTCTTTGAAATCTGATCGAGCTGCAGATGGCCTGATTTAGATTACCAAAGGGAGGGGAGAACATCCAATGGCTCAGGTCTCAGGAGCCTCTTTGGCTCCAGTCCAGTTGTAAGGATTCCTCCCTCCTTCCTCCTAGTCACTTCATTTTCACTTTCTCTCTCTTCACTCTTGTGTATCTTTTCTTTCTACTCAACACTGAGTCCATTTTGACTTTTTCGACTTGGACATCTTCAGATGTACTCCTGCTCACGTGACGTACCTCTCCATGTCTCTCTCCCTTTCTCTCTTGTTCTCTCACACACATGCACGTGTGCGCTAACACTTCAGGGCTAACAATTTCTTCCGTAATGTATACTAGAGCTCCTCTGTTCTTGTTCTTTTATCTCTTTCTGTTGATAACTCTGTTTTCTTCTTTTGGGAGAAGTTTCACTCTCTCTCTCTAGTTCTTTATGAGTTACTCCCTCTGATCTCTCTCTCTCTCTCTCTCTCTCTCTCTCTCTCTCTTTATGAGTTCCTACCTCTGAAATTAGATTTCAGTTAATACACGTAATATGAACATTCTGGTGACGTATGTACAGGGCCGGACTTTGGCCACTGCAACCTATGCGGTCGCAGTGGGCCCCACACTTTCATAGGCTCCGCGCTAATTCTAGGTGTAAATTATTACATTTAAAACATTATAACTTATATATAATAACAAGTTTTGCGCGGCTTCCTGATTTTCCAGAGATTAGTGGAAATATCTTGTAATTGAAAAATATACCAAAAAAGTTCTGAAAATCTCCTGAATTAAAAAATCTCCTGAAAAATAGACAAAATTGTCTTTTTGGGTGCCAATTGATCAATGCTTTATTATGAATAATGATAAATGAAATACAAAGAATTTTCAGCCCTTGAAAAAAAAATGAATAGCCAGCACGACAGCCAAGTGTAAGTGCTACCCGTTTCGCATTTGCATTCGCAATTCTGCAATAGCTATGACCGGCCCTGAGTACGTCTCGTATTATACTTGTAATATAAGAACATTTCAGTAAGTGTACATCGTACTGAGAGTACAAGATACAAGATGTGTTCTTTTTTAGCTATCGTTGCACTGGTGGAATGATATATCCTCCCCACAAACATTGTACTATACAGTGTTCATCAAGGAGCCGCTCTTATAGCCTACACTTGCACGGATGATGTGGTACAGAGTTTCCTCAGTGTTCTCGGCCTTTGGCCTCGCTTCTAAGCCAAGCATAATGGGATACGAGCCATTGGTAATAGGAATGAGAAAAGTTTGCATCTTCTTGGCTTTTTCCCAGACAGAACAGTTTGTTCAGACAGGAAGATGGAGACAAGCTTCCATAGGCATAGAGTTCAAAGTGTCTTAGACTCAACTCTTAAGACAAGCTTCCATAAGCCTAGAGTTCAAAGTGTCTTAGACTCAACTCTTAAGACAAGCTTCCATAGGCCTAGAGTTCAAAGTGTCTTAGACTCAACTCTTAAGACAAGCTTCCATAGGCATAGAGTTCAAAGTGTCTTAGACTCAACTCTTAAGTCAAGCTTTCATAGGCCTAGAGTTCAAAGTGTCTTAGACTCAACTCTTAAGACAAGCTTCCATAGGCCTAGAGTTCAAAGTGTCTTAGACTCAACTCTTAAGACAAGCTTCCATAGGCCTAGAGTTCAAAGTGTCGTAGACTCAACTCTTAAGTCAAGCTTCCATAGGCCTAGAGTTCAAAGTGTCTTAGACTCAACTCTTAAGACAAGCTTCCATAGGCCTAGAGTTCAAAGTGTCTTAGACTCAACTCTTAAGACAAGCTTCCATAGGCCTAGAGTTCAAAGTGTCTTAGACTCAACTCTTAAGACAAGCTTCCATAGGCCTAGAGTTCAAAGTGTCGTAGACTCAACTCTTAAGACAAGCTTCCATAGGCCTAGAGTTCAAAGTGTCTTAGACTCAACTCTTAAGACAAGCTTCCATAGGCCTAGAGTTCAAAGTGTCTTAGACTCAACTCTTAAGACAAGCTTCCATAGGCCTAGAGTTCAAAGTGTCGTAGACTCAACTCTTAAGACAAGCTTCCATAGGCCTAGAGTTCAAAGTGTCTTAGACTCAACTCTTAAGACAAGCTTCCATAGGCCTAGAGTTCAAAGTGTCGTAGACTCAACTCTTAAGACAAGCTTCCATAGGCCTAGAGTTCAAAGTGTCGTAGACTCAACTCTTAAGACAAGCTTCCATAGGCCTAGAGTTCAAAGTGTCGTAGACTCAACTCTTAAGACAAGCTTCCATAGGCCTAGAGTTCAAAGTGTCTTAGACTCAACTCTTAAGACAAGCTTCCATAGGCCTAGAGTTCAAAGTGTCTTAGACTCAACTCTTAAGACAAGCTTCCATAGGCCTAGAGTTCAAAGTGTCTTAGACTCAACTCTTAAGACAAGCTTCCATAGGCCTAGAGTTCAAAGTGTCGTAGACTCAACTCTTAAGACAAGCTTCCATAGGCCTAGAGTTCAAAGTGTCTTAGACTCAACTCTTAAGACAAGCTTCCATAGGCCTAGAGTTCAAAGTGTCGTAGACTCAACTCTTAAGACAAGCTTCCATAGGCCTAGAGTTCAAAGTGTCTTAGACTCAACTCTTAAGACAAGCTTCCATAGGCCTAGAGTTCAAAGTGTCTTAGACTCAACTCTTAAGACAAGCTTCCATAGGCCTAGAGTTCAAAGTGTCTTAGACTCAACTCTTAAGACAAGCTTTCATAGGCCTAGAGTTCAAAGTGTCTTAGACTCAACTCTTAAGACAAGCTTCCATAGGCCTAGAGTTCAAAGTGTCTTAGACTCAACTCTTAAGACAAGCTTCCATAGGCCTAGAGTTCAAAGTGTCTTAGACTCAACTCTTAAGACAAGCTTCCATAGGCCTAGAGTTCAAAGTGTCGTAGACTCAACTCTTAAGACAAGCTTCCATAGGCCTAGAGTTCAAAGTGTCTTAGACTCAACTCTTAAGACAAGCTTCCATAGGCCTAGAGTTCAAAGTGTCTTAGACTCAACTCTTAAGACAAGCTTCCATAGGCCTAGAGTTCAAAGTGTCTTAGACTCAACTCTTAAGACAAGCTTCCATAGGCCTAGAGTTCAAAGTGTCTTAGACTCAACTCTTAAGACAAGCTTCCATAGGCCTAGAGTTCAAAGTGTCTTAGACTCAACTCTTAAGACAAGCTTCCATAGGCCTAGAGTTCAAAGTGTCTTAGACTCAACTCTTAAGACAAGCTTCCATAGACCTAGAGTTCAAAGTGTCGTAGACTCAACTCTTAAGACAAGCTTCCATATGCCTAGAGTTCAAAGTGTCTTAGACTCAACTCTTAAGACAAGCTTCCATAGGCCTAGAGTTCAAAGTGTCGTAGACTCAACTCTTAAGACAAGCTTCCATATGCCTAGAGTTCAAAGTGTCTTAGACTCAACTCTTAAGACAAGCTTCCATAGGCCTAGAGTTCAAAGTGTCTTAGACTCAACTCTCAGCACAATTACAAAGAAGAGGAAGAAAAAACTAAGTTTTTGTTACCTTGTACATTGACACTGGCTATGTTAGCGAGAGAAGACATCGCTGAATAGTTCTATGTTCATAGAAGTGTCCTACTGTAAAAAAGAATATTAAAATCTAGGCTACTCCCCACATGGGTTTCTTAGAACAACGTCAAATGTCGAGTCTGGTGTCAAATGTCGAGTCTGGTTTCAAATGTCGAGTCTGGTGTCAAATGTCGAGTCTGGTGTCAAATGTCGAGTCTGGTGTCAAATGTCGAGTCTGGTGTCAAATGTCGAGTCTGGTGTCAAATGTCGAGTCTGTTGTCAAATGTCGTGTCTGGTGTCAAATGTCGAGTCTGGTGTCAAATGTGGAGTCTGTTGTCAAATGTCGTGTCTGGTGTCAAATGTCGAGTCTGGTGTGTAATAGTGATGACATCTTAGATATAGTCTAGTAGGCTATAATGCCGGTGGTGCTATTATCCTGTCGATAGCTGGAAAAGCTTTTATCCAACGAAAAGGCCTTGTCCGGGGGCTCCTCAATCCTGTGATGACGCCAGAACGAGACAAAAGCAAAGTATTTCCTACATCGGTAATAATCAACCTCTTTGAACGGCATTGTGTATCTCTTGAACCCTTAAAAGGTTTTTATTTCATTCTGGGCTTCTAATACGTTTTGAGAACCTCTCTTCTTAGTGTTATGCTTTCTGCTTGAAGATTTGGACAAACCTTTTAGCTACTTACTTTGGTCTTCTAACGACTATTAAACCCTACTAATAAACTGGAGCTCTTAATTTGCTCTTGTCTTGTTTAGGTGGTTCGCACTTTCTAGTAATTCTGTAATATGTAAGGTGGAAGTCAAGCCACACACACTGTGTGATCAATTTCATTGCACATATGTGACAAGTAGAGTAAACAGGGACACTGTACTCTTTAACTTAAAATATAAATAGATTAAATAATTAAATTCATACTGATGATACCAAAATAAAATCTAAAACAATTAAAATATTGAAAAAAAAACAAAAAAACACCGGTTAATCACATGTCACCAAGAGGCAGTCAAATTGCATCTTTATCTCCCCTTTTTCTATATATAAAAGAAAATAATTCAATTATTCTTAATTGATTAAATTGTTGGTTTATAATTTGATTGATTCGTGTGTTGTCATCGACAAGGTATAATTGTGCAAAATTTCAAGGAATGACAGACAGTGGGACAGAGTAATTTGATATAAGCTTTGTTAAATGTAGCTCCACTGACTCACCTATGTTCCTGTTTTTCCATTCTCCTACTTCTCAACCTAAGTCTAGGTTTTAAAAAGAACAATGATTTACAAGTATGGCAAACTTATATACTTTTAAGACCCCTAAGTTATTTTTAGCTTTGTTAGAAAAGAATTCTGCATTCTCGGCTTGTAAAGGTTAAAGAATAACTCCAGTTGTTATGAACAACAAGCGTCGCGTCTCTTATTAGCTGATAATAGAATTCTCTTAGATTAGTATTCTCTTTGAATAGTTCTTTGCATTTTTTTTTAGGTCACATCGCTCCTCTCAGATCCGCTAGGGAACATCTGGATATTTTTGTGACAAACACCTAGGTTTTTTTTTTATGAATTTAAAATAGGTGATAGACTGGCGGTTATGTTTGACAGATTGTGTAGGAAGCAAAAAAAAAAAAAAAAACCCTGATTCATCTTAGATTTCAGTGGAGGTATAATTAATATATATAGTTATATACATTAACTTTACAACAGTCAGAAGAAAAAATATGAAAAAGATATTTATAAGAAAAAACAATTAATTAAACGGCTATTGGATAAAAACTGGATCTCCCAGTAATTAAGAAAATGTAGATATGTGCTTGAGTTTCATTCAGAACCTGACACCCTAGCATCGCGTGACATCTATGAGACTGCCCCCCTCTCCCCAGTGAGACAGCGGCAGTCACCAAAGAACTAGCAGCTCGAATGAAGGGATACATTTATAGAAAACAAAGACATACTGCACCGCAGTAAATGTTGGCAGTTTTATTCACATACATACGTTTTGATAAATATACTAGGGGATTTGATGATAAATTCGATGCAATATTTGATTTTAAAAAAGTAAAAAAAAAATACAGAAAAATAGTCAAATGGCTCAATTTCTCTCTCTCTCTCTCTCTCTCTCTCTCTCTCTATCTATCTATCTATCTATCTATCTGTTCTGCTGAACTGAATACGATGGAATGTTGCTCACCTGTTGATCTACCTGGCAGCCCCCTCGCTCCCAGCCCCCTGCTCCACTTCAACATTCTCCTTGATCCACTGATAGGACTCTTGGAGTAGCTCCCCACTTCTCCACGTGTTGTGCTCTCCCCTGATACCCCTCTTTAGTCTTGACCTTTGCCCTCTCAATCTCTCACCACTCTCTACCAATCTCTCTCTCTCTTTCTTTCTCATTGCCTCTCTTTCACTCCTCTCTCACTCTCTGTATCTCTTTTTCTATCTTACTTCCTCTCTCTCTCTCTCGACCTCTCATTATCACTTTGCTGTCTCTCTCTCTCTCTCTATCTCTTTTTATACACACACACATTCTCCTCAATGTCACTTACACTCGCTTCCATGCTCTTTTACACGCTCTCAACCTCTCTCTCTTTCTCTCACTTTCTGTCTTACTCTCTCTACACTCTCACTCTATACCTCTCCTCTAGCTCAATATCTCTATCTCACTTCCCCGTTCTAACACACTTTCTTTTTCACTCTCTCTCTCTCTCTCTCTCTCTCTCTCTCTCTCCCCTCTCTCTCCTAGTGTGTCCATTTACTTTTAGTAGAATCAGAATAAAGGCAAAAAGATTATTGTTTTGAAAAGTAGGGCGGAGGTAGAGAGGAGCACCTCAGAAGATATCCCTAAATAGTTCATGTTCGAATCGTCGAAGAGTTATACTTTTGTTCATTTAATCTACAATCGATGAATATACCTTGGCTTGGTTTACCTCTAGGCACTAGAATCTATAGCTTAGGGCCACCACTTGTTTGCTGGCTCCTCAAAAAGAGTTCCAGGGATATTTTCAATCATTTGAAAGAAAGAGCTCAGGAAACTGTGCCTTATATCGGGCCCCAGATCTCAAAAAGTTTAGGGCCTTATTAAATCTAAATCTTGTCCAGGAAGGAACGTTGGGTTCAGTTACAGGGGCGTAGTGAGCAAATCGTGCACCAGGGGCAAGAAACTTTATTAGCGCCCCCCCCCCCTATTTTACCTGAACATTACATAATCTAGAAATATAACCTTATACATAACAAGTATTTAATAATAATATAAGACGAATAACCTTAGAATGTATTACCGAACTAAAATATCTACAATAATTTTTTGGCGCCTATCTGCGTGTGGCGCCCCTTGAAAGTGGCGCCCGAGGCATCGTGCCCCCCCTTGTCCCCCTCTCGCTACGCTTCTGGGTTAGTTAAAAGCTGGAAGTCATTGTTATGACCACTACCTAAGGGACGAGCTGATGAAATGGTTGAATATTTTAGACCAACACGAACGCTCTCCGCATTCTAAAGATAGACATGAACGTTTCTCAAGTACGCTTACCATTAGATGTCGTTTATTGAACGCTTACCATTAGATGTCGTTTATTGAACGCTTACCATTAGATGTCGTTTATTGAACCTCTTCCAACTTGGCTTCTAGGATATTTTCTCAGCATACAGTTTCATACATAGCCACGAAACACGGCACCCCATATGGTATCGCATGTCATCAGGCCGTATCAAATGCCACCATAACGTGACATCAATCCTGTAAACAAACGCTGGCTATCCTGTGTAAACAGCAGCTGTTTCTGTAACTCAAAGCTGGGGTATAGAGTTAAGCACGCTCCCACCCCCCACCCCCACCGCGCCCGTTGCGCAAAGGCCACCATTCTATATCGCACGAATCACTTCAACTTTTATGATACGTAATGTTACTTGGAAACGTGTCCTAAGACTTGGGAACTGCAGTGATTGTATCACGTGTCTGGACATTTGATATTTGTCATGTGCATCTCTTAATCCAGCAACCAAATACAGCAAGAGAGAGGAGGGTGCTGCCAAAAGGATTTCATTTTTTTCAGATCACCTTTAAACAGGGGCGGACTGACTATATGGGCATTCGGGCAAATGCCCGGTGGGCCGGTGTCCAATTTGGCTGGTAGGGCTACCGAAATGGCCGCATGAATGCCAGTAAATTGCTATATGATGTTATAATATTCTTATTAAAAGCAACATGCACCTGATACTTTCAAAATCAAGTAATTATTCATATACATAACTACTTTCGATACGTTCTTAAACTTTACACAATACTCTTGAGGACAGGTATAACTTGAAGCCCATCATGTGGCATATAATTTGTAGACCGTATTGTATAGAAATGCCCGAGCTGAATTTAACACCCAGTCCGCCCCTGCATTTAAATCTTGGCTGTAAGGTCTTCAGCCTAGCAACATATGCTAGGGCAGGGCCTTTTTGTAAAAAAAAAAAGAGGTGCCGGTACTCAGTGGCTAGGTGCCGGTACTCAGTGACTAGGTGCCGGTACTCAGTGGCTAGGTGCCGGTACTCAGTGACTAGGTGCCGGTACTCAGTGGCTAGGTGCCGGTACTCAGTGGCTAGGTGCCGGTACTCAGTGACTAGCCGCCGCTACTCAGTAATGGATTGCCTAACTTTTAACTACTAATAAATTAATAATAAACGTTAGTATACAACAAAAAGTAATATTTTTTCCCCAAATTAAAAAAGGTGCCGGTACGCCGTACCTGTGCGTAGCGTCACAAAAAAAGCACTGTTCGAAGGTATGGGTGTGAAGTATATTTAGTATGCATCTAGTTCAACTTCAAACTTCTAGTTCAAACCTCTAGTTCAAACCTCTAGTTCAAACCTCTAGTTCAAACCTCTAGTTCAAACCTCTAGTTCAAACCTCTAGTTCAAACCTCTAGTTCAAACTTCTAGTTCAAACCTCTAGTTCAATCCTCTAGTTCAAACCTCTAGTTCAAACTTCTAGTTCAAACCTCTAGCTCAAACTTCTAGTTCAAACCTCTAGTTCAAACCTCTAGTTCAATCCTCTAGTTCAAACCTCTAGTTCAAACCTCTAGTTCAAACCTCTAGTTCAAACCTCTAGTTCAAACCTCTAGTTCAAACTTCTAGTTCAAACCTCTAGTTTAAACCTCCAACAAGAGTTATTTGTCAATCTCCCATTGCCGTGTGTTTCGTAAGGTACTATTATTACTTGTGTAAAGTTTCAACTTGATCTTGGAATGGGTATGGGAGAAATAACATATATATAGATAATTTTTACCAGACCGACAGACAAACAGAGTGATAAACCTTTGTTAAATAAAAAAAAAAAGAAGTCGATGTTGATATTTCTGGTGCGCTCAAAATAAAATATTGAAGTGTATAAATGAAGTGGTTTGATTTTGATTCTAGACATTCTGGTAGGTCAACTTCTCTGTCAGGAGATTCATTCTCTTCCTGTGTTGCAAACGTCAAAGAAAGAAATTAACGCGAAAATACTTCAAAGGGTCACTGCTATATATTCACATTGACTGTTCACTGTTTTATGACTCACCAAGCGTAAACCTTTTTTGGGAGGTTTTCCCCATTGAGTTTCCTGTCTCTGTCTCGAATCTATCTTCACAAGCCATGTCTCTGTCTACGTGTCTGTACATCGGGAAGACTTCTATAACACTGTCATTGTTAGTCCGTGACAGAAATCATGAAACGGGGCGTGCAGGAGATTTCGTGAGAGAGAAACATGGTTCGCTAATCGTTTAATGACTTGCTCTAGCCTCGTACTTCTCTGGTTTCACACGAAACATTGGAATTAGCTGATATTGACAGTCAAATTAGTTGATAGAGAACAAAGATCCAGTCTGCTGTAGACAATCCACTTAATTTTCAATAAAGTCTGACCTCAGACCTGCTTGATATCTGATACATGTGCATAATACAAGTTTTGTTTTATGACTGTTTCATTTTTAAAGCCAACATTTATGTTCTTTGAACTGTGCTATTGAAGTCAAAGTATTCTCAGTAGTACTGTAATCTTCAGCTCCTTGTTAGTGTCTAGTTTATTAGTCAACTTGAAACTGAGTGTGGTTCCTCAAAAGTGTCCACTGCGGAATGTTTTAAGGATGTTGCAGGTTTGAACCAGGATCTCGTTCTGAGTGGTAACAGTCATCATCTTAGTCCTGCGTTGTTAAATTCTTTAAGTTGGTGGTGTCGTGTGGTGCAGTTTGCAGAGAGCCTGAATAGCAAGCAACGTTACAATTAAAGGCTTCGAAGATTGCTCGTGTGAATTATTTAACCTAAATCACATATATACATCTGTTTTTTATTATTTTCAATTTAATGGCTATGTCTTCGATTCCCTAGATTCCGGCGAGTGCAGTGCTTCACATGACTACGCAAACCCATTGCGGTTTTCATATTTTGTCACATCTAAAGCAGGCAAAGCCGTTGTCCGCATAGGGGTCTATTTAAGTTTTTTTTCTCGCCTTCTGCTCCTGTCTTTGGTCTCAAATGCATGTCCCACGGCCTTCGTGAAAGATCTCCGTCTCTTTCACAGGCCATCGTCTGCTAGCTACTTTCCGCTATACCAGAGAGGGCAGGCAAACTTGCGCTTGACTTGATCTTTATAGCACTTCCAGGGACAGCTCTGTTAACGACTTCTAGTCCTTCTTTACAGGGGCGTAGCTAGGGTGGGGGAGGAGGGGAAGAATTTGAAAATCCCCCTGGGCCTCCACTTGAGGAGGCCCCTAATGAGGTTTTTTTTACATTAAATATTACGCAAAATGCAGGGGCCCCTAAAGAGGTCAAGCCCCCCAGGCCCCCAAATAATGGAAAATTCCTAGCTACATCCCTGCTTCTTTAAAGGTCTCCAAAAGAAGATCGCCTTTGGCATGTCTTCCACTTAACAGAATCTTAATCTCCAGAAGCAGTAGTTCACATTTTAATATTTGTATTTTTCATCTTAGAAATTAGTTATGCAGCTAAGTCAAAGTTAGGAGTAAGCCAGAAAATTGTGCCTAGTCTGTTACATTTTGAACTGTTTAACTTGTTCTCAATAATAAACAAACAGATTCTCTTCATTAAGCCACAAAATTGTGCCTAGGTCTGTTTTACATTTTGAACTGTTTAACTTGTTCTCAATAATAAACAAACAGATTCTCTTCATTATGTTTTATATTTGGCCCACATCTCTGACAGAGAATAAACTAGTATACACAATCATCCGTATTATTGTCGATGTTTCGAAGATCTCGATTCGTTATTAAACATTGTTTCTTTAATTTATACCCTCTTTAGGACTATGTGGAGACGACCATGAACGAGCTACTAGGCTGGTACGGACTCCCCAAGATAGACAAGGGTGACACCCCTAATGTGTCTCTGAATGGGTATCCCGCTCATCTCTCTATGACAGACCAACAGTCGCCGCCGCCCATGGCAGCGGGTGCATTGTTGTGCCATAAAAGAAAACACCTTGTACCCAAGTCATCGCCACCCGACTTTGACGCCAGCAACGTGAATCTCAGGAGCGAAGACTGCAGGAGGAGGTCTGCTGTGGTGCCTTCGTCCCTCCCTTCACCGGTCAGCGGCGAAGATAAGAGTGGGAAACACAGCAACGACACCAATAACAACAACAGCAGTGGCAGCGGCGGAAGGACTGACGACGAGGAAGAGGATGCTGACCTTGACGACCCCCACCAGCTTCCTGTCAGTGACGACACAGGAGATGAGATGGACAACATGCGGGACTCGCCCAGTGTCCGGAGCGATGTTAGCGGAATGATTTCCCCACTAGGAGGTAGAGTATATTAGTTGAATACTTGCAGACATAATCTGTATTCCCTTTCAAAACTTATATTATAACTGTTTTAAACTAAAGAGAATTTTTCTTTCCTTTAGTACCCGGTATTTTTAATGTATTATTAGTATCTAGAAAGGGAGATAACAGAATAAATATTTCAATCCAGCAATAAGTGAATTATCACTGTTACATACAGAGTTCTAAGACTTGTTTGAATGTCAATGTTAAACATTTAAAATGTACACGTTTTTCAGCGGCCCACGAAAGGGGAAAAGACGCTATTAGTTTTGTGTGAAATGTCTGTCCGTCCGTCCGTCCCGTTTAGATCTCGTAAACTAGCAAAGATAGTGAAAATCCGACATCATAATATTTTAGACCATTCAAAGTTCTGATGGAACAGAAACTATTTCATTTCTGAAAGCGAAAAATCTCATTTTTTATATCACTTATGCAAGCAGTTTTTTCATAAAAATACACCACTTTTACAACTATTCACTACTAATAGTAATAAACACTCAAGGCTCTTTAGTAGTATACTATATCGACATCCGTAACACATTTATGCAAATAGTTTTAGATTTTTGTCAAAAAAAATATTTTTTTGACTTGAATTTTAGATTTCTATTGCTAATTTACGTAAGTTCTGTCATACTTATTACTACTATTACAAAAAAAAAAAATATTTTTTTTTAAAGAGAAAACAACTCTTCAGTCTGCATATAAGTTGGACAACATTTAAAACAACAATTAATAAGTAGTTTTTCATATTATCGCGTGAACTGCACTATCCACCTATACTTATAAAACACTGAACTATAGGTAATTTTTTTTTTAGGTAAATGTTGTTTTTTTCTTGAGGATTTGAATAAGAGGTTGACCCTTTATAAAACAATTAGATCAATAAGATATTTATTATAAGACATCATTTAGGCCAGGTTCACATCTAACTTCACATTCACTTTCACCTATCCTTTGGTCTGCTGGACCGCTGAGGCACCACACAAGATCTGTCAACTTTGTTTCTCCATTCTTCTCTGTCATTTGTCTCAGATAGAATTTCATTCTGATGTTCTTTCTGAAAATAATGAAACTGTCTTTTTACATGCCTGGGTGGACCACTTCGGGGGCCGATTTTGAGTTTGTCTTTTACACAAAATGTCTTTGTAACCTTGTTCTTTTTTCAGTATGCAAGTATTCTATTAAGAGATATTCAAAACAGAACATGTAGTAGGTTCAAGATCCGAGACTAGAGTGGGGTATAATGTGAGGGTCAATCTTAGTGTGTGACTCAATCTTATGTGTTGGTCTATCTTATGTGTGTGGGTCTATCTTAGTGTGTGTGGTGTATCTTAGTGTGTGGGTCTGTCCAAATGAGCGGATCTCAGTGTGTGTGGGCTTATCTTAGTGTAGCTTAGGATAATCGTCTATCTAAATGAGTGGCTCAATCTTAGTGTGTGGGTCTATCATAATGAGTGGCTCAATCTTAGTGTGTGGGTCTATCATAATGAGTGGCTCAATCTTAGTGTGTGGGTCTATCATAATGAGTGGCTCAATCTTAGTGTGTGGGTCTATCTAAATGAGTGGCTCAATCTTAGTGTGTGGGTCTATCTAAATGAGTGGCTCAATCTTAGTGTGTGGGTCTCCTATGTTGGTAGCTTATTTTATAATAAGTTTATTCCACATCACGTCAAAAAAAAGTATTTTAACATAGAGTAATACAGTTTTGTTTGCATATACTATATAAATAGTTTGAGGCCCTATGTTCAGTGAGGAACGCAAAGGAAAGATGATGATGTAAATAGATGAATAATTTGCTATCTGGAACACCATGGATCATAAGTAACTCTCTCTCATTCTATTTCTCTCTTTCTCCTCGCTCTTTCTCTCACTCTCTCTCTCTCTCATTCTATTTCTCTCTTTCTCCTCGCTCTCTCTTATTCTCTCCTAAATGTCTTCCTCTGACGTTGAACGACCTCGTTTCTTTTAATTACACCCTGGCGGATGGCGTTGAGTGGACAGTAAAGGGATGTCTGTTAGACTAAGACTAAGACAAAGACTAAGACTAAGACTGCTTTATTGATCCTCATGGAAATTTGTTGTGATTACAAGGACTCCCTTCTCATATACAGACAACACAACAGAAACATACACATAAATAGAATAGACACAACATAAAGAGTTCATTCAGCGAGTACACAGCCTCCACCTAACACAGCCTCCACCTAACACAGCCTCCACAGCCTCAGCGTTATTACCATTCGCTAGAAAACTTGTTTGATGTAGCATTTATATTTTAAGCTCTACACCATTCCGACCTTTACCAGATATCAGCCACTGCAGGTCGATAGCCATCAGTTTTGGTTGAAAGTTAATAATATTCCTCTTCCAATGAAAAAAATAATGTCGTCTGCTACGGTTGTCTGTAAATCAGCTTTATCTTTGCCTTATATTCTTTTTTTTTTTGTTTGTTTGTTTCTCTATTTTTGTTCAAAGCTTTATCGTTTATTATGTTCTTCAAACTGTCATTCCCCTTGTATCGTTTATTATGTTCTTCAAACTGTCATTCCCCTTGTATCGTTTATTATGTTCTCCAAACTATCATTCTTATGTGAGCGAGACCCCTAGGTGGTCTGCATTGTATAATTCTGCCTCCTTGTCTGACAAGGGAAATAGGAAACCCAGCGAGGCTGGAAGCGAGGGAAAAAATTGTACAGCACCTCTTTCCATTTCACGCCAGCTAGACGGTATTCGATTTCCTTAGACACTGTTTGATTCATGAGATGCTTTATACAAGGCACAGTATCGAAGCTGTCAAACTGAATTCGATTCTTATTTTTCTCCTCATTATTTTAGTTTTTCTCTTATTTAAAAAAAATAAAGAATCGATACTGGAAATGAATGACTAAGAAAATATATCTATACATAAAATTGATATTCTTATAATCATTTTCGTATTGGAAACGTAAAATTGAAAACAAAGATTCTACAATTGTGGACCTGGCAAATCTACATTAAAAGAGATGATTCATTTTGTTGTTTTATACGTGAATCGAGATTTGTAAATATGCATAATTAAAAACATATGAGACACATCCAATTTATGTGACAGATTTATTCTATTGGATGAAAAATGTCGTACGGTTTGCATTCTGAACAGCCGTCTCGGTAATCCAGGGTTCGAATCTTGCCTGCCACCACCCCCCTCTGTCCTGCTGGAGGTTTGAGTTAGGATGTAATTGTCTTGAAATCCGAAGGAAAATTCGATTATCCGAAACTTGTAAAACTGACACTACTATCAATTATACAATTGTTTCTCGGCTTAGAGAAAGACACATACTGTTACATAGGGCTAAAAGTCATTCGAGACCTCTTTCTTTCCAATTGCCTTTCGAGCGTAGAGTGTTTTCTCTCCATGGTAATGGTAACAAGCTTTTTTTGTTATTATTAAATGGGTTGTTTTAAGTTATTAGATAGGTAAGTGAGGTCTGGAATAGGAATCTCTGTTTCACAACCAAATGTTCCCCTGTTCTAACGAAACATCAATCCTAATGAGCAAGGGAGAGCAAGTTATTAACACATACAATACTTGGGCCTGGATTTTGTTCGTTCCATCCCGTGGCCCCCTATCCTCCGTCTTCCTCTTGGCTTAAGCGTTCTTTCTATCTGCTGCCCTGGGGCGACTTCCGTTCTTGTGTCATATGATGGAGAGCTGTTCCGGAAACTCCCGGTTTTCTGTGCTGTAGAAGGCTCGGGTGACGTCTTGAAAGTTCCGATTTCTGGTCATTTCTTGTCAGGATGGAAGAGGGTAGGGAGATACTAAAGACAGTAAAGAGATGTATTTAGTAGGGAAAACATAAAGGAAGAGAAGTGACTTAAAAGTACAGAAACCAGCAATATGAGTTAATAGAGAGCTGGAATACCAATACTGACATCATTAATTGTGACTGTAAGTAAAGTCAATAAGATTTGCTTACACTTGTCTCCGTTTCATGTCCATTTTTTGTTAAAAAATACATAAAATTACACTTTGTTTAAATTCCAAGACCCTTTTGTTACAATACCTAGACTTACATTTTGTTATACAGCGCTATTTTTTCAAATGTATACATAATTGTTTTGTTTTTTTTTGTTGTTGTTGTTGTTTTTTGTTGTTGCTTTTTTAACGCGTTTATGTTAGCGAACACATTCTTGCCAATGAAACCATTGATTTTCTTGACTGATCTAGAAACCCCAGTCCATTGATCCCCATTGTACCAACCCTAGACGACATTCTTCCAACCCTAGACGACATTGTTCCAACCCTAGACGACATTGCTCCAACCCTAGCTAATGCCCAAGCATTCATCTCACTTCTATGAGGTTCATCTAGTCACTTCACGACTGAAAACGGCCTTACACTTTTACGGCTATTAAAGCCTTCTAGCTTTGTACAAAGCCTCTATCAACTCACTCTGTCTGTCTGGTACAAAGCTTCTATCAACTCATTCTGTCTGTCTTTCTGGTACAAAGCTTCTATCAACTCACTCTGTCTGTCTGTCTGGTACAAAGCTTCTATCAACTCACTCTGTCTGTCTGGTACAAAGCTTCTATCAACTCACTCTGTCTGTCTGTCTGGTACAAAGCTTCTATCAACTCACTCTGTCTGTCTGTCTGGTACAAAGCTTCTATCAACTCACTCTGTCTGTCTGTCTGGTACAAAGCTTCTATCAACTCACTCTGTCTGTCTGGTACAAAGCTTCTATCAACTCACTCTGTCTGTCTGGTACAAAGCTTCTATCAACTCACTCTGTCTGTCTGTCTGGTACAAAGCTTCTATCAACTCACTCTGTCTGTCTGTCTGGTACAAAGCTTCTATCAACTCACTCTGTCTGTCTGTCTGGTACAAAGCTTCTATCAACTCACTCTGTCTGTCTGGTACAAAGCTTTTATCAACTCACTCTGTCTGTCTGTCTGGTACAAAGCTTCTATCAACTCACTCTGTCTGTCTGTCTGGTACAAAGCTTCTATCAACTCACTCTGTCTGTCTGGTACAAAGCTTCTATCAACTCACTCTGTCTGTCTGGTACAAAGCTTTTATCAACTCACTCTGTCTGTCTGTCTGGTACAAAGCTTCTATCAACTCACTCTGTCTGTCTGGTACAAAGCTTCTATCAACTCACTCTGTCTGTCTGGTACAAAGCTTCTATCAACTCACTCTGTCTGTCTGGTACAAAGCTTCTATCAACTCACTCTGTCTGTCTGGTACAAAGCTTCTATCAACTCACTCTGTCTGTCTGGTACAAAGCTTCTATCAACTCACTCTGTCTGTCTGTCTGGTACAAAGCTTCTATCAACTCACTCTGTCTGTCTGTCTGGTACAAAGCTTCTATCAACTCACTCTGTCTGTCTGGTACAAAGCTTCTATCAACTCACTCTGTCTGTCTGGTACAAAGCTTCTATCAACTCACTCTGTCTGTCTGGTACAAAGCTTCTATCAACTCACTCTGTCTGTCTGGTACAAAGCTTCTATCAACTCACTCTGTCTGTCTGTCTGGTACAAAGCTTCTATCAACTCACTCTGTCTGTCTGGTACAAAGCTTCTATCAACTCACTCTGTCTGTCTGGTACAAAGCTTTTATCAACTCACTCTGTCTGTCTGTCTGGTACAAAGCTTCTATCAACTCACTCTGTCTGTCTGTCTGGTACAAAGCTTCTATCAACTCACTCTGTCTGTCTGGTACAAAGCTTCTATCAACTCACTCTGTCTGTCTGGTACAAAGCTTCTATCAACTCACTCTGTCTGTCTGGTACAAAGCTTCTATCAACTCACTCTGTCTGTTTGGTACAAAGCTTCTATCAACTCACTCTGTCTGTCTGGTACAAAAATTTTACACTTATTTCTCCCCCATCCATTATCACATCCAGTTGAAACTATTGACCTAGACAATACATGAATCAATTAAAAATAGCCACTCTGTCACTGAATTACTGGTAATTAATTAATTTGTTTAATATAAAATAATGGGAAAAGCTTCTACATTACTGAGATATATACTTGTACGTGCGGAATTTTCCCCAAAATTTACCTCTGTCAGAAGAGATTAGAGTTTAAAATACAATTTCCATCAGTTGAAATAAACCATGATAACGAATGAACCCAAAACCCAGAAGTATCTGGCTTATCTGCCAAGTCTGAGTTGATTGTTAGCCCCCATGAGTTTTTTTGTTTGTTTTTGTTTTTTTGACAAACTTAGCCCTTAAAAATATTTCAGTTTGTGCTGGACCAATATTCCGACAAAACAATTTGTGTTGTTATTGGCGACCTATTTTATTTGCAGTGGGTTCAGCTTTTGTTCGAACTATCATTTTATATTTACTCAAGTCTAGCACGTTTATTTCAAATCATCGAAAGTTAAATTTGTCTATTTTGTAATAAAAGTTATATTTAGCATTGTCTGTCGGGTTCTTTTTTGACTTCACTCAACGAGCACTTAGGAATACTATGACTTGGATCACTCTAGCTGTAGCTACCGTAATGTAAAGTCATTTTGCTTTAAGTACTGCAGTGTCTAACCGGTTGACGTTAGCGTGGGTTAGTTGTATACAAGCAGTTTGGTGCTACAAGTCAACGACCTTCACAAAATGCACCAATCAGCTACTTTAGTTACTGGTATCTAGAACCGGCACTGAAAAGCGAGGTCATTTTTAAAAAAAGCTTAAGTATAAGGCACCAGCGCGTGCTCAGAAACGGTCACGGGACGTTGTGGCAGAGATAATTGTCGTGGCATTGTATGACATTGTCGTGAGTTAGTGTGTTTAAAAGTATCCTGTTACAGCAAATAGTTCGATTTTATCGATTAGAATCTAGATCTTTTACATGAAGCAACACACACACCCATACTTTCACACACACACACACACACACACACACACACTAATGTGGGAAGGGCATTGCATGAGGGGGAGGGGAGATCTTTGCTTAAGTTTGTTCTGCCAAAGCTGGGTATTTTATACAACAGTTGGGTTTTTTATTTGGGCTTGATTTATTTTTTTCATTATAGTTGATAAATATTGCCAATCTAAAGTTGATATATAAGGCTTGACTTGGAGTCAGAAGATTATGGAGGAGTGCAGTATGTCTTGTTGTAAAACAATTCCTCCAGCCTGCGCTCAGTATTTTTAAAGGGATGATTGACTTTTAAAGGGATGATTGACTTGACATTCACGGTGGCACAGAAGTCTGAGACGGCTGTGAACAACAGATAGCCGTAGCTTTAAAGTACCTCGAATCAAACTTTGAGTGTATGAGTCTCCCAAATGTTTTGCTGCCTGAAGTTCTTGTATCTCTTGCTCTATGACTGGTGTAGGGGGGGGGGGCGCGACCTAAATACGTTTCTCTAGCACGAAAGTAAAGCAAACTCCTGATGTCTTCAAAAGTTTTTCTTTGTGTTTAGTTCTAGCTCTGAGACAACGGCAGCACACTCTGTTTATTTTGTTTTAAGACTTTAGTTCCAATCACCATCCAACAATTTCAGACCATGTTGTCATGTTAGGACGTCTGCCCTACTAGCCTCGAACAATTTCAGGCCATGTTGTAATGTTAGGACGTCTGACCTAGTAGCCTCAAACAATTTCAGGCCATGTTGTCATGTTAGGACGTCTGCCCTACTAGCCTCGAACAATTTCAGACCATGTTGTCATGTTAGGACGTCTGACCTAGTAGCCTCAAACAATTTCAGGCCATGTTGTCATGTTAGGACGTCTGCCCTACTAGCCTCGAACAATTTCAGGCCATGTTGTCATGTTAGGACGTCTGCCCAGTAGCCTCGAACAATTTCAGGCCATGTTGTCATGTTAGGACGTCTGACCTAGTAGCCTCAAACAATTTCAGGCCATGTTGTCATGTTAGGACGTCTGACCTAGTAGCCTCAAACAATTTCAGGCCATGTTGTCATGTTAGGACGTCTGACCTAGTAGCCTCAAACAATTTCAGGCCATGTTGTCATGTTAGGACGTCTGCCCAGTAGCCTCGAACAATTTCAGGCCATGTTGTCATGTTAGGACGTCTGCCCAGTAGCCTCGAACAATTTCAGGCCATGTTGTCATGTTAGGACGTCTGCCCAGTAGCCTCGAACAATTTCAGGCCATGTTGTCATGTTAGGACGTCTGCCCTACTAGCCTCGAACAATTTCAGGCCATGTTGTCATGTTAGGACGTCTGCCCAGTAGCCTCGAACAATTTCAGGCCATGTTGTCATGTTAGGACGTCTGACCTAGTAGCCTCAAACAATTTCAGGCCATGTTGTCATGTTAGGACGTCTGACCTAGTAGCCTCAAACAATTTCAGGCCATGTTGTCATGTTAGGACGTCTGCCCAGTAGCCTCGAACAATTTCAGGCCATGTTGTCATGTTAGGACGTCTGCCCAGTAGCCTCGAACAATTTCAGGCCATGTTGTCATGTTAGGACGTCTGCCCAGTAGCCTCGAACAATTTCAGGCCATGTTGTCATGTTAGGACGTCTGCCCAGTAGCCTCGAACAATTTCAGGCCATGTTGTCATGTTAGGACGTCTGCCCAGTAGCCTCGAACAATTTCAGGCCATGTTGTCATGTTAGGACGTCTGCCCAGTAGCCTCGAACAGCACTTTAATAAGCCCCGTGCTAATTCTAGGTGTAAATTATGAAATTAAAGCATTATAACTTGTGTTCCTGCGGCCTCCTGATTTTCCAGGAGCTCTTGCAATTCTCCTAAAATTATGAAATATACGAAAAAAGTCCTGGAAATCTCCTGAAATTATTACAATCTCATGAGAACTCATAAAAACTCTAATGAATTATAGACAAAGCTGTCAATTTGGCGTGTCATTCAATATGGAGACTTCCAACCTTACACTCAAAAATGTAGAACTTAAAATTAAACATAAGCTTCTTTTTTTTTTAAAAAACAAAACTGAGTCTAGCATTTATTTATTTATACATGGACACAGATTCAACTTGAACGTCTGTTATAATCGCGAGTAGGATTGGCGTTTTCCATAGTGAAAGACACCCAAAAATGACAATTTTGTCTATTTTTCAGGATATTTTAATGAGTTTTCAGGATATTTTAATGACTTCAGGAGCTTTTCATTACTTTTTTTCGTATACTTTGCAATTTCAGGAGATTTCCAGGACCTCCTGGAAAATTAGGAGTCCGAAGAACCCTGTATAAGCTAATTTACAAGTAGAGTTAGCGCGTCACCTATGAAAGTGAGGGGCCCACTGCAGCCGCATAGGTTACAGTGCCCTAAGCCGGCTCTGGCAGAACACCTCGTGATTTCATCAGAAACTCTTCAGCCTACACAACCAAAACATCCGCCCTTCTTTCTTTATGGTTACATCAGAAACACGAACATCACTCCATAAAAGTAAGCCCAATATTTAGGCTTTTCAAACTTGTATATAAAATCAAATAGTTCTACACTCAATAAACGAACAAACAAAAAAAAGAGAAAACTCTGAAAAGTAATGGCTATTCTGCACACAAAAAGCAGTTTTTTTTCTGCACCCAGACAATACCCAACTTAGCCCCCGCCTTCTCGTGTTACCTTCGACCATTTCAAACAACCTTTTAAAAAACATATGACTAGGGCACTCACATCTCTTCTCATACATCTCTCCATCTAAAAGAAGCGCCATTACATGATCCCACGCCATTTTGAAAATGGAGAAGAGACGAGCAAACAGAAGGCAACTGTAAACACAAGTTTTGGTAATTGGGATGTCGGGAGTGGGGGGATTGTGGTGGGAGGTATCAGACGAAAGGGGAGGGAGGGTCATTGATGGCATGAGAACTGGACTGAAGAGTGTGTGTGGGGGGGGGGGGGGTAGTAGGCCACAGGAGTTCTATGACGTTATTTGATACGGCAAAACATAAAAAAAAAAGGCAAAGATGACCGGTTGATAGATCAGGCCAGTTGAGCTCACTCCACACACACACGAGAACGCGGTCTTTTGTTTGGTACCTGGCACTCTCAGTTAAATCTTGTCTCCTGGTTGATTTTAGAACGGGGAGAGGGGCGGGGAGGAGACGAGGGAAAAAAAGAGGGAGGGGGGGTGATGGTTTTGATTGTCCGAGATAGGATAAGACACGCACACACATACACATAAAATGTCTCGGTGACCTCACTCTGCACAGAGTATTGTCTTCAGACATCGATTCTGCTCAAATTTCATCCAAGCATCGATTCCTGTTTTCTTACTTTAACAAGCCAATTTTATCTTCAAGTCTAACATTAAAATACCATACCAGTAGATCTAGTAACATTTTCAGGCAATGTTGTTGTTGTTAACAATTCGTTTACTGAATTGAGCAGCTCTTCTAGTAATATCGTCACCTACATGCGATTGGAAAAAAAAGATTGCAACTAATCGCTATAGCTTCCAAGATCTAGTAACCTTTCTTTCTCCTGAGAGTGTAATCAAAGCGTCTTTGCATGTGATGATGATGATTAAAAATGATCTGTAGGGATCCCATCATTAAAGCATTTGTATTTTTTAAAACGAAGATACAAAAATGTGAGCCTATCGTTTCGCTATCTTTATGAGATTTTGACTCACTAGTAGACGTTTAGCTAAAGAGTTTCACTTCTTTTATAAAAATTCAAAATGAAAACACGAGGAGAGTCTGTCCCAAATGAAAACACGAGGAGAGTCTGTCCCAAATGAAAACACGAGGAGAGTCTGTGCCAAATGAAAACACGAGGAGAGTCTGTCCCAAAGGAAAACACGAGGAGAGTCTGTCCCAAAGGAAAACACGAGGAGAGTCTGTCCCAAATGAAAACACGAGGAGAGTCTGTCCCAAATGAAAACACGAGGAGAGTCTGTCCCAAATGAAAACACGAGGAGAGTCTGTCCCAAAGGAAAACACGAGGAGAGTCTGTCCCAAATGAAAACACGAGGAGAGTCTGTCCCAAAGGAAAACACGAGGAGAGTCTGTCCCAAAGGCAAGAAAGAAGACAGAGTCAGGATTCTCTCCCTGCAATTTGGAATACAAGATGTTGGTGCTGAGACTAGAAGAAAGAATGCATTGAAACTTTAATTTCAAGACGTAGATGACAAATTTAGATTTAGTTTGAACAGCAAGTAGTGTTTAGAACTTAGTAGTGGACATGGACCCTGAAGTGACTACATGAAAAACTTGGACATCAGGCCCAATAGGTAAAACTACAAAAGGAATGGAAGTAACTCAACATTAACTTTTAGATTTACCTCTTGGTAACACATTTACCTCTTGATAACACATTTACCTCTAGATAACACATTTACCTTTAGATAATACATTTACCTTTAAATAACACATTCACCTCTAGATAACACATTTACCTCTAGATAACACATTTACCTTTAAATAACACATTCACCTCTAGATAATACATTTACCTCTTGATAACACATTTACCTTTAGATAACACATTTACCTTTAGATAATACATTTACCTTTAAATAACACATTCACCTCTAGATAATACATTTACCTCTAGATAACACATTTACCTTTAGATAACACATTTACCTTTAGATAACACATTTACCTCTAGATAACACATTTACCTTTAGATAACACATTTACCTTTAGATAACACATTTACCTTTAGATAACACATTTACCTCTAGATAACACATTTACCTTTAGATAACACATTTACCTTTAGATAACACATTCACCTCTAGATAATACATTTACCTTTAGATAACACATTCACCTCTAGATAACACATTTACCTTTATATAATACATTTACTTCTAGATAACACATTTACCTTTAGATAACAAATTTACCTTTAGATAACACATTCACCTCTAGATAACACATTTACCTTTAGATAACACATTTACCTTTAGACAAAACATTTACCTTTAGATAACACATTTACCTTTATATAATACATTTACTTCTAGATAACACATTTACCTTTAGATAACAAATTTACCTTTAGATAACACATTCACCTCTAGATAATACATTTACCTTTAGATAACACATTCACCTCTAGATAACACATTTACCTTTAGATAACACATTTACCTTTAGACAAAACATTTACCTCTAGATAACACATTTACCTTTAGATAACACATTTACTTCTAGATAACACATTTACCTCTCAATAACACATTTACCTTTAGATAACACATTTACTTCTAGATAATACATTTACCTCTCAATAACACATTTACCTTTAGATAACACATTTACTTCTAGATAACACATTTACCTTTAGATAACACATTCACATCTAGATAACATATTTACCTTTAGATAACACATTTACCTTTAGATAACACATTTACCTTTAGATAACACATTTACCTTTAGATAACACATTTTCCTTTAGATAACTTGCCCAGGACTCGCCCCAAGTCACTATATCATTTCTTCTTCGCGTCCGGTTCTGCCAGTGGCGTGGGGATATTGGCACTAATCATTATACGGAACTTACTGCAAGGATCCTTCCAGTTCGAGTCTAAGTGTCTAAGTGTGACTTGAGTGACATCAATGAATGCAGCAGCTTTCTTTCAGCCAACTACCTTAAACTCATCTCTTGCATTGAAACTAAGAGATTAGCCTAGAGCAAGGCTCAGGAACAGGTCAAGACATTGAGGACAATCTAGACTGCATGCAGGTACACTCATAGGCCTAATATAGTCTCGCCTTAAATGTCATCTTTCAATGGACGATCCGGTATCTCGGCAAATTTCGTGTGGCCGATGGGCTTTATTGACAATGGCTATTCATTCATCAGACGAAAACCAAAATGTTACAACTATCGATACGTTGAGTGTATCAGTCCTAAGAAATAATTTGACGTTATATTTTGTGTCCGAAAACTCAGCTCTTAGAAAAAAAACTGATAGAGCTTGAATGCCGAAACCTAAGGGTAGGGATTGATCTCCTTTTTGTTTTTTTCGTCGACATTTCTAGAATTACAAAATTTTTTCACCCTTTTTTATGTGTGTGTATGTCATAGAATTTTTATTATTATTTTACCAATTGTTATATTTTTAATTCTAGACCAAACAACACTTTTAAAAAATCATATCTAAAAATAGTATCGAATACGAATGACATATTCGATTATTCACATATTTATGACCTTGTAGACACCGATTCTCTTGTTCCTTATTGTTTGTCTGAGGGATTGCTAAATGATGCAATTTAATACATCAAGCAGATTCCTTCAATCAAAGAATTTAGTCTACACTATTCTCAAGTTGGCAACTATCATGTGTCCTGTTATAAGGTTGTGATGCCATTCTTCGATGACGTAGTGTTGTAGCTGTCTGTGGTTGAAAATTCTAACCAACTGGACTCCCATTGGATGCGCTGTTAGCCTGAGACTACAAGGAAAAGGCCAAAGGGATGTTGCATGGAGAGCTGAAGGAATTGATACTTAGTGATGAAATGTGAAATTAGGTCTCCACAACAAAGTTTTATTCACGTTTCTATTCAATCTATTTTTTTGTCTATGTCAGTGTTTTGTTGGTTTTGTTTTTGTGAAGGAGTGTTCTTAGAACTACACAATGTTTGTACTAGTTCAGCCATCTTATTGTTTCATTGTTTCTCTTCACCCATTTGTCTCTTTTTCTGTCGACATTCTCATTGTTCTCTCTCTCTTCTCCCTTCAATTCTCTCTCTCTCACCCTTTCTCTCTCTCTCTCTCTTTCTCTCTCTCTCTTTTTTCTCTCTCTCTCTCTGTCTCTCTTGCTCTAGATCCCTTTTGCAATCGATCTCTCTTCCTCTTTCTCATTATGTCCCTCCCTCCATCTTTTCACTCCTTCTCTCTCTCACCACTCTCTATATATCCCATACTCTCTCATTTGCTCTCACTTTCAATCTCTCATTTTCCTCTCCCAATTTCACACTCTCTATCTCTCCCATCACCCTCGATTGCTCCTTCACTCTCTCTCTCTCTCTCTCTCACACACACACACACACACACACTCTTCCTTTCTTGCATTCTAATTTTTCTTCTTTAGCCATTATTTGTTGGACAGAAACAATTTGTACCGGTCACGTGTCAGGTTTCTAATTATTCAAGACAAGGAGGGGGGGGGGGGCTTAACGACTGCGCTGCGCTCTCACTGTCAAGAATCTATCTTTCTATTACGCGGGTCGTGGAACTCAAACCTTTCGTGGACTATGGGCTTTGTCCGAAAAATGCATTTCTGAAATACGATACCTAGGCGTGGGCAGAGGTCGAGAGGGGTGTTAGTGATTTGGAGATGAAATAAATGGCAGGGAAGTCTGTGTGGCTTGTAACTTAGACTGCTCTATAGGCACGTTGTGTTATTTATTTGAATGTGTATACATGGCTGTGTGTTTAAGTATTCTACTTGTGTGTCTATGTGTGTTTAGCGTGTGAATGATAATGTTATATGCAAATCAAAATGACCGACATTATATGGACGCTTTGGGGAGTGACGGCCGAGCGGTAAAGAGCTTCGCTTTCGAATGGAGGAGGCTTAGGTTTGAATCTCGGTGAAGGTTGGGATTTTTAATTGCGCGATTTGTATGAAGCCTTAAGTCCACCCAACTCTGAAAAGTACCTGACATTCCCTAAGACCACCCAACTCTGATGAGTACCTGACATTCCCTGAGTCCATCCAACTCTGAAGTGTACCTGACATTCCCTAAGTCCATCCCACTCTGATGAGTACCTGACATTCCCTAAGTCCATCCAACTCTGATGAGTACCTGACATTCCCTAAGTCCACCCAACTCTGAAGAGTACCTGACATTCCCTAAGTCCACCCAACTCTGATGAGTACCTGACATTCCCTAAGTCCACCCAACTCTGATGAGTACCTGACATTCCCTAAGTCCCTCCAACTCTGATAAGTACCTGCCATTCCCTAAGTCCACCCAACTCTGAAGAGTACCTTACATTCCCTAAGTCTATCCAACTCTGAAGTGTACCTGACATTCTTTGAGTCCATCCAACTCTGATGAGTACCTGACATTCCCTAAGTCCATCCCACTCTGATTAGTACCTGACATTCTCTAAGTCCATCCAACTCTGATGAGTACCTGACATTCCCTGAGTCCATCCAACTCTGAAGTGTACCTGACATTCCCTTAGTCCACCCAACTCTGATGAGTACCTGACATTCCCTAAGTCCACCCAAATCTGATGAGTACCTGACATTTCCTGAGTCCACCCAACTCTGAAGAGTACCTGACATTCCCTAGGTCCACCCAACTCTAATAAGTACCTGACATTCCCTTAGTCCACCCAACTCTGATGAGTACCTGACATTCCCTGAGTCCACCCAACTCTGAAGAGTACCTGACATTCCCTAGGTCCATCCATCTCTGATGAGTACCTGACATTCCCTGAGTCCATCCAACTCTAATAAGTACCTGACATTCCCTTAGTCCACCCAACTCTGATGAGTACCTGACATTCCCTAAGTCAACCCAACTCTGATGAGTACCTGACATTCCCTGAGTCCATCCAACTCTAATAAGTACCTGACATTCCCTTAGTCCACCCAACTCTGATGAGTACCTGACATTCCCTGAGTTCACCCAACTCTGAAGAGTACCTGACATTCCCTAGGTCCATCCATCTCTGATGAGTACCTGACATTAGCTGGGTTAAGTTAAGACGCTTAGTCGTAGTGCTGGCCATATGACACCCTCGTAAACTGTCAGCTATAATATAGTCTGCCCTATTGATCGCAAGGTCTGAAAAGTGGGTTATACCCATTTTTTCTATAGAAGCTAGCGTTTTAGTTTCATTGTGTCAAGAGAGATTGGAGTTTGCTTATCATAGTACAGATGTGTAGTAACAGAATGAAATAACTGACATTAGTCACATATACATTGGAATTCCAAACTAAATTTATGGTTGTTGTTAATATTACTGCAATATCTATTGCAAGGACGAAACAAAACATACTGAAAGTCTGTCACTAATAATGTCTCACTTTTGGATTAATCATATCACTCTTTGACTGATAGTAACTGAAACAGTATCTCAATGGTTTAACATTGACTATTCTCAACAACACACATGTTGCGTGGTGGCTGAGTGCTAAAGCGCTTGGGTTCTGAACCGAGGGAGTCTCGAGTTTGAATCTCAAGACTGGGATTTTGAAATTTGGTATTTTTAGGACGCCCCCGAGTCCACCTTACTAAAATGGGAACCTGGCGTTAGCTGCAAAAATTAAAGGTAGCTGGTCGTTGTGCTGGCCACATGACATCATCGTTAGTCGTCTGCCTTAAAAGCAGATTACATCGTCTGCCCTATAGATTGCAAAGTTTGAATCGGGGAACTTAACTTTTACATGCTGAACAGGGCTCCGACACTGAAAGAATGACATGTTGAACAGGGCTCCGACACTGAAAGAATGACATGTTGAACAGGGCTCCGAGACTGAAAGAATTACATGTTGAACAGGGCTCCGACACTGAAAGAATACTATTGGCGTGGACAAAAAAATCCGATCTTGGTGTCGAGTAACACTATTCTAAAAGGATAAAGACCCACCAAAAAACTCATGCTGTGGAGAAACCGATGACTCATTTCGGGTTCCTCGCTTTCAAAATGTCAGGGTGTAGAAACGAACATTTTGGTAAGCGTGGGAAATGGTAACTGGAAGAACGTGTTCTTACGACACATCCGAAACTCGATAGTCAACATCGCAGGTTCCCAATCTATATGATTCACGAGCCTCTCTCATTGACTAAAAGCAGCCAGTGACCTTATGATTTGCATAAGTGGTTTCAAAATGGCCTCATCATGAGCCCTTAGACTTGCGATGGTGCCTCGTCACATACAAACTAATGTCTCATAATTTTTTTATTAGATTAATATATGCATAATTGAGCAAGTATATACTTTTAATAATTTCTTGTTATTCTTTCAGTATAATAAATGCAGTAAATATATACATATTTTCTTTTTTTTTGTGTTAAATCACTGTAAACCTCTTTGTTGCACCCCTTCACTTGCCTATTCAACGATCCCCCCCCCCACTTTCTATTTTCGAAGACTATTGTGTTACCTCGAACATTGACCACGCCCACAGACCATGGTAACACTAGACAACCCAGGTCACGTGAGCAGCACATGTTCAGTTTCTTTTAGCTGCACTTCATGTAATGAGATATTCAATGCCTCCTTCTTCCTTCCCTAGTCTCTCTTTCTCTCTCTCTCTCTCTCTCTCTCTCTCTCTCTCTTTCTCTCTCTCTCTCTTCTTTATCTTTTGTCAAAGGGTTACAACTCAGTTAAAGATACAATATCTCATGAAATACCATTCACTTAACAATTCCATTATGCTATACCACATAATAGTTCAAAAGCAGCTAAGTTGCACAGAACGAATATTGGAGAAAGTCTGTACAATGAATGAATTCCATTATCGTCTGCTGATGTTAGCTTGAGAGAACACAGACGTAACAAGAAGTATATTGCATAAATAGGTCTATAACTCATTAGGTCTAACTCATTAGGTCTAACTCATAAGGTGCCTCATATTGTAAACCTAAAACATACGATAATCCTCATTGGTTAATGAACGGCTCTGCATTTAACCAGCATCTTAACAATCCTCAGACAACACCGCCTGCGCTGGCTTGGTCATGCCCGCCTGATGGAAGACAATGGACTCCTGAAAGTCATCCATTATAGGCAACTAGCAACTTGTTCAAGAAAATCAGGGCATCCCAACCTCCGATATGTGGGTGTAATTGCAGGGGACCTCAATGCAGTGAATATTGAAGTTGACTATTGTGAAGACATAGCCCTGCTACGCACTATGTGGAGAGTGAAGGTGAACACAAAAAAACTGTGGATAATGAAAAAGCATTGTCTCTGCTCCAGAAGAAAACTTCCCTAACGAAAAATGGCTGCCTCCTCTACCACCAAAGCGAATTCCACCTTAACCTGTGGATGGAAATGTCTATCGAGAATAGGTCTTGAAAGTCACATGAAAAAAGTGTTTTACGAGATAAGCCTTAGTCTTTCTACGACTGCAAGAGGCCAACTATATAGCCTGTATACAATTTAAGATTAGGTAGTGAGGCCATGTCATAACTTCCTAGTCAGAGATTAATATACGTAACTGTACAGTAAATGTAATATGGTTTAGACATACAAATTGTGGACTTCTTAAGTTGCAGTTAATAAGATCTATAACTTTCTATTTTAGGATTATATTGTTTGACTCAGTGATCCAATGTGAAATAAGACATTAGAAACACCCAAACATCTAGTGTCTTATATCTTTCGGATGTTCCGTCAGAATGAAAATGTTTACATTCTAGCCCAAACGTCCTACAGGACTGCAGGGAATATCAGCGGGCAGGGCTCGAACCCGTCACCTTCGGGACAAAATCTAGGGCGTATGATCAGGCAGCCATTTTCACCTATTAGTCTGTTGTATCGTTGCGGCACCACACATGATCTGTTGACCGTCGTTCTCCATGCCTGTCTTTTCACTTAGGTAGAATCTCTTACAATGACAGGCTTGTCCATTCTTATATGTTATCAAGGCATGCCTTAGAGAATTGAAGGCTCTAGGCAAAGTGAATTAGGTGGCCACCATAGGAAGAAGAAAATTTAAAATGCACACAGAAAAAAAATAAAATGACTCAATTGATTAAAAACCTTTAGGGTACTCCAACAATCACGTCAAGGGCAAGTTATGCTATGTCTTCTCTAAAAATATACTGTTGAGTCCTGTGCGAAGCCCCCACCAATCGAAGGTTCTAGGTTGCTATCTGGTTTTCCTTTTCCGGCTCTGATGATGTCTTCCTATCGCTTTCTCTGTCTGCCCCTTTTTTTTTCTGGTGCTGTTCCTTGTAGGAAGATCTATGCTAGCTGTATACGTCTACACTATGGTCATAAACTCTTAGGCATCTATACGAGTTTATCACTAAGTGATGGAAGCGACGTTTTCGTCTATTGTGTTGCTAGTTCGTCTTAGTTCTACTTCATGTTTCTCGTTCAATACAGTTTTCATAGATGACGTAAACAACAACAATATTACAATCACAATTCAAAATGACTAGGAGCCGTGTATTTAGTCAAAGCAGACTGTCAAATAAGGGAAAGAAGAAAGGGAGAAACTGGAGCCTAACTTGGTGAAAGTTGACTCCCCTTGTCAATAAGAAACCTGTTTGTTCAGTGCTCGGCTGAAACCGGATATGCTACCAGCTGATGAAAAGGGGGAGGGAAGATGGCGGTCATGTTATGTTTAGAGTGGTGAATATGGTAGCCTATAGACTGAACGGTTCGGTTAAATATATAAATATACCACATGTTCTCATTCGTGTCGCCACTTTCTGGTTACATGTAAGCAATGTTCGAAGGAATTATTGGAAGTGGTGACTGTGGCATTTACTTTGTAAAGTTCGAATCCAGAGTTTAGTTAACAAGTGCTCCCCCCTTATATTTATTTCATACAATTCCCCCCCCCCTTTTTTTAGTACACTCTCAGTCTAATACAAGTGTATGTAATGTATTATTTTATTTTATTTTTAATTTCCTGATTAACTGTAAGGGAGCCAGTCCTTTTTTTTTTTTTTTGTTTCTGAATTCGAATACTGTTAACAAATTCTATACACTATTTTGGAAGCAAAGAAGACTGGACAGACAAATGAAGTGAAATAGAAAGCGAATAAAATCATTGGATCACATAAACTCTCACATACCACAGTTCACATAGACAGTTGATACCATGGGCCCGTAAGTCTCTACCTTAACTGGAGGAATACATATATCAGTAGAAAGATGGAATATGACATAAATGTGCACACGCAAACATACACGCATACACACAAACATACACACATAGGCCTACACTCAAACATACACACGTAGGCCTACACACAATCATACACACATAGGCCTACACTCAAACATACACACATAGGCCTACACACAATCATACACACATAGGCCTACACTCAAAGATACACATATACACGCAAACATACAAACATACACAAACATACACACATAGGCCTACACTCAAACATACACACATACTAATGTAAAACGTCTGCCTGACCTTGCAGTATGCGCTATGGCCTATCATCAGAATCAGTGGCGGCTCAAGACCTTAATTGTATGTGGGCGGAGTATATTTGACGAGGCCCTCTAGCGGCATAAAAAAATTATTATATATTATTTATATTATAAATAGTGGGCACAAAACTGTTAAATATATATTATATTTTAAATAAAATGCCATTAAAGGAATCTAGAACAAAAAAATGTTATCATTACTGAAATTATTTTTTTATAGTTGTATTATTTATGTGAGAGGATATTGTAGACTTTCATGCGTGGCGGATTAACTACAAATAGGTAGTTTTTTAGTGTATCCGGTGTACAATATAAAGGGAGTTCTGAAAAGCTGGGTTTTTTTTTTAAACTGTTTACTCTTTCGGAAAAACTTGGGATTAATCTACAATATACGAGTTGTAACTCAACTATTAACGCCCAGCAATTTACACATTTTGTCGTAGCCTTGACCACAACCTAAGTTTAGATCAAATCATTAAAAAGCCAACTAAATTAAACAACACATTAGATCTCTTCTTAACCAACAGACCTGGATTAGTAGTTGATTATGATATTATCCCTGGTCTATCAGACCATGAGATCATAAAAATACACAGTCAGATAAAAGCAGTAGCCAATACAAAACCCAAAAGAAAAATCTTACTCTGGAATAAATGTAACCTAACACAACTACACCAAGCTGCATTAAACTTTCAACAAACATTCTTATTAGAAAAAGACATTAACCAACCAGTCGATGACCTCTGGAATTTCATTAAAAACCATCTTAAAAGCATTATAGAAAATCATATACCAACTAAATACACATCAAACAAAATAAATAAATGCTGGTTTAATAATAGACTAAAGAAGCTTTGTAAACAGAAGGAAAACCTATATAGAAAATTTAAAGAAACCAAGTCAGAAAGAGTTTACAAAAAGTATATAAAAATTAAACACCTAACCCAAAAAGTAAGCAGACAGCTGCAGAGTGAATACATAAACAATGTAATATCTAAAGATAACAACAAAAAGCTATGGCCATACATTAAGTCTAAGAAATTGGAAACAACAGGCATAGCGCCATTAAAAGATGAACATAACATAATACATAATGATAATAGAACTAAAGCAAACATCCTAAACAAATACTTTGCATCAGCATTCTCAGCCCCAGGAGACAAAGACATATTACTGAATTTGAACCAAATAGACAACATAGAAGATATAGTAGTACAAGAAAATCTAATTCAAAAACTATTAGCCAACACCAAACCAAATAAAGCGTCTGGACCTGATGGTATTCCAGCTAGATTACTCAAAGAACTAAGCAATGAGCTAGCCCCAGTGTTCAAAATACTCTTTCAGGCATCGCTTAACCAGGGCAGAGTACCAAAGGACTGGAAAGAAGCTAATGTCGCCCCCCTATTTAAAAAAGGAGAAAAATCTGACCCAGGAAACTACAGACCAGTATCACTTACCAGCATCACATGTAAAATCCTAGAACACATAATATGTAGCAACATCATAAACCACTTAGACAAACAAAATGTCCTCACACCATACCAACATGACTTTAGGAAATATAGATCATGTGAAACACAACTAATAGGACTAATTGATGATTTTTCAAAAGGTTTAGATAATAGATGCTTTCTTACTAGATTTTTCCAAGGCTTTTGACAAAGTTCACCACCATAGTTTGCTTAAAAAATTAAAATATCGCGGCATTAATAGTCCACTGCATCAGTGGATTTAAGATTTTCTGATAGGGAGAGAACAAACTGTAATAATAAATGGCTCTAAATCAACACCAATAACAGTAAACCCAGGTGTACCTCAAGGAACAGTTTTGGGTCCACTACTATTTTTAATTTACATAAATGATTTACCAAATTGCATTAGTTCAGGAACAAAAGTCAGATTATTTGCAGACGATTGCATAATATATAGAACAATTAAAACAACACAAGACACAGATATTTTACAAAGAGAATTAAATGAATTACAGAAATGGGAATCAAATTGGAGCATGTCTTTCCACCCAGAAAAATGTCAGTTGTTAAGAGTAACAAAAAAACTAAAACAAATTAATTCCACTTATCTTATTCATGGCAAATCAGTAACACAGACTAAAAACGCAAAATACCTAGGTGTTATAATAAATGAAAAAATGTCATGGAATCCCAACATTGATGAAACTATAAAAAAAATCAAACAAAGCATTAGGGTTTATTGAAAGAAATTTCTATAAATCAAATAAGAACATAAAACTAAAATGTTATTTAACCTTGGTTAGGCCAATAATAGAATATGCATCCACCGTGTGGGACCCCTCAACTCAAGAAAACATTAAGAAACTGGAACAAACCCAAAATAGAGCAGTGAGATTCATAACAAACAAATATTCACATTTGACTAGAGTAACACCATTAGTAAAATCACTAAATTTAGAAAGCCTTCAGGACAGAAGACTCAAAAGTAAAGTAGCAATTATACATAAAACACTGAACCATAATCTTCAAATACAAAAACAAAATTTAATAAAATACTCTGAAAGACACAAAAATAAGGGCACATTCCTCGTCCCATATACTAGGACAAATTTGTACAAATACTCCTTCTTCCCTAGTGCTAGTAGAGCATAGAATGGGTTGCCTGAGCTAGCCAGAAAAACCAGTGACTGGCAGAATTTAAGTCATTGGTTAATATGCATAATACGCGTAGGACGTAATCATCTTCTTTTTTGAAGTAACGTCTGTATTATATAAGATAAGAAGAAGATAACAGTTTTATATATTTAATTAATCCATTTCTTAAGCTCTCCCAATATTCTGTTGGTTAAATAGTCACTGGAAACGTGGTCGAGAGGCTAAGATCGCTTGATCTTGGCTTGGCTTGGCAACCTGTGAAGGGGGCTCGAGGTTCGGCACCCGACTCGAGCAGAGTGTTTACTGAGCGCCTAAAGGCAGCACGGAAAACCTTCTCCTAAATACCTCTTCCCCCCCCCCCCCCCCAATTGGTCCAGAAATGAGATTGAACCATAGCGCTCTAAGCATGTTATAAGCATGAAAGTAGAGCTATATAAAAGCTATAATTTATTTATTTATTTATTATCTGATTAAGTTTGTTTGTTTTTTAGTTCCGGTTGGTGTATTCAGAAATCTGGACATTTGAGACTGTATCTTCGATTTCCAGCAATTAATTCTATTTATTTGTTGTGTGTTTTATTTTAGGTATAACTGACAGTGATCGCGGAACATTCATCATCTGCTCCTGGTGCCAGAAACCCGGGACTAAACTCTTCACATTGGGTACCCCTACTGGGGTCAAGGCATTCTGTAGTGAAATCTGTTTCACCCAGTGTCGAAGAGCATCTTTTAAGAAGAAAAAGGTCAGTGGGTTATGGGCCCTTCTGAATTAGTTAAAATTTAGCAGAATATAGAGGATAGACCATGTTTGCGTGAATAAGAATAAACAAAATGAAAAGATTACCATTTAAATAGATTGAGTCAATGATCAGTTTGTATAACCGTTAGCCATTTTCCTTGTTCTACTCATTAAAGTGGCTTTGGTCATATTTTAAATTTAAACTCGGCACTCTTACTCAAATAGAAAAATTTCATTTCTCTCAGCCATCTTTACAAATCGACCAAAAAAATATAGGACATTCATTCATGGTCCCGTCTAGGGCATAGACCACCAAACAGCTTCCTCCATGCATTTCGGTTCTGGGCGAGTCTCTCCAACTGTCCCCACGTCGTGCCCATCTGCTTGGCATCTGCTTCCAAATCGCGGCGCCTTGTATTTCTGGGCTTTTTCCTCTTCCTCTTTCCTTTGGGGTTACAGGAAGGCTTGTCTTGTTATGTTGGATGCAGGTCTGCGAATGTTATGGTCTATCCATTCCCAGCGGCTTTGAAAAATATGTACCTCAATGTTCTTTGCCACAATTCCTCATTCGAAATCTTACAAGGCATTATACAGCTAGAAATATTAACAAGAACGACCAGATGTGTATTTTGGAAACGTGATGGATCAGAATGTTTAGTATTTATGTTTTGATTACTGTAAGTTATATGTAATTCATACTTCTCTCGTTTACGTAATGAATGAATTTTTTCGATTAAATAAACATCAAATTAACTTTTACAAATTTCCATTATTTCTTTTTTTTTTTAAATTGATTTCCAGGTGTGTGATTGGTGTAAACATGTCCGACACACAGTCAACTTTGTAGACTTCCAGGAAGGTGACGTACAGCTTCAGTTCTGTAGCGAGAAATGTCTCAACCAGTACAAGATGAACATCTTCTGCACCGAGGCCAGGCAACACCTGCAGCACATCCAGAATAGTGTCAGTGAGGAGGACAAGCTGGGAGAATCTAAGGGAGAGCTAGGTCAGGGAGAGCTGCTCATTACCCCGGAACTTTGGCTGTCTGCCAACTCCAATGAAAGCAATGTCAGCGTGAAAGAAGAAGTTGACGATGAGAAATGTGACAAAGGAAACGAAAGAAACTGCGAAAGGGCAGAGGCGTACAATAAAATGGATGATGAAGAGGAGCCGGGGGAGCTGCGAGACAAAGGCTCAGCTTTGGATGGAAACAGCAGGCTGACGCACAGTGATGACAGCAGCTGCTCTTTTGAAGAAAGAGTTTTGCCAGCCCTTGCCCCAATGCGTCTTCATCGTGCTCGTACAGATCTGTCGCACTTAGCTTCTACACATTTACAAAGACATGAAGACATTCATAACAAAGGAGGAGACAGCCGACAAAGAAAAGATTTTGGAAAATGTAGGAAATCGTTTTCTGATAACAAACCTCGATCTGGTTCAGCTGATCCTTTAAGTTCCTATGCTTCCAGGAAAGATAAATCTCCTTTCCCTCATAGGCCACCCGCTGAGGTTGCGCCTACCTTTGGGGGCTTACAAACCAGCAGAGAAGCTCTTGCCACTCATCAACCTCTTCTCCCTGAATGGGCATCTCTGCATCTTCTCTCTATGATGCCTCCACACTTAAACGCCGGATTAAACATTGGCTATGCTTCAAATCCGCTTCTCTACTCCAGCCTCTTTGGAGCTAACCCTTTACCAGGACAGGTGGAAAAGGACAACCAAGCGAAATTAAGGCACGAATCGAGAAGAGAGCTTCTACGTGACAGAGACCGGTACACTAACCACAATGACAGAAGACATAAAAGCAGAGAGAAGCCAACAGGACCACTGTCTCCATCTACATCCCTTTCGTCAACGGACACGCCTGGTCCTGCTGGCGCAATAGGGCCCACAAGGCTTCCAACACCTTCCGCCATTCCTACTAACGTATTCACAGACATGACGAGGCAATTCCCTCATGTCTCGCCGTTTATAGGCGAGGCCAGCCACACAAACCCTTTATCACAGTACTATACGAACTCTGCATTGCCAGGCATGTTACCGTTTTCATTGCCTTTTAACCAGCCGCAGAACCATCGAACAGGACTGCCCACTCCAGCAGCAACCACCGCTCCCCATCCGCCATCCACTTCCGCGCATCATTCACAAGCACCTTTACCACCACAGCCACCACTCCAGTTCTCAGGCGTTCCTCCAATAACTGTGATGGTGCCATACCCAGTGGCAGTTCCCATCCCTCTACCTATTCCTATACCGATTCCTATCAGCCCAGAGAAATTATTTGCTTACTTCAGAGAAAAGTCGGAATCCGCTAAAACGGCCAAGCATAAGGGTAACGCCAGTCACCAAAGGACAACTTCACCGGAAGATACAAGACCAAGGGCAGCCAGTGCTAGCCATATGGTCAGCCCTTTATCTGCGCTTTCTCCTAGGCCAACGTCTAAATGTTCGTCGCTTGGAGGCGTACCTCTCGTTGCGACACCATCAATGATAGAGTCGCCGGAGCCTGGACTTATGCTGACGGGCAGGGAGTCTACAGATTCCATAATGACTCTGAGACGAGAGATTACAAGGTCTCAGCTTAAAGCAGCCTCGACGTCACCGTGCTCCTCTTCAGCCAGGAACTCCATGATGAGCCCAGGCCTGGCTCCATACATGCTAGATCTTTCCAAAGGGGCCTGTCGAGACTCTCCATGTAACGAGGACGAAGCTATGGACCTCAGCAAAATGTCCTCACGCTCAGACTCGCCAAGGCGATCGACTGATAGCTCAGAGAAGGAGAATACCTCATCAAACAAACGAGGCGCCCTGAGCGACATGGGCGCGGGAAGCTCGAGGAGTGACATTAAGGTTCCCAGAATCCACATCGTCTCTCAGCCCCCAGATCCACCCCTTACACAACCTTCAGCGTGCGCCCCTCTGCCTCCAGAACAGTCTACCTACTCCAGCAGAAGGAGCAGAATTTTAGACGCTCCAAGCGTGCCCAAAAAGTCCAGAAGTCCATCTCCTGAAAGACGTTACATCAGGACAGTACCTCGAGACATGGTGGAAGCTGCCAGGCGAAGAGGATTGCGGGCCAGAGTACGCTCTAAATAACTTTTCTTGACCCACATGTCATCTAATAAGTTCTGAAATATCTCACTCTAAAAATAATTTTCATAAAAACTTTTTATAACCATGTGTCGAAAGTTGCATTTTGATTCTTTAAAATGTATAATTTAACTTAAAAAAACAAACTATTATGATACTGTGTATCAAAAACTGAGCATTTAAAATATTTCTTGTCAATCTGTTTCCAGAATTCCAGTAGGGGCGCATTATTAAGAAAACATTAACCTCTGACCTACATAAAGTCTCAATAATCTTGATTTACTGCTAAATTAGAAAGCCATTATTCATTTTCTTTTGTTCCTGTCAAAATCGTTTGTTTTGTTTTTTTCAATGTGCTGCCAACTCTAAGTTGTGTTTAATATTTTAGCAGGCCCAGAATGTACAAAGCTAACCACCAAACTGACGTGATTAGTTTGATTAGAAGTTTGCTAATTTTTGTTTAGCTGTAGTTTAAATTTGATTTCATAATTATTTCACTTCAAAGATTCTAGAAGACTGATATTGCATCTTACATTTGTGTGTAGATTGTGGCCATGTCTGTGAAATGTATATAGATCTGCTTTGTTTTGTGTTTCATTCAAGTGCAATAATAAAAAACAAAACTTTCTAGGCAGACATTGCTCTAAAAAGAAACGAAACAACTTAACAAGAAACATTTATACAATGCGTGCATTTGAGAATGCCAGGATCTAAGGAAGGAAAAGTAACTCTTTTCATTTTGTAATTTAAAATGAATACCAAATTGTTTCCCTTAATATAATGTTACATTATTTGTCTCTAGTGTATTACATTAACATAAAAAAAAAGATGGACGTTTTAATGTAATTTACAAAAATCTCTTAGCAATATCTTCTGATGTGGTTATATTTATTAAATTACTTTATGTGCTCATCAAGGGTTTTCCTTCTATCATCACCTCAGTTAAATTAGTTGACTGAAATGTATATACTAATTAATCTAGGCGAATGTCAGTGCGTTTCCAATATAAAATAATAGATTTATAGAAATCTTTGTATAAAATATATTGCTTCTTTTTTCTCTCAAAAACCCCTGTATATAATTGTGTATGGTACCAGTGAAAATAAATTTATTGAAATTTTATTGAGAGTTGCCTCCAGGCTTTATGTGATTCTTTCTTGTTGATGTTTTGTTGTTGTTTTTTGTACTTTTATTTCAGTGTAGTTCGAAAGGTGAGGGGAAACAATGAAGTCCAGAATTTATTATTTTTTTAATTTAAAAAAAATTCAATTCAATTAAATCTCTTACTGTCATATTTCATTGCACTGTAAGGCCTGAAGAACAGAAACACAAATAGAAGTACTAGCAAAACCTAGTGATATAAACTATATACAAATATTCATTCAGGTATACGTTAATAGTATCTCAATAGATGGCTATTTCTGCTTGATAAACGAGTGGATATATATTACAACCATGTGAATAACTAATAATTTTATTCGTAACTAACGTAAACCAATGGACTTACTGTTTAAAAACGTAGGTCTATCGGAGAAATAAAAAAGTCTGAGATGATGAGACTGCGACATGTTTTAATTAACAAAGAAAACTTCTAACAGAATCGTTTGTTTTGTTTCTTTATTGCCCTCTTCATACAAGAAAACAAGTTTGTTTTTTTTATTTCTAGAGTTTTTCACAAATGGCTGATAAACTATAGCTCGCTTTTTCTGTATCCGGTGTACAGAGGAAAAGAAATGTTGAAATGCTATGATTTTTGAAGATGTATAAGATAATTTTCAAGCACTTTGTCGCACTTCTGAATCAAATTTATTAGCTCATTTTTAAAAATATAGTTGGCAGTATTCAAGTTAAATTTAGCGTCTTTGGCATTTTTTTTTTAGTTTCCCATGAGAATCCGTAATAGCGTGTACCTCGGTAGAAATTATTGTCTTGCCAGATGAACACATAAATATATAGATGTTTGGAAGCATAACTGAAAACTGACTACAACGAATTAGCAGACAAAAGTTGGTTGATAAGTCGGCAGTTTTACGTCTGATGCATCACACTTGTTGCCTCTTGTATGTTAGATTATGTAGCCTTATTTAGGTACTGACTGAAGTCGTAGTTTCGCTACTTAAAATGCAATACAAAGATTTTGGTGTTGTGGTGATAGCTTTAGGAGCGGAGCTGCTCCATGGTGTGTCTTTTCTTGTAGAGACAGCCTCGTTTTCACTTGGCTTCTGTTGTAGAGTAGACGTCGTTGATGCCAACAAGACAGGAGGCAGAGTATTGCTGAACGCGCATGCACAAGTCCTGCACCCCGTTTTGTCTCGAAGGTAACCGAAAGGGCAATCCACCCAGCAGCGCATCTGCTCACAAGAAGGCTTACAATCGCACGTGAGGCAGCCCATTTTGTCTTTGGCGTAGTCCCCTGGGCAGTGCTCGGCGCAGGTGCGTGGCAGACACCAAGGAGCGCCGCACGAGTAACTGCACTTTATTGGGCAGTTGAATTCATTTTTGAAGGCGTGGGCTATGCATCCTAGTGGCGGTTCAGCACAAAGCAGGTCTTCACATCTGTGTGATTTCACCGCTAGAAATAAAACAATAGAGGAGGTCACTACAATGAAACATTTACTATCAGTAACTTTACAATACAATACTTTCCGATACAAAGGCAATAAATCTTATATCGTTAGACTAAGACTATGTTTGGTCGTTGTAGCTGAAAAGAATTTCGGAGTTATATCCCTGTAGTTGTTTTACACGATAGATATACTAAAGCGCATACATCTCAAAATTTTTATTTTTGTAGATTTTTGTTTAAAAGAAATTTCTATAAATCAAATAAGAACATAAAACTAAAATGTTATTTAACCTTGGTTAGGCCAATAATAGAATATGTATCCTCCGTTTGGGACCCCTCAACTCAAGAAAACATTAAGAAACTGGAACAGACACAAAATAGAGCAGTGAGATTCATAACAAATGAATATTCACATTTGACTAGGGTAACACCATTAGTAAAATCACTAAATTTAGGAAGCCCTCAGGACAGAAGACTCAAAAGTAAGGTAGCAATTATACATAAAACACGGAACCATAATCTTCAAATACAAAAACAAAATGTTTTACGTAGGACGTAATCATCTTCTTTTTTGAAGTAACGTCTGTATTATATAAGATAAGATAAGATAGTTGAATACATATTAAAATAGAGGCTCAAGAGCACAGTCTTCTAAGTCTGGAGATGCAGTCATGTGTATCAACTCTAGTAGATTGAGACATACGCTGAACCAGAATTTGTTCCCGGGGGGAGGGGCAATGGGATGGGATACAAATGTTCTTTTTTTTTCAATTCTAACCCCCCCCCCCCCCCCACTCATTAGTAATGAAGAGCAGTATGTCTATATTTTACTTGTTAGTGTGTGTGTTGTTTTCCTTGTGACTTTTATAATCTAAAGTACAAGAAAAACCAGTAGTCATTTAGATACATGTATATCTACTAACCGTCAACTATGGTAGCTCCATAGCTCAAGCACACTGCACTAGTTGAAAAGACATATAGTAAATATAAAGCTTGACCGCTGGCCATTTTTTTTCTACTTCAAATACAATTATCTTTACCGTAATGTAAACACAAATACCTTTCCTGGTCAACCTGAATGAAAATAAGCACTTAAAAAAACAACACTCAACAAAGATGTGTGCTCGTAATTTACATAACAAGTCTTGACGTCAGGGTTCAGGTGTTCTCAGTCTATTTCGATGCATCACACACATGAGAATGGCACGAAGAAGTTTTCAGTTGCTTAGTTTGAGAGACAGTAAAGGTAAAATCAGCAAATAGTTCATGATCAAAGTACATACAAATACAAAGCATTCATTGTAAAAGTCTATAATTTGGTAACGACGCATTTTTTCCTCTAAAAGGATGTTGAGATTCACTGCAGTTGTAAAAATATGTTTTAACTTCAATGAAGATGAACTATACAATGGTTTAGCTTGCTGGCCTAGAGTGTTCTATAAAAGTATGGGGAAGTGAGGGGTCCAGTTCCAGTAACTAGACTGTTAATACAGTCTGACAATGAAAGAACATTTTAGTGCTAGAATTAATATTTTTACATTTTGTTTAATTTTGTGATTTAAATGCAATTTATTTATTCATAAAATATTTACATCGGGCGTCTGCGGAAAACCGTGGTATTAAAAAACAACAACTATAAAGCAAAACCTACAGTTTTAAAACTACTGCTTTAAAGATGAAACTGTGAAACTATAATTCTAATGCTGCAACTATAAAGCTGCAACTATAAAGCTGCAACTATAAAGCTACAACTATAAAGGTACAAGTATAAATCTGCAACTGTATTGCTACAACTATAACATTCAACTATAAAACTGCAATTATAAAGCTACAACTATAAACAAAGCTACAGCTATACTGCTAAATTATAGAGCTACAACAATAAAGATACAACTATAAAGCTGCAACTATAAAGCTGCAATTTACTGCTACATTATAGATAAGCATATGGAGAACAGCGGCTCTAAGGTAACTACATCTAAAAAGCTACAATCTGACGCTTTTAAAACAAAACAAAAAAAAGAGAACAAACACAAACACCATGTGAGTATTATAAAAACAAGTACAAACGCATAGCCTATACAGGATATGCAGATATAGCGGTCAAAAAGTCTTTTAAAATTCAGGTTTGGCTTTTTTTTTATCAAAACAACTTAGGTGATTTTTTAACGTCTTTAAGTTTTGACGCAGGTCAAAGTTTGACACGAATTGTTCTCCTCCTGGGCTATTCATCATCTTTTTTTTTCAACTGTTTGTCAAAATGTTCACGTCTAAAAGTCAAGGCCAGGTCTAGGTTATTGATCGCTGTTTAAACATGTGACTGTATATTTACAAATTAGGCAAATAAGTCTAGTTAAGGCTGAACATAGTCATCAAAAAGTTCCAAGTAATTTGAAAGCATTTAGATTCATTATATTCATACGCCTTATTGTTTCAATGTGCAGCCCGTGGAACTGGCTATTATAGCACACTTTTTTTTTAAAGGACGTAGTTCACTACCGGGACTACTCTCTATCTTGATTAGAGTAGGCTCTGTCTCCATACTTGAAGGATGCATTATAGGCCTATTGGAATAGTGTGATATAATTTTACATTGTTGTTTCACCTATTACCTAGAGGGGAAACTTAGCCAATGTAAAAGCTTTCTCTAGATGGGATTAAAAGCTAGATTTATGTTAACTGTTAGTGTTAAGTCTGTGTTTTAAAAAACAACAATGCAAAGACACACGATATATCATTAAATTATTTAATTTATTATTAATTATTAATTATTATTATTACTTTACTATTATTGGATGGCTGCCTGGTCGTGCGGTTTGCGCGCTGGACTTTCGTTCAGATTTATCGATGGTTCAGGGTTCAAACCCTGCCCGTTCCCATTCCCCGTCGTCCTGCGGGAGGTTTGGACTAGGAAGTAATTATCTTCAACTCTGAAGAAACATCCGAAACATGTAAAACAAACAAACATTTTCATGAGCAGCTTTTAAAAAAAATCTATTTTCAATTTTTAATATAATTTTTTAGAGAACTAAACCCTGATTGCTCAGATTAAAATGTTTATTTTAGAAGTTTTATCGCATCGCAGCTTTTACCTCTAAATACTCAACTGGGATCTGTCGGTGGGTATCGAATCCAAAGGCTCAGGCCTAATGCAAAATTTATTTTAAAATTTAACTAATAATCATAAGCCTTTTTTTCCCACGGTCTTGTCTTGTAAGTTGAGAATTGTTAGATCCATAGTTTCTCTAGCTTTTCTGCTGAATATAATTTCCTACTCAAATAACCTACTCAGTACTTCCATGTGGTAAGCATGCTTACATGTAAACAAAAACTGCGCAGTTATTAAAATCACACCTCCCTCAATATATTATATGAAGGTGCTTAATTTAATATAGATCTCTACCGATGTTACTAATGCCACAGTTTAATCTTACATTTTCAGTTAGCGAAAATCATATATAAATTTCACATATAGCCTAGTAGGCTTATTAGCCTATTTATATATGCGATATATAAATGTTTCGAGAGTTTGGCGGAACAAAACAATCAGGCGGTGGTTCTCTCAACCCTTCTATATGGCTCTGAGACATGGACACTATACAGAAAACAACTAAGACTTCTTGAGCGCACCAAAGAAGCTTGCGCTCCATCATGGACATGCGGTGGCAAGACCGCACTACAAACAGCGATGTCCTTGCGAACGCCGGTATGGACAATATAGAGGTATTTCTTATGGTCCGACAGTTACGCTGGGCAGGGCACGTCCCTATAAACTTGCCCATTACGGCCCAGTATCAGTTTTAATTAGGGTTATCCCCTTTGCCCTAATTGCAGCCCTAAATAGCCCAAATGGCGCCCTAATGGGCGCGGGTACCGTTTGCACATTGGCGTCATTAGGTTTCCATTAGGGACCAACACGGGCAACCCTAATCGTGCCAATATCGGCCCAGAATGGGTAATCCCATTGGGGATTTCCAGAATCCCGCCATAATCAAGCACATACTAGCCCCAATGGTTCATTGGGGTTCATTCAGGGATAACCCTTATTGTGCCATTATCGGTCCAATGCTGGCCTGAATGGTTTAGTAACGGAAATATTTATTAGGGTTCAATTAGGGATAATCCTTATTGTGCCATTATCGGTCCAATGCTGGCCCTAATGGTTTAGTAACTGAAATATTTATTAGGGGTCAATTAGGTATTATCATGCAAATACTGTCTCTGATGGTTCAGTCATTAAATTTTATTATGGCTTAATTAGGGATAATCTTTAATGTTTTTCAATACTGTAGTTTAAAACAAATTCATTACAGTGAATTTTCGTTTATAATGCCCTTTTTGTTCAGATGCGGCTCAATGGCTTAGTATGAAATTTTTAACCTTTTACATAGGTCTACTTTCACACTGATGATTTAGATTTAGCAATAGAATTATTTGACATTATTGTTTGGAAATTATAATGAATAATTGAATCAGTGCATGATCTCTATATACATCTAGCTATAATGTCAACATATTTATAAAGTAATGGACATGTTATATTACATTTTTGGGTTTGAACACTAGCAAGCAATACAATTTTTGGTAATGTACTATATAAGACTTACATGCTCTGATCATTCATTCTTAAATCAAACTTACACAATTAACTTTTTTATTTATTTTTTTATTCATGGAATAATTAACCAACACAAAAGACATATAACAGCACAAACAAGATATCAAGACAGCATTTTCATTCAATTCTTAGCATTCTTTACAAGCTGACTTCAAGACTGGTGGCAATAATTCATATTTTGACTTCCATACAGCAGCTGGTACAAACAAACAAACAAATATTATAGTCATGTAACAAAACTACCTTCAAGCTATATTAATAATTAAAAAAAATCTAACAATTAAACATCAGAAGACCTTACATTTATCTATGTGGACATACTATTTAATGGTTATATTTCCAGCCCTTGATGATAAATGGTACTAAAAAATTAGGTTGCTTCTAAAGCCTATTAAGCAACACAAAAATTAATGGTGTTTCGAAATTTGGAATTCAATCTTCTCCTTAAATTAAATGTTATGAATTGGTGTCAGCAAATGTGGCACTGGTATTTGACTATGCTAAAAGTGCAATGGCAGACTAGATCTAGCTAGGCTTCAATTCATTCAATATTATATTTTGTCCAATTTATTTATATTAACTTTATCAATGGCAATGGCAGACTAGATCTAGCTAGGCTTCAATTCATTCCATATTATATTTTGTCCAATTTATTTATATTAACTTTATCACAGGCTCTTACTAATACAATCATATTCTGTTGTAATTAGAGTTCGATGGTAATTTTAAAAATAAGTTGGCTGAAAAACTATTCTAGAATTAAAATAAACAATAACAGTGAAACTTAAAAAAACATAACAAAAAAAACCCACACAACCAGCATAATTTAAAATTAGGATAGCATTTCTTTATTTACATTTAATCAATTCCATCCCATTAACAATTTTCTTTCAGATTGCTGATCAGTAATCAAAAAGCAAAATTTAATTCTTCTTACCTTCTTGAGCAGGCTTGCTTATGAAAAGATGATGAACAGCATCTGTACTGCATGCATAGGTTATTATTAACCTAAAAGATTAATGTCAACTTCCCTTAAAGAAAAATGTGGCGCCAATAAAAAAAAAAAAATAAAAACCTAAAAAATGTTTAAAGAATGCAAACAAAAATAATAATACAATAGAGGCAAAACACAAAATGTTTAAGGTATGGTATACAAGAAGGATTGTTGCTATATAATGACATTAGGTCAAAAACAATTCTATGTAGGCCCTATTTTCATTGTATAAATGTTCATTATAATTTTTTATGCAAATTAATAATGAACTTAAATCTCAGTGAAATGACAAAAAGCTGAAGATATGGGGGGGGGGGGTGGGTGGGAGGGGGTCACTGATCAGTAATCTTAAAGAAAAATTTATTCTTCGTACCTTCTTGAGCAGGCTTCCTCATGATATTGAACAGCATCAACAGATTCTGTAGTGCATACATAGAACATTCTTATTGTCAGCTGCCCTTGAAGAAGACTGCCATTCTGAAGAAAAAAAAAATACAAACAAAATAAAATTACAATAAAGACAAATCCTGAAATGTTTATGGTATGGTGTATAAGAAAAACTGTTGCTATAGCCTAATGATGAGACTCTGTATTTTTTCTTTAACAGTATCCACACAATGAAATTTTAAAAAGCCTAAGCCTTAGCTAAGCCTATAGAATGAATCCTAGATCAAATTGTAGAAAAATGTATAATATAATAATTAGTGTTAAGACCTCTAGATATTCTAGCTAGATCTAAATATGATAATCTAGATCTAGATCTATGTCTAGTTTATAGATCTAGAATTTCTAGATCTGTATAGATCTATTTAATTCTATTACCTAGAGTCTTTAAAATTTACAGAACATAAAATCTAACATGTATTGAGTATTGGTGAATAAAGATCTAAAGCTACCTGGACCTGGTTATGTGGTATGCACGATGAACTGTTTGGTCGCCTCGATGGTCTCTGCATGGTCATCTGGTTCATACCCCGCAACTGCTATAACTTCCCTAAGCTCCTTTGAGGTTTAGACTACCAAGTAGATATTTAAAAAAAACAACAAACAATGTCAATATAGGGCTATAGTCTATAGCGGAGGGTTAGCCGTTAGTCTATTATATAGATATACTATATACATATTTAGCTAGACATATCTCAATATCTGATTTTAAATCTTATCTTCTTATCTTATATAATACAGACGTTACTTCAAAAAAGTAGATGATTACGTCCTACGTAAAACGTTTGATTTTATTTATTTGAGTAAATTTAAACAATCTAAACTAATCTAAACTCTAGACTAGATTGTCAAGATCTGGAGTGTAGGCCTATTATTGTACATTAGTCTCTACAAAGTAAATATCTATATATTATAAGATTATAAGTCTATAGGTCTATGACTATAACTAGATCTAGAATTATTTAATCTAAATGACCTATCGCCTATAGTATGAAAAATTAAAGATTAGTCTATATATATATATATATATATTAACAATATATTAAATATTATTCTATATCTACTAAATTTTCTAATAACTAACATCTATTCTAGATTTAGAATCTAGACTATTCTAGACTATCTTTTATTAGATCTAAGTTTACTAAGTCTTAGTATATCTTATATCATAGGTCTAGGTCAATTTTTTTAACCTCAAAATATTTGAATTAGAATAGAACTAAAATCTATATGAGTATAATAATTATTATATTAATATACCATATTAATATACCAAAGTCCTAAGTCTAAGTATTAGTTTACAGTTACGTGACTAGAAAGGCATATAGATCTAATAATCTTATATTCTGCCCTAAAAGGTAGTAGATTTAGATAAAATTTAAGATCTAGTAAGTCCTTAACTAAATCTAATTCTATTTCTATGCTGCAGATGCATTTCATGGTAGATTCTAGATCTAGTTACTAGTATCTATTCTAAATAGTAAATCTAGTCATAACGCATGCATGTTAATCACTAAAGTTAAGTCGTCTAGATCTAGATTTAATAGGATATAGATCTATATATATAGGTCTCATGTCTAGATATAATATATATATTATATCGTACTAGATCTAGTAGCTTATATTATAATAAAACTAGTCTAGAGAGATCTAGCCAGATCTAGAATCTAGATATATCTCTAGATTCTTAGCATTCTTGATTATATAGATATCTATTCTAAGTCTAGACCTAATCTACTATCTAGATTAGCACTTATATCTTATATAATACAGACGTTACTTCAAAAAAGAAGATGATTACGTCCTACGCGATCTGTTAGAGATTCGTCCTCTACACATGTGATAGGTGTTACATTTATATGTGTATTTATGTTTATGTATGTTGTGTGTGTGTTTGTTTTCATGTAGTCTCCCTTGTTCTACTGTTAAGTATGTTCACGTGTTCACGGTTTACTCTTAAGTGTGTCAGTAGTGTGTAGTCACTGTGTATTAGTCTCTGCTGGTTGGTCTCTCCTTGTTTCACGTTAATAAAAAATGGAGTGTAACTTTTAAACACCAATATTGTTTAGTGTATTGTGATAATATAACAATAGGCTTAAGTCTTTAACTTAAAAGTTACGACCATTCCATTGAATTGAATTTCCATGGCTGCTGCCAGTGCTGGCATGAGTTGAAGAACATATGATATCAAGAAGTACAGCTCATATAATAGATCTATTAAATTAATGAAAGTCTAGATTGACTAGACCTAGATCTATAGCTCCATAACTTGTAGTATAATTAATAACTAAACAGATTTAGATCTAGGTCTAGCTAGCTCTAATTTGATCCACGTGTGTGTACGTTCTAGAATGAAGACTGAATAATCCAGTTTGTGCCGAATATCGCAAGCTTAAAAGAAATAAAAGCTTCTTTTGAATTGGTCGAAAAAAATGTTAACATGTATAAAAACTTTTTTTTTTAAATCTAAATCTAGGTGAAAAAAAAAAAAAAAAAAAAAGGAATATGTTCTCCTCTAGATTCTATGTGTGATTAAATATTACTAGATATAGATATATTTTTTAAGTGCGCACATTAAAAAATCAGACACACACACACATACACTATTTGATTACGAAAAGTCTGCATTGGGCCCATACTGCATTAGGCCCATAGGGGCCGTCCATAAAGTACGTCACGCTATTTTAGGCCATTTTTGACCCCCCCCCTCCCCCCTGTCACAAAGTGTCACAAATCTCGGGACCCCCCCCCCCCTAAAGTACGTCACACTTTAAAAAAAATTTAATTAACAACTAATTAAAATTTAATCGAAAACTTAAAACGCACTTCACTATTAAACTGCCTTAAAATATAAATATTAAAAGAACTATCAGATTATTAAATGACTTTAATAGTAGAATAACTATTGTCAACAGTTGTCACAGTTATTCTTTGAAACAATAACCCAATCAATTGAATTTGAAAAAAAATTGCAAAAATTAGACTTGACAATTATATAATAAACATCAATTTATATCTGCTACCTTTTCATTTAAAATGGGTGAGGTCAACTTTTAGATAATCTTCCGATTATGGATTCTATTGACACAGGATAAGAAATAGATTAGCGAAACTTGACCTCAACCAGTGATTAAATAATAAAAATGATTAAATAATAAAAATGGAAACAAAACAATGTGACTAAAAAAAGGACTAGATTGACAAATTATGTGAGCAGCTCTTGTGCTATATTGAATATGTTTATATAGTGGGCCAGTGAATTATGTTTAATTAAAAAAATATTCACTAGACATCATCCATCCATGGTGAAGTGAAGTGTTCATCCATAGTTACGACTGGCATATATCTTTCCCCATCATCGTTTTCTGGAAGGATAATTGCAGACAGATCAACTTCATCCTCATCTAGCCACTCAACATCCTCTGAATGTGCATTTTCCATTCTGCCAATAATTGCCATGAGTTCTCTTTGCCTTCTAGCAGCGACTCTCAAAGGACGGATGCGTTTTATCTGAGTTGATTCTGGAAAATTTTGGGTTGGCACATTCTCCTGCGCCCGAGCTCTGTGTTGTCCTGTATGTTTCTTCAACATTGTTTGTGAGGCAAAGTATAAGTGACACACTTTGCAAATTCGATCAAGTAAGCTGGTCTGCAAAGATGGACAATAAAGATCATATGGTTGTACTTTAAAAACTCCTGTTGATCTGGGCATAATGTCATCAAATTTGAGAGTTTGTGCCACAAACAATGAAGGAAATTTATGAGCATCTGCATCTGCTCTTTCTGAAGCTCTGAGTCCATCAGTTGTTTGGTTGATTGGGATTGGAGGAGGAAAGAATCTCGAAGGTAAAACGTTGAAATATGAGCTCCGTACCTTGTCGCAACATTTTATGTCCTGACATTTCACAATTTGAGTGAAGTATTGGCTGGTGCGAACATGATTGTCAAACCATTCCTGATCCTTCGACATCAGTCCTGCTGCATCCAATTCAGATTTCTCAGGGTTGATATACTCTGCAACGGTTGGAAATTGGTCAACAATCACATGCGACCAGATTTCAGCTAAAGTTTCACCTGCAAACTTGAAGTTTTTTCTTTCCAAATCGTCATTGATTGTTCTGCCCTGCGAATCAAGGTGACTGCCATAATGTTCATTTGGCAATATGACACCAGACAGTTCTCTGCTCAGTGGAGCCATTCGACGTTCCACGCGATTAAAAGCACTTCTTCCCGGTGCATTCGTTGCAAGGAATAAGGCATCAAGATTATTTTTAACGAAGTGATGGATTGCAACTTCAATTACTTTTTGATAGCGAGGATTTTCATCTGGCCCTCCATCCACTGTAAAAACAACAATAGGTTTTATCACATTGTCTCTTTTATCTTTTGTTATTTCATCGAATTCATCCAAATCCAATAGTCTTTCGAAGTCTAAGCCATGAGCAAAAGCAGTGGATGACGAATGCTTCCCTGATCGTATTGCTATGTATGTTGGACCTGAATAGCTTACAACTTCCGGTTTTCCTAGTCCATTTTTTTCAATGCGAATTCCAGCATAAACAGATGGAATAAGTTTGTGTTTAGCTGCAACAACCCAATCGTGGTCTGGTAAACTGACACGATATTCCACATGCATTAGCAATGGTGCTTGTTTATTTGCTGCGGTCAATCCTATTGGAACACGTGCTTTATCATCCTGGCTAATGAAGCACACTTCGTTAGGTCCGAGCACTGATGATAATTCCTCTAAATGTCTCAATGTGGCTGTGCAGAACTTTCCATCCATGTGTTTGGAGTGGGAATCGCTCTGAGATCGAATTAACTTGACTGGTACTGTGGAAACGTGTCTTTTCCCTTCTATTGTTGAACTTCGTCTTGGCAACAATCGAGTGTAAACGGTGCTCCGGCTGACATGGAATCCATAAGTGTTAAGTTGCTCAGTTAATTGGTCTAATGTTCTAATACTTCTGTATATGTCACTTTGTCGTTTTTCATGTGCAGCCGACCCATGTAAAGCGATGTCGACAATTGCTTTGAGAAACAATGGTTGATCACTTTCTATTGCAGGACGACCAGTTTTTTCTCTTATTTTCAAAACATTGCTCAGTTCAGGGTTCTCTGCACATATTTTTGCCAATGTTTCTTTCTTTCTCAACCTGGCTTTTTGCTGTCTTTCTTGTTCCCTTTGTTTCTTACTCAATTCCGTCTCCAATTCATCTAATTTTCTCTTCTTTGCCAAAAGTTCTGTTTCTTGATCTTTTGTGATAAGACCTGTGTCTTTTCTTTTATATAAGCCAACCATGTCACTTTTTATCAAGTCAATTTCAACTTTGAGTTCATCTTGAACTTTTGTCTTATATTTTTTGACATCTTCAGTCTTGAATGTAGATGGTTTGCTTTCGACACTTCCACTTGCATGTTCCTCAACAAGTGGTGATTTTGTTGGAACGTCTGGCACAGTTGATGTTTGAGGCTTTAATAAAGCGTCGGGTTTCATTGCTTGTTTCGCCCAGAAAGTCATTAACGTTCCTTTTTTCTGCTTTGCAATTGCATCATATTCTTTTAAAAGTGATTCTACTTTCTCAGATACATTATCATCAGACTTTATTCTTTTCCATATCTCATTTACTTGTTTTTGGCAATCTGCTTTACTCGTGGTTGAGTGTGCTTTAACATAAGCATTATAAAGTGATGTATACAAGTTTCCTTTCTCCATCTTTACACGAGATTTTTCTAATTTAATCTGAACAATAGTAATTAATATCTGAAAATAAATATTATCAAAGTCACTTTATATTAATAATTACAATAGCATCAAGTAATTATAATATATATAATATAATTGTAGCCGAGTGGTGGCTATGAATTGTTATATTTAGATATAATGGACAAAAAAAGTAACGACATAAAACTCCGCCGGAGAGTAAAAGTAGTTGACGGAGAAATAATTGAAAAAAACTCCGCCGGAGAGTAAAAGAAGTTGATGGAGAAATAATCGTAAAAACAAATTTTTCCGGAGGGTAAAAGTAAAAATAATGGACAAAAACTCCGCCGGAGAATAAAATTAGTTGACGTAACGATAACAAACTCCGTCCGGAAAACTCTGTCATTTAGTAGGACTCCATTAAATGATCATGTACTGGTATTTATCATATATTTTAAAGAAACTGAGTATAATTGTTTTTAAGTTCATGATAATAATGATTATATTATACAAATATTACCTCTGAATCCTAAATATTTTGTATTATAATACAAATTCCGAATTTCTTGATCAGTGATATAATTATGCAGCAGACAACAAAGAAATAAAACCACTTCCGGTAAGGCTACCGTCACATAAAACAAGGCTTCGCAACAGTATATACTAGCGCTCCTAACTAGCATGAGGAATTGGGAACAACACATTGAAAGATACGCATTTCATGCTATTTTGACATAAAACAAATTCAAGTGTTTCACAAAATTTTTGAAAGTTATTTTTGAAACTATTAGTTTTACTAAAAAAATAAAAAATAAAATTAGTAATAAAATTAAAAATATATAAAATGTGACGTCACACTTGGCCTGACCCCCCCCCTCCCCCCTGTCACAAACTGTCACACTTTCTTACACCCCCTCCCCCCCTTGGAGCGTGACGTACTTTATGGACGGCCCCATACGAGTAAAACTTCACTATTCCAGTTAGGGATTTCCCCAATAGAACCCTAATTAATTTTTTTTTAAATTCTTAATATTACTTACAAAAGGGATTCAAAGCAAAATTTAGCTTTAAGACAATTAATACTAAATTTTAAAACATCATAATATTGTTTTTTATTTTATAATAAAGATTTCATCATGTTGGTTCTGTAGTGATTGGGGAAATCCCACACCGGCACGAAAGCGGAAAGACTTTAACGGCCCAATAACTAAAATCCCACACCGATCCGTTAACGTTTTTATAGGGGCGAGTGTATATAGGGTAATCTACCCAATGAAACCTTATTACCCCACACCGCGCCAGAATGGTTTCGATAGGGCTTTGTTTATAGGGGTATCTCGTATGGGAGACGAACATATGCCAAAGGCAGTCTTTTTTGGTGAGCTAAATGGTGGTCGACGTAACAGAGGCGCCCCACGGAAACGCTTTAAAGACCAGCTTAGGCGTCAACTTACCTTAGCTGACATAGACGAGAGCACCTGGTTGCATGCAGCCTCAGAACGAGACAGATGGAGGTCCTCACGAAGGCCGCGGGATATACATTTGAGACCAAAAGAAAATCCGCTGACAGAGGACAAATGCAGACGGCGAAAAGAAAAGCTAAATCGACCAACAGCGGACAATGGTTATGCTTGCCCTGGATGTGGCAAAATATGTAGGTCACAGCTGTGGCTGCGCATTCTTCACCAATCTTCGGACTCGAAGACAAAAGCCATATTATTATTATTATATAAATGTTTACTTCTGCTTGTTAAGTATAAAATTAATAGTAAACCTATGATTTAATGTTACATTTTCATATAAAATAGAATTAATTAATTAAGAATAATTTATTATTTAATTGGATAATTGTTTTATTCATTCAAGTGTTGCCATTGGCAATGAATAATAGGCCTATTGTTTAAAGTTTCAGCTTGATCCGAGAATGAAACTGTGAGAATGACAGAGAGACATCAAGTAAAAAAATGACTAGCACTCTAAGCTAAAGGCTTGTTAACTCATACTTGCGATTTTGAGTATGCCTTATAGATCTAGATCAATGTGTGTATCTTCGAACATAGTTGTAAATATAGTGACTATAAAAATTATTTTGTTGAATTGCGTAGTAAATTTAACATAATAACCTATTTATAGAAACAATTTAAATTATTTCTATTTTCCCCCATAACATAAAAAAAATATTAAATCAGCTTATGAACATGTAGGTGCAGTATTGGAGTGGATATCTTATCTTATATAATACGGACGTTACTTCAAAAAAGAAGATGATTACGTCCTACGCGTCATGGATTTAGTCATGCATATTAACCAATGACTTAAATTCTGCCAAGTCACTGGTTTTTCTGGCTAGCTCAGGCAACCCATTCCATGCTCTAATAGCACTAGGGAAGAAGGAGTATTTGTACAAATTTGTCCTAGCATATGGGACGAGGAATGTTCCTTTTTTTTGTGTCTTTCAGAGTATTTTATTAGATTTTGTTTTTGTATTTGAAGATTATGGTTCAGTGTTTTATGTATAATTGCTACTTTACTTTTGAGTCTTCTGTCCTGAAGGCTTCCTAAATTTAGTGATTTTACTAATGGTGTTACTCTAGTCAAATGTGAATATTCGTTTGTTATGAATCTCACTGCTCTATTTTGTGTTTGTTCCAATTTCTTAATGTTTTCTTGAGTTGAGGGGTCCCAAACGGAGGATGCATATTCTATTATTGGCCTAACCAAGGTTAAATAACATTTTAGTTTTATGTTCTTATTTGATTTATAGAAATTTAGGCGCTCAGTAAACACTCTGCTCGAGTCGGGTGCCGAACCTCGAGCCCCCTTCACAGGTTGCCAAGCCAAGCCAAGATCAAGCGATCTTAGCCTCTCGACCACGTTTCCAGTGACTATTTAACCAACAGAATATTGGGAGAGCTTAAGAAATGGATTAATTAAATATATAAAACTGTTATCTTCTTCTTATCTTATATAATACAGACGTTACTTCAAAAAAGAAGATGATTACGTCCTACGCGTCATGCATTTAGTCATGCATATTAACCAATGACTTAAATTCTGCCAAGGTTAAATAACATTTTAGTTTTATGTTCTTATTTGATTTATAGAAATTTCTTTCAATAAACCCTAATGCTTTGTTTGATTTTTTTTTATAGTTTCATCAATGTTGGGATTCCATGACATTTTTTCATTTATTATAACACCTAGGTATTTTACGTTTTTAGTCTGTGTTACTGATTTGCCATGAATAAGATAAGTGGAATTAATTTGTTTTAGTTTTTTTGTTACTCTTAACAACTGACATTTTTCTGGGTGAAAAGACATGCTCCAATTTGATTCCCATTTCTGTAATTCATCTAATTCTCTTTGTAAAATATCTGTGTCTGTGTTGTTTTAATTGTTCTATATATTATGCAATCGTCTGCAAATAATCTGACTTTTGTTTCTGAACTAATGCAATTTGGTAAATCATTTATGTAAATTAAAAATAGTAGTGGACCCAAGACTGTTCCTTGAGGTACACATGGGTTTACTTTTATTGGTGTTGATTTAGAGCCAATTATTATTACAGTTTGTTCTCTCCCTATCAGAAAATCTTTAATCCACTGATGCAGTGGACCATTAATGCCGAAATATTTTATTTTTTTAAGCAAACTATGGTGGTGAACTTTGTCAAAAGCCTTGGAAAAATCTAGTAAGATAGCATCTATTTGTTCACTATTATCTAAACCTTTTGAAAAATCATCAATTAGTCCTATTAGTTGTGTTTCACATGATCTATATTTCCTAAAGCCATGTTGGTATGGGGTGAGGACATTATGTTTGTCTAAGTGGTTTATGATGTTGCTACATATTATGTGTTCTAGGATTTTACATGTGATGCTGGTAAGTGATACTGGTCTGTAGTTTCCTGGATACAACTACCCTACTAAAGTATGAATGAAAAGGAATTTGAATAAGGTCTAATTAAATCAGTAGGCCTATAGCCTAAGCATCTCCATCCAGATGGAGCATCATAGATGCACTTAAATTAAATTCTCTCGAACTGTTGTAATAATAATTAGACTTGTCTAAGCTAAGCTATATAAGGCCTACATTGGCTGTTTATATTAGATTTTAGTTTTTAACGTAACTTAAAGTTATAAATGAAACTGTTTAACTACGAGTTAAAGAAATAACAAAGGTAATATTTCATCTGTATAAAGGCTGTAAAACTGATTAGGATCGAGAAAGAAATGTCAAAGAGGGAGGGACTAAATTGCGGGAAAAAATGTCCTACTAGAATATAACTCTTCCGTGGTTGTAGTAAAGCGGTTGTTTACTTTTAAGCGCTATTTTAAAAGATTTTTTTTAAATTGACATTTTATGTAAGTACGGAAAACAAAATTGAAAAAAAAAGCAATTCAAGGACCAAAAGTGGTAGGCTGCTTAGCTGCTATGACCTTTCCATTGAAAGATGCAGAAAAAGGATCTCGTACAAAATAATCGACATTAGACTGTCACTTTTTTTCAATGTAGTAGCACGGGTCATAGCTAGTAATAGAATTTTTTTTTTGTAATTTTATATATGTCTGTGAATATAATGAAATTATCCAATAGTATTTAGTTTTTTCCGTAAGCGCACAATCCATATTTACCAACCGTTTGTTGAAAGATGGCGGCCACAGGATCCTGCGTATTTAGTATCCCTAGTTTGTTTCAAACGTAAGTTAAAGAAATCGTTTTAAAAGTGTAATTTAAATTGTACCTTTCTAGATGTAGATCTAGACATTTTAGAGTTACAAATACTGTAATGTAATATATTAACAGTAGTTTCGCTGAGCTTGTCAATTGTATTTATTTGTAGTCAAACTGAATTTCCACTTCTTAAGAAATAATCATTAATAATGATTATAATGAATCATTAGATTTTATATCATTTTAGATTGGATCAATAAAAATTATCTTATTTTATCTTATCTTACTTATAAATGCGAAGGACGTACCGCCGTACGGTAGACGGAGACGTACGTTACTACGTACTAACCGTGACGTAGTCGTACTACTACAGTACGTACTACTCATAATACTATTAATACTTTACTAGGCTAGCTAAACAGTACTATTAAGCCTAAGGTAAGGACTAATCTAGCTTATAGCTTAACTTAATGAGTTAAAGCTTCTCTAAAGCTAGACTACAATGAATTTTTGACTCTAGTCCTAGTAGAGGATGAGTAGGTCTAGATTACTCTAGATCTACTTGATCTAGAATCATCTTCTTTTGTAAAGTAACGTATAGTGTATTATTATTATATTAGAAGATAAGATCTAGATCTAGTCATTCTAGATCTAGATATAGAATCTTCTTTTTTCATTTTTGAAGTAATCACTATAATGTAATATAGACTTAGTCATTTTAGTCTTAGACTTAAGTTCTCAAACTCAAGATGTGTAGATTCACTGTGAGACTGTATCATCATCACTGTATGTCTAGCTAGGTCAATGTGTTTCACTGAGTTTTAGCATGGCTGATGTGGTACAGAGAAAGAATATCGGGGACATTAAACTGGCCTTACTTCTAATCCAGATGCCTTGGGATATGTATGAGCCATCAGAAATAGGAATGTAATAATTTACATCTGCTTAGATTTTTTCCAGACAGTTGTTTTTTGAGACAGGCATATGGAGGCAAACTTCCATCTAGAGTTCAAAGAGTCATATAAACTTATCTCTTATGACAATTATAAAGAAGAAGTAGGCCTACTATACTGTAAACTATCTAGATCTAGACTATACTCTAGAATATCTAGCTAAACCAGATCCTGATTGATCATCATACATTTAGATGATCTATACAGTCTAGCTCTACTATATAGAATATTATATAGAGATTAAAAGTCTTGTAGATACAGACTGTTATTAAAATAATCTATAGATAATTTCTAGTACACAAATCACAAAAAGTAATAAGGAGATCTAGGTCCAGATCTATTGAAACTAGTCTAATTCTAGATTGAGGCTAAAATTCAATTTTAGTCTAATTCTAGATCTGAGGCATAGTTCTAGATCTAATGTGATTACTAGAAGTAGAACAAGATCTAGAACTAGATTTAATTTTTAAATTACATTATCTATAAATGTAGTAGTAGACTAGACTTTATTTATAAAGTATGACTATAATATATATATATATATATATATCAGTTACAATCAGTATAAAAATAAAATAAAATAATTATGAATATGATATAGATCTAATTATATTTATAGGCCTAGGTCTATATAATATATAGATATTCATTTCATTTAGTATTTTAGATCTAGATCTAGTCTGCTAGCTCAAGCAACCCATTCCATGCTCTAATAGCGCTAGGAAGAAAGAGCATTTGTACAGATTGTCCTAGCATATATGGAATGAGGAATGTGCCTTTATCTTTGTGTCTTTCTGAGTATTTTATTAATTTTTGTTATTGTATTTGAAGATTATGGTTCAGTGTTTTATGTATAATTGCTACTTTACTTTTAAGTCTTCTATCCTGAAGGCTTTCTAAATTTAGTGATTTTACTAAAGGTGCTACTCTAGTCAAATGTGAATATTCGTTTGTTATGAATCTCACTGCTCTATTTTGTGTCTGTTCCAGTTTCTTAATGTTTTCTTGAGTTGAGGGGTCCCAAACAGAGGATGCATATATTCTATTATTGGCCTAACCAAGGATAAATAACATTTTAGTTTTATGTTCTTATTTGATTTATAGAAATTTCTATTAATAAACCCTAATGCTAATTTAGATTTTTTGATAGTTTCATCAATGTTGGAATTCCATGACAGTTTTTAATTTATTATAACACCTAGGCATATTGCGTTTTTAGTCTGTGTTACTGGTTTACCATGAATAAGATAAGTGGAATTAATTTGTTTTATTTATTTTTTTTTTACTTTAATAACTGACATTTTTCTGGGTGGAAAGACATGCTCCAATTAGATTCCCTTTCTGTAATTCATCTAATTCTCTTTGTAAAATTTCTGTATCTTGTGTTGTTTTTATTATTCTATATATTATGTAATCGTCTGCAAATAATCTGACTTTTGTTCCTGAACTAATGCAATTTGGTAAATCATTTATGTAAATTAAAAATATATATTATAGTAGTGGACTTATAAAACTGTTCCTCGAGGTACGCCTGAGTTTATTGTTATTGATGTTGATTTAGAGCCATTTATTATTACAGTTTGTTCTCTCCCTATCAGAAAATTTTTAATCCACTGATGCAATGGACCATCAATGCCAATATATTTTATTTTTTTAAGCAAACCATGGTGGTGAACTTTGTCAAAAAGCTTTGGAAAAATCTAGTAAGATAGCATCTATTTGCTCACTATCATCTAAACCTTTGAAAAATCATCAATTAGTCCTATTAGTTGTGTTTCACATGATCTATATTTCCTAAAGCCATTTTGGTATGGAGTAAGGACATTATGTTTGTCTAAGTGGTTTATGATGTTGCTACATATTATGTGTTCTAGGATTTTACATGTGATGCTGGTAAGTGATACTGGTCTGTAGTTTCCTGGGTCAGGTTTTTCTCCTTTTTTAAATGGGGGTTGCGGGGGGGTGACATTAGCTTCTTTCCAGTCCCTTGGTACTCTGCCCCTTTTTTAAGAGATTCCTGAAAAAGTATTTTGAACACTCGTGCCAGTTCATTGCTTAGTTCTTTGAGTAATCTAGCTGGAAAACAGTTAGGTCCAGATGCTTTATTTGGTTTGGTGTTGATGTTTTTGGATTCCTATGCCTGTTGTTTCCATTTTCATAGACTTAATTTATGACATTAGGTTTTTGTAGTTATCTTTAGATATTACATTGTTTATGTATTCATTCTGCAGCTGTCTGCTTACTTTTTTGGTGAGGTGTTTAATTTTTATATACTTATTATAAACTCTTTCTGCCTTAGTTTCTTTAAATATAGATCTAGACCAAGAGATAAATTACATTTAAAGTTAAAATAGGTAGACTCTAGTGACTATTTAAAAAAAACAACTTCTTTTTATTTAAAAAATATTAATCCTTTCAGTTTTCAAATTTTAAACTAAAATATGCTAGATGTTGATCTTGTTACATGTTGGGCAGTAAATAGCTATAGATATAAATGCATGTATTACAGACATTTTATATAAATCATGTAATTTTTTTTCTGTTAACATAGATCATTTAAACACATTTGTACAAATCAAACAAGAACCTAATATTAATACTATGTAGCCTTGGTTAGACCAATATTAGAATATACTAAAACAAAATGAAGTAAGCATTCAATTAAGACTGAACATCTGAGGAACTTGATCTAGCGGAACTCATTTATTTGTTATTATAATAATTATAGCTTCTATATAGCGCAACTTTCATGCTTACAGCATGCTCAGAGCGCTGTGGTCCAATCTCATTTGTGGACCAGTGGGGAGGGAGGGGGTATCTGGGAGAAGGTTTTCTGTGCTGCCTTTAGGGGTTAAGTAAACACAACTCTGCTCGAGTAGGGTGTCGAACCTTGATGCCCCTTTATAGGTAGCCAAGCCAAGTGTAAGCGTACTTAACCTCTCGGCCATGCTTCCTGGCTCATATTCACAAGACATCCATTGTTTATAAATCTATGGGTCTAAAGTTTATTTATAGGCACAATTTTATGCAGACTTACAACTTTTCTTTTTGGTCCCTTCTTTCAATCTAATAATTAGGTAAAGTCAAATTATAGGAATAATAAATTATTGGATAATGAATTAGGATTAAATGTCACCTTCAATTTCTGAATGTCCTTGCTCTAATGAATACTATAAAATTGTTTCAGGAATGACTGTTGGTTGTAATGTTGACTAAATAATTGATTAGAGAAGCAAAGGAAGTGATCTGTACTTATCTAATGATACAAACATTGTCACCTTCAAAAGGGAATTTCGAAATTAGGTTTTATTAATTTAAAAAAGTATAAATGTTGAAGTTTTTATAATTATTTTATTATATTTGTAAAGATCCACATCAGTAGTGATTCGTCACTTAGGCAATTATGAAGATAGTCTGTGGGAAACACCTGCAAACATCAAGCAAGCTGTGCTACGGTTGATGAGCAAAAGAGGCCTCATTACAGATGACAACATTGAAAAGGTAGGACAGTAGAGACTGATTGGTTTTACTTAACATGGTACATCGAAAATCTTCAGGATAATTAAGATACTATGAAACATATTGTAAGATACAATTTCAAAAGATAATCTTATTGCCAAAGGATGGTCTTTATTTATGAAGGAATGCTTGAAAATGTACACTATAAAATTTAGGTAATAAAGTCAGCATAATGTCATGAAACTCTGTAGACTATTAAAAATCAGTATTTTATGAAAGTTTGCATAGTGAAAATTTATGTTTATCTTCTTAATAGTCAATCTGTATTTGTTGCACGAGTAAACAAAAAATGTGTTATGTAGATGACAACCATTAAGCTTAATTTAAAATTTCATTTTTGTTTGTTCAAGATTCAGTGGGGCTCATTTTCATTTTGTAGTTTCTTATCAGTTGTATCCTTATTAATTCTCATTGCCTGTCTATATTTTCCAAACTTGATCTGTTTACCCACTAACATTCTGTTAGTTTTTTAAAAAATAAAACTTATATTATCTTACTCTGTATATCTGGGTGGAATTTTGTACATGTTATATGTCTAACTTCCCATTCTCTGATCCAGTTGAAACTTTGCACAATTATTCATTTTCAAAGACATCACTAGAATCAATTAAAAAAATTAGTTAATCAGTTAATTGTAATTAATTAATTTTCTTTTATTAAGAAAATGTACTAAGCTTAGAGAAGATTTAAGCCTTCTCTAGATAATTAGGTGGTTTGCTAAAATTTTTAACAAAGCAATAATCTTCAAAACATATTTTATAAGCACTTCAATAGCTCACTTGGTAGCATTCAAAAGTTGAGCTGATTGCTCAAATTTATTGTTGTTAGTCTAGATCTATTAAAAATTTATTACATGATTGATTCAAAATAATTGATGCAATTTCACTAGATATATGGTTTTTTTTTTCATTTTTATAAATATTTTTATATTTTACTTGTTTTTACTTTAATTACTGTGAGTTACTTTTAATACAATAGAAAGGCAGATTGAATTATTTTAGTAGAACACACATTGTTATAATCACTAGATTGAATTACTTTTAATACAGTAGAGAGGCATATTGAATTATCTTAGTAGAATTCACAGCTAGTTATAATTACTAGATTGTGATTTTGTTAAATTAATATATTTTTATTTTAGGTGCTTTATTCTCGATTGATGTCTTTAGATCTAAGTATCAGTCAAGTGTCTGACGCATGTCTCTTCAAGTTATCCAACATGAAGCAGTTATACAAAATTGATCTGAACTCTTTCAAGGAAGCCAATGAAACTATAACATCTACTGGTGATGATAATGTTTTTGCATTACTTTTTTTTTCCTGATTTTTTTATGGCGGAATAAAATTTCAATGAACCTTATTGTGCTACATTATTTATTTTAATAGACATTTTCTTTTTGGATAAATGAAATATATATTTTTAAAAATTCCCCTTTATGAATGTTAACAATGGTCTCCCTTTGACTTTAGGCATCATGAGGCTTTCAGAATCCTGTCCAAATCTTCAAATTGTTTACCTTCGTCGGAATATCAAACTGACAGATGACGCCATTGTGGCTTTGTCCAAGAACTGTCCAAGACTGCGGGAGCTTAATGTGGGTGGGTGTATGCTGCTGACAGATGTGTCCTTGAGAGCATTGGGTGAATACTCACACCACCTCAAGTCATTAAACATCACGTCAACACAGGTTTCTGGTTTGATTGCTGCTTTGTTTTTAGTTATACACAAATGATTGTTATGAATCCTTATAGAGTATTGTTTTTTATAATGTATCTCCAGAAAGAAATATGTTTTATATCAAGTTACACACAAATGTATAGTAAAGCTGGAATTCTTTTTATAAAAAAAATTATTTACAAATATCTACAAGCTATATATCAGTGTAGTAATATTCAAAATACTAATTTAATCACAAGTTGTGTAAGATTCTCAATTTTTTCTTTTATCTTAAATCTATCTCCGTCTGGAGTTTATGCCTGTTTCTCTTCTAGTTCTAGCATCCTGTCATGGCTTCACATGTACAGTTTAAAAATTAACTATTCAAATTCCAGAATTCTCAAAAAAATAGCATCTCAGTGTGAATACTTGTGATAGTTTGTGAAATTTGTATTGTAAGAATACTTATTTGATATATATTTCTTCAGGTAACAGATTCTGGAGTGTACTGTTTGTGTAAGGGTCTCTGTGCACAGGTCTTGACAGTGAGTTTGTTTTCTAGTTTATCATTTTGACTGGTCAAGGGCAGCAAGTATATAACAGAATGTAAAAGAACTAGAGAAAAAAGTCCTATCTAGGATGTCTTTGTGGAATTAACCTATGGAAATACATTATTTTTGATAGGGTGTTGCATTGGGTCATAGCTCCAGACAGCTAGTCTTGCTCATTTTTGTAGACTTTTAACTTTTACTTCTAAGCAAATCTTGAATAAGGACCGAAAATCTTTTTTTGAAAAATAGGATTAACTCAGGGGTGTAGCTAGGGATTTAGGGACCCCTTGCATTTTGACATGAGATAATGTACTTAATAAATATATAACCCTACATTCAAATAGGTACAGTATATCAGTAACATTAACAAGAAATGATCATTAAGGCTCTATTATACAGCTTCACGTCATGCTTTCTGTGTAGCAAAGGCATATATAACATCATCTACACCAATAGTGTCTAGTATTTGTGACTCCACTGACATTAAAGCCATGCTAAGCCTTTCTTGCATCATTGTGCTCCTGAGATAGTTTTTGATTAACTTGAGCTTTGAGAATGATCTCTCACATGATGCAATGGAAGTGGCCTGAGTTAGCAGTATTTGGATGGCGGTTGCAAGGTTTGAGCACACATCATTACCATATGAAGCCTGTTTCCTCAATATGTCAACTGGTGATTGTGGCACTGGTTTGTTGATGAAAAGTGCTAGTGCAGATATGACATCATTGAACAAAGCGATTTTCATGCATTTCATCAAACAGTATTTCATCAGCGTGTCATCATCCATAGGCTCCAACAGATATCTTGGTTCAAGAAGAAGCCCAAAAGGTGTCCACATGGTTTTCCAGCCTTTGGAATCTGTCCTTTATCTTCATATGAAGTCTGTCCAGCACTTCTGTCACAACATGTTTGAATTGCAGTTCTGTTGACACTCCTACATCAGAAGTCAACTCTCCATCAAGTCTTTTCTTTCTTCTGGTTGTTATGATTACAGAAAATCTTTAGCATTCACTATCTTCTTTTGATGGATTGGGTGATCAGTTTCGTTCGTTTCTCATCGTTTTGTAGGAAGCATGAAAGTGTCTGAATCTCTTCAGCAGCTTCCCGTATGTGCAGTCCAGACTTTTGATTTGGTGCAGGGGATTTGACCAGATTTCCGGATAAGCAAAAAATTAATAATTTTCCACTGCATGAAGAAGAAGATTCTGTGCATTGCTTTTAGTGTCCATTCTTTCAGTTGTTGATTCAAAAATGTTCTCCAACAGTTTGATGATTTTGTCGAGATGCAAGGAAACTGCCGACATTGCTTCTTCTCTTGTATCACTCTCCTTTTTTAAACTCCAGGCTTCAGCTTCTTTCAATTTGGCCCGTCTCTGGGGTGAATTGAAAAAAAGTTGAACAATTTATGAACAGTTCCAAAAAAGGTGACGATTGCTGGATTTATCTCAGCAAAAGAAGAGCTGCCAGGTTCAGAGTTTGATTATCACAGTTCAGAAATGTTGCCTTTAGATTTATGTTTAAGAGACAGACGGCCACTCATTGCGACTGCGTTATCATACATTTGACTTCTGCACAGATCAAAGTCCAGTTCAATATCTTTAACAGTTTTCAGAACAAGTTCTTCATAATGTTGTCCATCAGGTTTCAAAATTTCAAAGTAACCAATGAATAACTCTTTTATTTCCAAATTATCAACATCCAAGTAACGAAGTATTAGGGATACCTGTTCTTGAAGAGAAACATCTTTCCAAACAATTGATTCCCTAACTTTATTGCCCATCAAGTTAATGAACTTATTTTGAATTTCTGGTGACAAATAATGTGTCTTCCCATGTTTGATTCTATGTAAGTGGTGTTTCGTGATTCATACAAATCTGCAAGAAATTTCAAAGATGCTCGGAAGTTCACAGGAATGGGTGAATTCAGTTTTTCATTGTGACCACGTAAGCTAGAGTTTTTTAAGTACTTAATAGCTGCTGCTACACGCTTCAGAATATCTCTCCAATACTACTGATTTTTCAAAATTAGCGCATGAAACATATGCAACAGTTCATCTGGTTCTGCCTTAAGCTTTTCTTCTTCTAACTTCCACTTCAAAAGAGCTTGTCTATGGTGGACTCTTTCTTCATGTTCTATCAGTCTCTCAGGTTTCTTCCATTTGGTGAAACCAACTCCAGGTTTGCTCAATGCACTAGATGTCTTTTCTGATGCCTCAGAAAACAGTAGACTATGCATGCAAAACAAAATAGACATCCCAAGTGTGGAGAGAAGAGGGGCCAAGATCGGTTATTAATTTCTCCTGTTGGAAGCTTTTTAGTGAACAATGATGTCAAACTTTGTGGTTTATTTTGGGCAAACTCTACTGTACCGATCATCTTTGTTTTGGAAAAATATGCTACAATTTAACAGAATTCCTCAGATAAAATTCCAGGCTTGATCTATCCGAAGTCTTTGTACTTAATTACAGCTTCTTCCTCTTCTGGAAAAAGGGACTTTGGAAGACCATCACTTGACTCACTTCAGATGTTTTCTCTGATTGTGATAAAGGTATTCACCTGGAGTCTCTTCAGCACTACCTCTCTCATCAAGAGACATTTCCACTTCTTCGGCTGCTCTGTATCTTTGTGTGACTCCTCTAAATAGTGATACTTTTCTTCGACACATTCATGGTCTCCTTTGTTTTCAGTGCTCTAATCAGGTTTCTTCTTAATTGATAAGGATGATGAAATAGACTATCCTATATACCAAGTTACTTCCTGAGAGTAACACAGCACTAGTCAGCACTGCTCCTTGAAATTGAGACTAACCCCAAACGGAACCTGTTGCAACTCTGTGTGGAATAAATACAGCATGTTTGCTGACTTATAAAATAACGTGAAAAGCAAGACTACATGGCAGTGATGTATTATTTAATTTATTTAAAAACAAATTTAGGGGCCCCTCAAGTGGGGGCCCGGGGGGATCTGCAAATTCTCCCCCCTCCTCCCCCTACCCTAGCTACGCCACTGGATAAAGTTAACTTTATTGAATCAATATATACAGCTTTCAATTGCAATGTAGAACTATAAGAGAGATAAAATGAAATAAGATGTCAAATAAATTTAAACAATATATTCTACTGTCTTCAAAACTACTGATTTCCATACATTAAAGACAGATAGTTCTGTCTCGTCTTCCCTTTCCTCTTCTGGTCCACTATTTTTATTCACTTATCTCTCATAAGTTGCTTCAGAAAGCATACACACATCTGTTCCATAACAATCATAATTTAATGGCACACAAAATGTAGTATAGAAAATAATGATTTTATTGCTGTTACATTTTCAACAATTTAAATGTTTTGTCACACTTGAGCAAAACATTATATTCACTCTCGTCTGGTGTAGAGGCTCTGTCTGATGGTGAAATTAAAAGAAAGAATAAAAAACTTTTCTTTTAATCAAAAGACTGAAATAATAAAAAAAATGTCTTGCTCTTATGGTGCAGTTTCTTTATTGAAGAGTAAGTGGTTCCTGTTTTAAAAAATTCATAGCTGCTGGTGTTGAATTTAGAATCCAAGGATTCTGTCTCTAATAACATGCACAGACTTTTCTAGTTTAATAGCAGGCTTCAAACAGATCTATAGTTTTAGATGTTACTTCTTCAGTTAATTTTTAGTACATTTTATATTTGTCTGTAATTTTTTTAAAGCAATTCTTTCATTTTAATTTAAATTGATCAATGTCTGAAGATCTTTTATATTGTTCTGGCTGAGCTTTCCAGATCCTATAGCCTCACTGTAAGCCCTCTGTGGAAACATCTAGTAGTATATAAGGGGGTAGCAAACAAAATCTCCGTTGGGGTACCCTGGTTTAGGTTTTCTCCTCTGGGGTCGAGGTGAGGATTGAACAGAGACCTGAAAACCCAGGCCAACAAGTCTGCCATGCTATTCCACAGGGGGGACAATCATCAGAGACCTGTGGTTGGAGTGTCAGCCCTTATAATAAGAGGATCGTGGTGGTTACAGTATAGGAAAATCCCTATGGTAAGCACAGTTCCTTGCCACTTAAGCTATTGGAGACCAGGAATGGGACTATTTGCAATGCAAAAGGCATGACCCAATAATATTAATAATGAATGCTGCCATTGTAGAACCCTCAGACAGGATTTGGGGTAAGGATCTCCCGGTGCATGCCTGTCCACTGGCAATGGTCATTTGGATAATGGCATTTTTAAAGCCGATTCCTTACTGAACTTTTTAAAAGGTATTATGTTGTTCTGGCAATAACATGCACAGACTTTTCTAGTTTAATAGCAGGCTTCAAACAGATACATCAAGAAATTCATAGTTTTTGAAGTTTGTAATTTGCTTGTGTCTGACTTTGTTTAGGAAATAGATATCAGTGGTTGTAGAAGTCTAACTGATGACACTGTGGAGCTGTTGATAATGATGTGTCCAATGATCAGAATTTTACTTTTTGCCCGCTGTCCAAATATCACAGGTAACTACTGTATTGGACTAACAATGTTAAATATTTAAAAGCTTGTAAGTGACATAGTTCAAGTCCTTGTATAGGCTTTATATTTATTAATTAGGTAGGACTTTTAAAAAAAATAAATCTGTGAAGACTACATAATTATGGAGGCATTAATGTACCCTTTCAAAAAGAAAATAACTTGCAGTCTTTGAATTAGAACCCACTGATACTAATCTCTAGTTTGATGTCTAATCTTATCTTTCTAGATTTTTGTTCTTAAGAATACTTTTATTTATATTTTGGTCACATGAAGAAGTTTGTTATTTATGATCAAGTAGATGAATACCTTTTCTTCTTTAAGTAGCTTAATCAAGTACATTAATACCTTTTCTTCTTTAAGTAGTTTGATCAAGTACATTAATACCTTTACTTTTTAAGTAGTTTGATCAAGTACATTAATACCTTTACTTCTATTAGATTGATACAATTGTTATTTCATTCTTCTGTCTCATAAACTATAAATGTGATCTATATAGAATCTCCTTTACAACAATAAAATATTGATTTGTTGCAATATTGAATTTACAACTACACTTACCTTCCTCAAAATAGTTCATCTCAATAGTATGCTTGTAATCAAGAGCAAAATTATCACAAGCATTTGTATAATAAATTCTGGTCCTAACAATTTGCCTTCCTGCTGATGTATGATAGGAGCAAACAATTGATAAGATAAGAGCACAACATCTAAGAAAATAATGGAATAGAAAAACATTGCCTAGAGTTTGAAAATGTTCATTGTATTTATTTGTAGTGCAGAACATTGCCTAGAGTTTGAAAATGTTCATTGTATTAATTTGTAGTGTAGAATATTGCTTAGAGTTTGAAAATGTTCACTCTATTTATTTGTAGTGTAGAACATTGCCTAGAGTTTGAAAATGTTCATTCTATTTATTTGTAGTGTAGAACATTGCCTAGAGTTTGAAAATGTTCACTCTATTTATTTGTAGTGTAGAACATTGCCTAGAGTTTGAAAATGTTCACTCTATTTATTTGTAGTGTAGAACATTGCTTAGAGTTTGAAAATGTTCATTCTATCTATTTGTAGTGTAGAACATTGCCTAGAGTTTGAAAATGTTCATTCTATTTATTTGTAGTGTAGAACATTGCCTAGAGTTTGAAAATGTTCATTCTATTTATTTGTAGTGTAGAACATTGCCTAGAGTTTGAAAATGTTCATTCTATTTATTTGTAGTGTAGAACATTGCCTAGAGTTTGAAAATGTTCATTCTATTTGTAGTGTAGAACATTGCCTAGAGTTTGAAAATGTTCATTCTATTTATTTGAAGTGTAGAACATTGCCTAGAGTTTGAAAATGTTCATTCTATTGGTAGTGTAGAACATTGCCTAGAGTTTGAAAATGTTCATTCTATTTATTGGTAGTGTAGAACATTGCCTGGAGTTTGAAAATGTTTATTCTATTTATTTGTAGTGTAGAACATTGCCTAGAGTTTGAAAATGTTCATTCTATTTGTAGAGTAGAACACTGTTTAGATTTAGATTTATTACATTTGTATAGCTCTACTTTTATGCAGTGTGCACTGCGCCCATCACTGTTGAGTGAGTGGAAAAGGTTTCCATGCAGACTTGAGGCCCACAGCAAACTTAACCTAAGCTCATGTTGGGATTCAAACTTTAGCCTCTCTGATAGACAGCTAAACTGTTGATCTCAGCCTCACATTTTGTTTTTGTGATTTTCCCTAAACTTAAAAAAAAAATTTCATAGAAACAAAAGAGGTAGAAATCAAAATATATTTTACATTTTATTTCAACTCCAGAGAAATCAAGAGTGGCCTTGGAAGAGAAGTTGGAAATGTTGGAAGGAGGCAAGATGAAACAGATCTCATGGACAATCTACTGAACTGTCATCTCATAGACAATCTACTGAACTGTCATCTCATAGACAATCTACTGAACTGTCATCTCATAGACAATCTACTGAACTGTCATCTCATGGACAATCTACTGAACTGTCATCTCATGGACAATCTACTGAACTGTCATCTCATGGACAATCTACTGAACTGTCATCTCATGGACAATCTACTGAACTGTCATCTCATGGACAATCTACTGAACTGTCAACTCATGGACAATCTACTGAACTGTCATCTCATGGACAATCTACTGAACTGTCATCTCATAGACAATCTACTGAACTGTCAACTCATGGACAATCTACTGAACTGTCATCTCATGGACAATCTACTGAACTGTCAGCTCATGGACAATCTACTGAACTGTCATCTCATGGACAATCTACTGAACTGTCAGCTCATGGACAATCTACTGCACTGTCAACTCATGGACAATCTACTGAACTATGAAGTCATGATCTGTTGAATTTTGTGATTTATTGACATAAAATTTGAATTATTTTCACATTCTGTTCCAGACTTTATAATCTGTGTGACAAAAATGTGCAATGAATCATTGTTTAGTGTGTCTATGTCAGAATGACCTGTGTGCTATGTCACGTGATGTATTAATGCTGAGGTTGATGTGATGATTGAAATATGTGACTGGGATGCCTTTCCAGTAGTTGACATCAGACTAACAACCTGCTGCAAGGATGGTTGTTGTTGTTGTTGTTTTTGTATTTTATTTTACTGTGGGCCCCCCATACATTAAGAAAGGACAATCTATCAACTTTTAACAAGTAATTAGCCAGGACTGTGCTGTTGTGTGATTTATTGTGCTTTCTGTATGTGTTGGTCTTTGCTATGACTTATTTTAGAGCTGAACTATATATTGATTTGTATCATATTTATGTATATATATATATATTATAATTTATATTAAGAAACATGTTTATTTTTAATGTGATATATTTGATTAAAAATTTTAATATCAAAACTAATCCATGAGATATATCATTTTCTAAAAATTGCATTAAGATTTGTTCCAGAAAGAACAAAAAAAATCATTACATTGTACAGAGGAACTTTCTATGTATAAACTTGTGATGTCAATGACCTATATTATATAAAGAATGAAAACTTTCACATTGTGACTGTAGATGCAGTGGCAATTGTTTTGACACATTGCTCAGGCTTTCAGTTTAAATACTAGTATTAAAAAAAAAGTTTTATTGTGTAGACCAGTGATGCCCAAAATGCGGGCCAAATCCGGCCCGCGAAGTGGTTCTATCCGACACATCGGCACAAAGTGTAAACCCCCATTTTTTTTTCCAGAAAAAAAAAGGTTTTAAAATGTATCTTACTTACGTTAGGGCACTGATGCATTGACATTTGTACGTTTAGGAAATGAGGGAGCCGAAGAAACTTCAAGTGGACTCAGAATTTAGAATGTACCAGGAAAAGTAAACAGATCTTTACTTTTTTTTTTTTTTGTGGAACATGATAATAAGTCATGTTTAGCCGAAATATTGTATTTGTAGAGAAAATCAACAAGTAAACGGAACTATACTACAAATATGACGGCATTCTTTTGGTTTTGAGCACAAATTTTTACAAAATTAAACAACGCATAGACATTGAGGATAGGGAATATTTAGCTAAAAGAGACAAGAAAATGAGTCGTTGGTAAAGCTAATTTAATCTCAACTTGTAAGTAAAGAAATGAAAAGCCCTTTTCTGACGTTTAGAAAAATAGAGATAACTTTCAGATATCGCATTAATTAAATGTAAGTACTAAATCCACAGGTTTCTAAAAAATAAAATGTTTCAGATCAATTTGGTTTTTGTAACTTTTCGATCATGTGGCCCACGACACGAATGATGGAAATTAATAGGCCCGCACTTGGAATTAGGTTGGGCATCGCTGGTGTAGACTATGAAAGAATATTACTGAAGTTAATGCCTGTTAGATGAAATAAAACAATGAGACTTACTGTAAATTATAATATAATAAATAAAAAAGCTGCCCTATCAGAAAGCCCTAAAACGCTTTAGAATCGGCTTGATAAGTCAGACCAGATTCTACCCCGTCTTTAAGAAGAAATTCAAATCAGTGGTTCATCTGTATATATGCATTGTCTTTCGGACAGAAGGAACCAATTATGCTATAAAAGCTGATTTTAAAAAAGTATGCATATCTATTGCATCATATGAATATAATTGTCACTCAAGGGAAAAAAAGTAAATATGTTACAAATTACATAATACACTTTAAATATACTTGTACAATAGTATTTAAGGGAACTTATTCTTTCTCTGGAAACAAACTTAGGATTCATAGCTTTTTAAAATGTTATGAAACCAAAAGAACAAGTTAATGACAATAACCAGAAACTCTAGAATTGGGTGGCAGGATTACATAATATTTATTAGTTTGACAGCATCTTATTATACAATTCTCAGAATCGTGTCCATTTTCTAATTCTATGCTGGTGTACGTAATACAATTGTGTGTGCTGAATTCCTAACTAATAGAGGTGGAAATGCTTTAGTTCACGCCAAAACTAAAAGATTTCCCAAACAGTGAATTTGAAATGATGAAGGTATCTCTTACAAGGTAGTAAGCCTACATTTACTATCTGAGTCTATTGGCCCAGATATGCCGTAGTTTCTAAAAGACGGCTCAATACAATCATTGTCGCAACTGCCAACTACGATTTCGGGAAGTCATCCATAAAGGACTAAATTTGGCGCAGCAACGCTGAGTAAGAAGGAGGCACATACATTTAATAAACTACAATCAATAAATACACTACAATGACCACACACATTTGTTCGTGTAGGAATAACTGCATCATACATTTAACAACAGTTTGACATTTCAACACAAGAGATTACAGCGGAACACATCAGTACAATAATTTAGTAATTGTGTCAAGCTTAGTTTTAGGTAAAAATAGAAATTATGATTGTCAAAAGTGACACTTTCATTAGCAGGCAACATTGAGGTATGAAGACAGTCAACATTTATGAGTAAATACTCTACCCAATTAAAAAGTCACTTTCTGGAAGCCACATGGAAATATTGATACAAGAAATGTCAATAGAGCCAACCCTCGATAAAGTCAGATAATGCACTGTTGTTTCAATAAGTCTTAGAGAAGTTAGTCTTCAGACTTGAGTGAATAAATTATACGTTTAAACGACATTGATTACTTTCCACTTTTAGATCTTGCTTTTTGTCTACAAAATCCAACTCCACCATTGATTTGTTGATGCAGGCACTAAGTATGGGTGGCAAAGTAAACTTAGGTGCATTTTAGTCAATGAACCACTTAAAAATATTGCTTTGGCAACTTACTGGCACAGTTTATTTACACACCGCAAGCACCTATTTACATGTACATGACCTTTGATAAGTAAACACTGGAATTATCTTCATTTAGGTTTGGGCGAAACGGCAGGTTTCCGTTGCATTCCTTGACTGTTTGACAAGAGTGCATTCAGTTTAGGGCTTATTTTACCGGCATTGTCTTTGAAGTTAGTTTGAGATTTCAACAATTCTAAATTCTTTGGTGGCTTTTCGTCTGCGTTTTCATAAATAGAGTTGTTCTCTTGAACTTCTGCTATCGTCTGCTGTTTGTGCAAGTTTATCTTATTGCTGTTGGGTTTGGTTCTGACTAATTCATCTGAAATGTTTTTGGCAGCCTTTGACTTGGGTAAAGTTGGAGGCGCTTGTTTTACTCCTGGTAAAGAGTTGGAAGAACTACTTTCTTTTAAAATCTCATTTTGAGGTATTGTCTCTTTTTGGGTGGCACTGTTGCTGAAATGTGGGGGCTGAAATTTCTCTTCAACATTAACGTAGTCTTCTAGAGGCTCACTGTCAGAGCTATCAGCATCATCACGGGCGACTTGGTTTCTTTCTGGAGCTAAAGATGAAATGTTGGAGGTTTTTTCTAGAGTAGGAACTCTTGAAACAGTATCTGAAGTTTTAAAACTATCTTTCTTATTGAATGGAATAGCGGAGGATTTATTTAGTGACGTTAGTGAACTGTTGTTTTGATTCAAAAGTTGCGGACCTATGGATTTATTATTTGAAGGTTTGGAATGATTGTATTTATTCAATGGTGGTGAAACAACTAATGGATTATTTGAAGGTTTTGGACTCATTTCTTGCTTATAAGGTGTTGACACATTCGATCTGTTATTCAATACTTGATTGTTATTCTCACCTTTAAATGGTATAACTACTGTCTCAACGTTAATGTAGTCCTCTGGCTCAGCATTATCAGTTGACTCATTGGAATACTTCCTATCAGTATCTGCCTTACTAGACACTTCTTTACGAGTGTCAGTAGCACTTAAGAGAGCTGGTGGTTTGATATCAATTTCCGCCATGTTAATATAACTGAAATCTTGACCCTCTTCAACCCTTATATCTTCATTGTTTGGTTTGTTAGCTATTTCGCCTGACTTTTCTGCTTTGATTACCTTGTCTGTTGGTTTATGAAACAGATCGTTGCTCATGTTTATATAATCTTCTTGAGGAATGTCTTCCTCCAGGCTGTCTTGCTCTTTGTTCTTGCTTTTCTTGGGCGAATCCTTGGCAACCAGACTCTCCTGAGAAGTGTCGGAGCTTAAGTTAAGTTTGGAGGTGTCATTCTGTAGATTCACGTATCTCTGAGAAAGAAATTTATGGGCGAAGGGGCGAATCGAATTAGAGTTCATGTCCATGTAATCTATGCTACTTTTTTCATCATTAGTAGAAATCATTGGTTGATTTCTGGGAGTTCTATTTATATTTGATTCGGAGATAGCCTTGTTGATTAGCGGTCCGCTCGTAATGTTCCAATTAGGACTGTGACCGGGGAGATGAATTTCAGTTTTGGAAATGTCTGGCAGGTGACTTAAGGAGTCTCGAGACATTTCTATGTCCGTGTCAACCCCAAAGCTGTTGTCGTGGGACGCTCGTGGAGAATGCTGTTCGGATGTAGTTGGTGTTGAATATGGTGAGCCCTGGGTTGATTTGTCCAGTGGCTCAATACTTTGTGTCCGAAGGTCAGGTAATGGTGCTGGTGACTTTCGTCTGCTTGTCCTGTAGTATGGAGAGAGAGAGCAAGGAACTAGTTTTTAAAAAAATCATTTCAATAACTCTCGTGTAATAATATGTGCCGTACTACGAAAAAAAAATACGATATAGCCTTACGACTGGGCCATGCGACTTACCACACACTTCACACACACCTCACCCCCCCCACACACACACAGACCTATGCTAAATGTCTGATATCTAAAAACTAATTTGAAAGTGAAAACTCTATTGAATTCTATTCCTAGGTCAGTATTTACTGACAAGTATTTCTTAAACTGAGAATTGAAACATTGAATTCTATTCCTAGGTCAGTATTTACTGACAAGTATTTCTTAAACTGAGAATTGAAACATTGAATTCTATTCCTAGATCAGTATTTACTGACAAGTATTTCTTAAACTGAGAATTAAAACATTGAATTCTATTCGTAGATCAGTATTTACTGACAAGTATTTCTTAAACTGAGAATTGAAACATTGAATTCTATTCCTAGGTCAGTATTTACTGACAAGTATTTCTTAAACTGAGAATTGAAACATTGAATTCTATACGTAGATCAGTATTTACTGACAAGTATTTCTTAAACTGAGAATTTCTTAGAACTAGGAACTGGCTGGTGGTATTCGACCCTATGAGAAAGTTAACAACATTCAGAGAGTTAGGAGTTAAGGTTGAAAATTTAAAAAATGAATAATGAAAATTGTATTGTTTGAAGACAAAGCTTTAAAAGGAGAATATATCTGTCTGTCTGTCTGTCTGTCTCTCTCTGTTTCAGTTTTGATCTTTTATCTCTTTCTCCTCTTTCGCTATTTGTCTCCCTTTCATTCTACCTCTTTTTTTTTTTTTTTATCTTTTTTTAAAGTTTTTATTTTTTATAATACTGTTTTCGAGCTGGTTTTTTTTTTTTTTTTTTAAATTCGAAATTTTAAAAATAAAAAAAAAATGCTTCAATTAAGCTTTAGAATAGTCTGAGAGTGTATAGGAGTATTTATCAAGAGTTCTGGGGGGGGGGGGAAGTGATACTCGAATGTAGCGGCCGTTCCAATTCAACGTCTTATCACTAAAAGTTTGAATTTAAAAAAAAAGGAGGGTCCATGAGAAATTAACCAAATATAGCCTGGGAGCAAATCAACGGGCGTAGCCGGTGGGTAATGCTAGTGTTCGCCATGGTACAAGCAATCATATTCGGGTAGCGGTACTTACTTCCTTTTTCTCCACCTGACTATTACAACTGTAACAATGATAATCAAGAGTAAAAACACAACGCCGCCTACTACAGAACCAACAATGACAGGCATATCTGTAGAGAGGAAAAAAATGTTAAAAACTACACAGTGGAAATCTATAGCATAACAGCTTATATATATATATGCTGAGCTTATGGAAGGAGTCAGACGCAAGGGCCCCCAAGACTAACATATAGAGATATCTGCAAGCGAGACATGAGAGCCACAGGCATCAGTGAAAGTATGTGGGAAAACATAGCCAAAGACCGAAGTGCATGGAGACAGACTGTGCGTGCTGGGACAACCCTTGCTGAGAACAAAAGAATTGAAGCGGCCTTAATCAAGAGGGAAAAAAAGAAAGCTGCCCTGTCCGCTAGCCCTAAATCAGAGGCATACACATGTACGAATTGTAGCAAAGTCTGCCGTTCTAGAATTGGCTTGATTAGCCACACCAGATTCTGCCCGTCTCAAGATTAAGCCAAAACCAGTGACTCATTTGGGCGCATCCATTGTCTTTCGAGACAAAATTAGCCATATATATATATATATATATATATATATATTATGATATACAAATGACTTAAAGTATCATCATAGGGCCTACATAGTATACAAAAGAATTAATAACTGTATCTATGATGTTTGTATATATACTTCATCATATATCAATTATCTTAGAAACAGGATTAATACAGCGACTGGACCCCAGGAGGACCTACTAACTACTTTTAAAAAACGCAAACTAAAACTCCATGGCTATATTACAAGGTCTTCAGGGTTCGCAAAGACCTTCCTTCGGGGAACAGTACCAGGCCTAGCAGGGAAGAGAAATAGAGTAGCGGCAAAGAGAGCGACGGGAAGACAACATTAAAAGAATGGACGGGCCTGGCATCGAAAGAGATTCTATCAAAGGATTAAGACAGATGGTCAACAGATCTTGCGTGGTGTCCCAACGGTCCAACATACAAAGTGGTAAGTGAAGGTGATCTATTGCCTTTGTTGGTTTTGTTATTGGTTATTCCAGAATTTTTTATGTGTAAGTTTAAAAGCCTAATTTGCTAGTCTTCAATTTCAACATAATAAAAAGAATATTGGCAAATACATTTCGCTGAAGGAAGACGTGAAGACCCCAAACAAGTGTTTGTGCAGACTCTATATTAGGGGCTTCTAATCATAGCGCAGCGCTGGTAGCAGCTCATAAGATATAATAGCAATAAAATGTAGTATTTTATTTTATTTTAAAAAAATTACATTTAAAAATGACTAATTGAAATTTGCGCTGTAATATTGATTAAACCTAGAAAAACATTCAATACGTCAACAAATAATTTTGTTTTTGTAACTTATTCAACATGGCAACTTTGAGCTTTGTCTGTATGACTGTACAGTCCTACCTTGGTCTTCTGATTGCGCAGTGCTACTAAAAATAGATGTCGACTCTTGAATTGTGGTTGATGTTTCATTCGTTGTGGTGCTGCTGTCGTTACTGTTTGACATGTTTAAGTACTGATGATCTGCACTATTTAGTTTATAGGCCTATAGAAAGAGAGCGAAATATTACAGTCGGCGAATATTAAAAATCAATGTTGCTTCTTCTAAAATGATTGAAAAGTTTATGCAATCAATTTCCTATTGTTTGCTGAAAAGTTTAGTTGCCACGGGTGAGCATAGAGTGAGGGTTGGGTAGAAAGTAATGGGATGGGAGTAGAAAGTAATGGGATGGGAGTAGAAAGTAGTGGGATGTGAGTAGAAAGTAGTGGGATGTGAGTAGAAAGTAGTGGGATGTGAGTAGAAAGTAATGGGATGGGAGTAGAAAGTAGTGGGATGTGAGTAGAAAGTAGTGGGGTGTGAGTAGAAAGTAGTGGGATGTGAGTAGAAAGTAGTGGGGTGTGAGTAGAAAGTAGTGGGGTGTGAGTAGAAAGTAGTGGGGTGTGAGTAGAAAGTAGTGGGGTGTGAGTAGAAAGTAGTGGGGTGTGAGTAGAAAGTAGTGGAGTGTGAGTAGAAAGTAGTGGGATGTAAGTAGAAAGTAGTTGAGTGTGAGTAGAAAGTAGTGGAGTGTGAGTAGAAAGTAGTGGGGTGTGAGTAGAAAGTAGTGGGGTGTGAGTAGAAAGTAGTGGAGTTTGAGTAGAAAGTAGTGGGGTGTGAGTAAAAAGTAGTGGGGTGTGAGTAGAAAGTAGTGGAGTGTGAGTAGAAAGTAGTGGGATGTGAGTAGAAAGTAGTGGAGTGTGAGTAGAAAGTAGTGGAGTGTGAGTAGAAAGTAGTGGGATGTAAGTAGAAAGTAGTGGAGTGTGAGTAGAAAGTAGTGGGGTGTGAGTAGAAAGTAGTGGAGTTTGAGTAGAAAGTAGTGGGGTGTGAGTAAAAAGTAGTGGGGTGTGAGTAGAAAGTAGTGGGATGTGAGTAGAAAGTTGTGGGGTGTGAGTAGAAAGTAGTGGAGTGTGAGTAGAAAGTAGTGGAAGTGAGTAGAAAGTAGTGGAGTGTGAGTAGAAAATAGTGGGTGTGAGTAAAAAGTAGTGGAGTGTGAGTAGAACGTAGTGGAGTTTGAGTAGAAAGTAGTGGGGTGTGAGTAGAAAGTAGTGGAGTGTGAGTAGTGAGGGGTAAGTAGTAGTGATTATAAGCAATAGCAAGAAAGTGGTGATTAGTTGTTGTCATAGAGGATCACTTAGTTGTCATAGAGGATCAATTAGTTGTTGTCATAGAGGATCAATTAGTTGTCATAGAGGATCACTTAGTTGTTGTCATAGAGGATCCCTTAGTTCTTGTCATAGAGGATCACTTAGTTGTCATAAATATCACTTAGTTGTTGTCATCATCATCATCATCATCAAACTCCATTAGAGTGAGGGCTTGAGAGGCTCAAATCCTCTCTTGCAAAAGCCCTGGACAGAAACCCTGCTGTCTTGCCTAGTGCATACATGTCACCATACAGGTCGATAATTTTTGGTTTCCCAGACCTGTCGACACGGAGATCAGCAAGTCTGGGGCAGCCAAACAGAATATAAGGCACGGTTTCCTCTTCTTCCCCGCAGCGGGGACACCGTGAATTGAAATTTGGCCATAGCCGCGAGAAATATGAGCCAACAGGACAGTGGCCGGTCCTGCACTGTGCTATAATAGCTTGCTCAGGCCTGGACAGTCTCCACCACGGGGAAGTGCGGTCAGGGCGCCTCATGCGGATTATAGCCAGGGCTTGATGAAAGCTTACAGCCTCATCAGTGAGTGGAATTTGCCCTCCCTGGTGGACCAAAGAGTCTGCAGTTGTGTTGCCAGTCACATCTATGTGACTCGGTACCCACTGCATAATTACAGGGGTGCCATAGCGTTGTTCAATGTTTTGTGAAGCCATGAGGACAGTGTTGATATTGGGGGGACATGGACCGGGGGTTTGCAAAGCCTGTAGTACAGATTTTGAGTCGGTGACCACAACAATCTGTGTTGCCCTCAAATGTCCCTCGCCGAGTTGAGAGTCAATGACTTTTAAGGCTTCACAGACTGCCATGGTCTCCGCATCAAAACTGCAAACACTACCACAGGGTCCAAAGATTTTGACTGTGTAAGAGCCAAGAAAGTCGATGTAGGCTCCATAGCCTGCTCTTCAAGAATCTATTGATGCCGACCCATCAGTTTATGCAAAAATAGCACTGGGCTTGAAGGTATTAATGGTCTCCAGAGCTAGGATTTGAAGGTCGTTAGATGAACGGCTTGCTTAGTGGCATTAGGGTCTACTAATTTCAAACGTATGTCTGCTGTCGTTGGGCGACACCAAGGGGGAAGGGGATGAAAGCGTTCTTAGTTGTTGTCATAGAGGATCACTTAGTTGATATCATAGAGGATCACTTAGTTCATGTGATAGAGGATCACTTAGTTCATGTCATAGAGGATCACTTAGTTCATGTCATAGAGGATCACTTAGTTGATATCATAGAGGATCACTTAGTTGATATCATAGAGGATCACTTAGTTCATGTCATAGAGGATCACTTAGTTGATATCATAGAGGATCACTTAGTTCATGTCATAGAGGATCACTTAGTTCATGTCATAGAGGATCACTTAGTTGATATCATAGAGGATCACTTAGTTCATGTCATAGAGGATCACTTAGTTCATGTCATAGAGGATCACTTAGTTGATATCATAGAGGATCACTTAGTTGATATCATAGAGGATCACTTAGTTCATGTCATAGAGGATCACTTAGTTGATATCATAGAGGATCACTTAGTTCATGTCATAGAGGATCACTTAGTTCATGTCATAGAGGATCACTTAGTTGATATCATAGAGGATCACTTAGTTCATGTCATAGAGGATCACTTAGTTCATGTCATAGAGGATCACTTAGTTGATATCATAGAGGATCACTTAGTTGATATCATAGAGGATCACTTAGTTCATGTCATAGAGGATCACTTAGTTGTTGTCATAGAGGATCACTTAGTTGTTGTCAGTCATAGAGGATCACTTAGTTGATGCAGGGTGGCTGGTGGGAGTGGAACATCAACTTTCTTAATAACGCTAACTTCTCCGAGGCTTTTCTTTCAACATCCTGGACGTGCTGGAGCATTGTCAGCTTTCTATCCAGGGTCACCCCTAGATATTTTGGCGTGTTTTCACGTTGGAGTCGCAGCCCACCGAGTTGAAGCTCGAATGGAGCCTTAAGAATGTCGATCCCTAGGCTGAACAGGGACCAGGTCGTTTTGGCAATGTTTATCAAAATCTGCCATTTGTCGCAATACGAGGAGACGGTATGGAGGTCTGCTTGAAGTGCCGCCTGAATTTTGTCGGCTTTCTTCCCGGTTGAACAGAGGACAATGTCATCAGCATCTAGCAGTTTGCGACATCGTAGTGAGCTGGGCAAATCGTTCAGAAAGGCCATGAAAAGTGTACAGGACAGGGCGGAGCCCTGAGGCAGGCCATTAAGTTGTTGTTTTGGCTTGCTAAGGGAGTGCTGGTATTTTGTACGTGTGCTCCTCCCAGACAGAAAGAATTGTATCCAATTGTATATCTTTCCCCGCACACCCATGGCTCTTAACTTTAGATAGAGGCCTTGCTTCCACACACGGTCGTAAGCCTGTTTTAGGTCTATGAACACTGCATATGTGCCTTCGGACCTCTGGAACCCGTCGGCCACCTCCTGTGCGAATGTTGTAACCTGGTCGATCGGGCTCAAGCCTGCCCTAAAGCCGGCCTGTTCTGGCGCCAGGATACCGGCACTCTCAAAGGACCAAACTAGCCGCTCGTTAACCATTCGCTCAGCAACTTTGCCAAGTGTTAAGGTTAGTGAAATGGGTCTGTAGGACTCCACGTTAGTCGCGTCTTTTCCCTTCTTAAGGACAATGATAACACTCTTCCAGGCCCCGGGCAGTCTGGACTCTGCCCAGGTTCGATTCATAAACTCCAGGAGTTTACCTCTTGCAATGCCCCCAAGGTGTTTTACCATCTCGGGGGTAACCTTGTCTGACCCCGGCGCCTTTTCTTTTTTTACACTTTGCAATCGCTCTATCCAGCTCAGCACGACAGAAGGGCGCGTTGCACGTTGCTTGGCTTTCAGGCTCATCTGGCTCCCTCTCGAGTCTTTTACGTTCTTTGTTGAGGGCTTTGGACATGGCAGACTTCTTTTCGGGCTTGCTGATTTTAGCAAAATGTCGATTCAACAAGCCGGCCATTTTGGTTACGTAGAGACCGGACCGGGTGACAATAGAGGGGCAGCCGTTCGCGCTGTGTCTTTGACCTCTAGGTTTCGCAGAAGACGCCAGGCTTTCGAGGAGTCCAGAAGATCCATGATACTAGAATTTACAGCCGTAATGTATGCGTTATAAAGTTTGTCGTTCCAATTTATGTCAAAAGTCTATGTCAGAGAACAAAACGCGTGACAAAAAAAGAGGAGAAAGAGAGAGAGAGAAGGAAGTAAAAAGAGTGCTAGCCTTTTAAATTCAGTGTAACAGATACTAGAATCCATGGTATGCCAGGGGGATCGTTCAAATGCCGCCCGTTATTTGGAAGTTAGAGACAAGGAAGGTGTGCCATTTCAACATCAAAAATACTAAGATCTCATTTTTACAATACACTATTGATATACATCATTCTACGAACACTAAAGATCACGGCCACTTCCATGAGATTGAGAAGTCAGTATTTAGACCTATATCTCAGCCTGTACACTTCCATGAGATTGAGAAGTCAGTATTTAGACCTATATCTCAGCCTGTACACTTCCATGAGATTGAGAAGTCAGTATTTAGACTTATATCTCCGCCTGTACACTTCCATGAGATTGAGAAGTCAGTATTTAGACCTATATCTCCGTCTGTACACTTCCATGAGATTGAAAAGTCAGTATTTAGACCTATATCTCCGCCTGTACACTTCCATCAGATTGAGAAGTCAGTATGTAGACCAATACATCCGCCTGTACACTTCCTTGTTTCGCTATTTGTGTTCACTGTAACGGTATATTGCTTAAGTTAAATACAATTTAAAAAAAACAGTGTGGCAACTGACTGCTTAATAAACAAGAGATGTTACCTTTGGGAGATCGTTCTGGCGTAGGTCTAATAGACAAGATCAGTAACACACCACATCAGGGGCAACGTCAGCATCGTATAGCCCTGTAACATCAAACAATGTAAGCACTTATCAATAGAGGTCACTGAATAACAGAGGTCACTGAATAACAGAGGTCACAGGTCAAAAAAGGTCAATGATCAACAAAGGTCACAAATCAACAGAAGTCACTGATTAACAGAGGTCGGTGATCAACAAAGGTCAGGAGCACACACCAAAATAAATCCTTGTGTTAGATTAAACATTTTGTTTAAAAGTTCGAAAGATGTAGACTGTTAGGCAAGAGAATGACTAGTCTTAGTTCCCAGCTATTAGAACTACCATTTGTAACTAGAGACTTCATTTGCCAAACTTGAATAGTATGCATTTGATTCTAAGTTACTGAGTTTCCTACAAACAGTCAGCTGTCTTAATGTCTAGGCTACCCAAACATATAAACTGCCAGTTGTCTTAAGGTCTAGGCTACCCAAGGTATCTGTTTCAATTCGTTTAATCATGGTTAAGGAGGGGAACACTTTCAATCGGAGACTTATTAGCAGTGTTAGGAGTTGAATTCCACTACGTCTCAAGTTTCAACAGACTCTAGCATAGGACGCCTCGCCAACGAAATAAAACAAAAAAACTTCATAAAAATCTCAGCAGAATTCACATCCTCTGACTTTAAGGGCAGGTAAAACAAATACACACTCAAATACAAACACATACACACATGTGTGCAAGTATTTTGGGGTTTAAAACTTGGTCATGATATGGATTGTAGTCCTACGTGTAGCGTGCTAGCCCCCCCCCCCCCCCACACACACCACCTTGAAAGCAACTTTTATCAAAAGATCTCAAAACATAATGAAAACTAAAACAATAGAAAAATCATGCCTTTTGTAATAGTTTTTATTGTATATATATTGTATATTTGTTGTTCTTTACCTTACTCTTATATATATATATATATAAGAGTAAGGTAAAGAACAACAAATATACTGCCATATATATCTCAGTACTGCAAGATTTATTCCCCCTTTTGTGTGTACAAAGTTTAAATATCTACTAGTCCGTCCGTCTGTCTGTCAGGTACACATCTTGTACACATTGTTTGTCCCGTTTCCAATGTGTGAATCAAAGTGAAACTTTGCACAATTATTCACTGTCAAAGACAATCAATGCATGAATCAATAGAAAAGTATCAACCTATTTTTTAATTAATCAGTGATAGTTAAATATATATATATATACATACAAAAGAGGAAATAAATCTTGCAGTACTGATATATATGTATAAATGGCAGTATATTTTTTGTTCTTTCCCTGACACTTATATATATATATATATTTTAAATTAGCCCGTGTCTACAATTTGTTGAAGTGTACAAATGGTAAAAGAAAACTTGACTGAACGTGATCATTCATTGCCTCTGCCTATATTGCTGTAACATAGAAATAGAATAGAATGTTGGAGTCAGGGGAAGATAATAAGTACTAAAACAAAACATCTGATATTCTTGTGCACAGCTATTTTGTTGTTCACTTAACTAGCTTCCGACTTCATGATTCACATCTGTATAGCACGTCACAATTACGGTGTTAGAGATGTCTGTATTCCACTTCCTGGTCAGAGAGTAGCATAGAGATGGCTGCATTGAATAGACTAAGAAGTGAACATTCTACAGACAAGGAACATCGTAACATAGATAAACAGTTGGCAACCATATTGGAATAAAAGACTAATTAGTAATCCAATAATATATATATAGATAGATATGACTGACAAGTGGTTGATTAATTGGATAACACTACCATAAACACAAATCAGACGTGAATTTTCTGGTTTTGAGAGAAACTCATGGCAACAACCTGTCTTTGAAAGAGAATTGTGGAGATCTCTTAGTTAGACCGCAGCACATACCTTTAAAAACGAGAAAGCTGCCGCCTGAGAATTGTGCATGCGACGAAAGTAGTACTCGATTCAAATTTGATAATTACTTTGTTTGAGTGAGGTTTGATAAAATATGTAGGTCACAGGTCTGCGTTGTATTGTCCTAGTTCAGTTTTCATGCTAATAGACAATCGCTTCATAGTTTTTATTTTACTGACTAAGCAGAAACAAATAAGTATTGATAAAATAACCATAAATTCTCAAAGCAGAGTGAGCGAAAGAGAATCACGCATGCGCAAAGAGGAATGTAGAAAAGACTTATAAAGAGAGAAAAACGGGTTCGAACCCACGACATCAGTTGGCGATAGCAAAATTGTATAGGGAAAAGAGAGGCAAATAGTGTCATCGTCTCATTCGTACCATCGACTTTTTTTCCTATAAACGGTCTTAAAAAAATAAAACAAAAAGGTCTATTGACCTACATGTATGTCTTCAGCCCATGTCTATTGACCTACATGTATGTCTTCAGCCCATATCTATTGACCTACATGTATGTCTTCTGCCCATGTCTATTGACCTACATGTATGTCTTCAGCCCATGTCTATTGACCTACATGTATGTCTTCAGCCCATGTCTATTGACCTATACATGTATGTGTTCAGCCCATATCTATTGATATACATGTATGTCTTCTGCCCATGTCTATTGACCTACATGTATGTCTTCTGCCCATGTCTATTGACCTACATGTATGTCTTCAGCCCATGTCTATTGACCTACATGTATGTCTTCTGCCCATGTCTATTGACCTACATGTATGTCTTCAGCCCATGTCTATTGACCTACATGTATGTCTTCAGCCCATGTCTATTGACCTATACATGTATGTCTTCAGCCCATGTCTATTGACCTACCTGTATGTCTTCTGCCCATGTCTATTGACCTAAATGTATGTCTTCAGCCCATGTCTATTGACCTACATGTATGTCTTCTGCCCATGTCTATTGACCTACATGTATGTCTTCTGCCCATGTCTATTGACCTACATGTATGTCTTCAGCCCATGTCTATTGACCTACATGTATGTCTTCAGCCTATGTCCATTGACCTACATGTATGTCTTCTGCCCATGTCTGTTGACCTACATGTATGTCTTCAGCCGATGTCTATTGACCTACATGTATGTCTTCAGCCCATATCTATTGACCTACATGTATGTCTTCAGCCCATGTCTGTTGACCTACATGTATGTCTTCAGCCCATGTCTATTGACCTACATGTATGTCTTCAGCCCATGTCTATTGACCTACATGCATGTCTTCAGCCCATGTCTATTGACCTACATGTATGTCTTCTGCCCATGTCCATTGACCTATACATGTATGTCTTCTGCCCATGTCTATTGACCTATACATGTATGTCTTCAGCCCATGTCTATTGACCAACATATATGTCTTCAGCCCATATCTATTGACCTACATGTATGTCTTCAGCTCATGTATTTTGACCTACATGTATGTCTTCTGCCCATGTCTATTGATCTACATGTATGTCTTCAGCCCATGTCTATTGACCTACATGTATGTCTTCAGCCCATATCTATTGACCTACATGTATGTCATCAGCCCATGTCTATTGACCTATACATGTATGTCTTCAGCCCATGTCTATTGACCTATACATGTATGTCTTCTGCCCATGTCTATTGACCTACATGTATGTCTTCAGCCCATGTCTATTGACCTATACATGTATGTCTTCTGCCCATGTCTATTGACCTAAATGTATGTCTTCAGCCCATGTCTATTGACCGACATGTATGTCTTCTGCCCATGTCTATTGACCTACATGTATGTCTTCAGCCCATGTCTATTGACCTACATGTATGTCTTCAGCCTATGTCTATTGACCTACATGTATGTCTTCTGCCCATGTCTATTGACCTACATGTATGTCTTCAGCCCATGTCTATTGACCTACATGTATGTCTTCAGCCCATATCTATTGACCTACATGTATGTCTTCAGCCCATGTCTGTTGACCTACATGTATGTCTTCAGCCCATGTCTGTTGACCTACATGTATGTCTTCAGCCCATGTCTGTTGACCTACCTGTATGTCTTCAGCCCATGTCTGTTGACCTACCTGTATGTCTTCAGCCCATGTCTATTGACCTACATGCATGTCTTCTGCCCATGTCCATTGATCTATACATGTATGTGTTCAGCCCATGTCTATTGACCTACATGTATGTCTTCAGCCCATGTCTATTGACATAAAGGTATGTCTTCTGCCCATGTCTATTGACCTATACATGTATGTCTTCAGCCCATGTCTATTGATCAACATATATGTCTTCAGCCCATATCTATTGACCTACATGTATGTCTTCAGCCCATGTCTATTGACCTACATGTATGTCTTCAGCCCATGTCTATTGACCTACATGTATGTCTTCAGCCCATGTCTATTGACCTACATGTATTATTCAGCCCATGTCTATTGACCTACATGTATGTCTTCAGCCTATGTCTATTGACCTACATGTATGTCTTCAGTCCATGTTGTAGTCATGGCTTTATGTCAACTTACAACCAAACAGTAAGTCTATATTAATTTTTACAAAGTTGTCTGAGTGTCTTTCTGTCAGTCTTGTAAAAATTTTGAACACGTTATTTCTCCCACAAAGTATTTATTGTACATAAAAATATGAATCAATAAAAAAAAATAGGCAATTAATTACTGATAATTAATTCTTTTGCTAGATACCAAAAAGGAAATTAAGATTTTAGCATTAAGAGATACGGCTATTTATTTGTTGTATTTTGTATATACATGGAGAACTGTATACGCTATTTATCCCACACCCATTCTTGGATTAAGTTGACACTTTCCACAATTAGTTATTGTAACTAACAAAACATGAATCAATTTAAAAATTAATCCATTAGTTAATTTATTATAGGTAATCAATTATTTCGTTTGATATTGAAAAAGGGAAATAAACTCTACATTATTGATAGATATAGTTGTAAATGTGGATTACTTCCTTAGATTATCCTTATTTTTTTGTAAAAAGAATTTTGATTTAATTTTTGCTTATGTTTGAATGAGTATAATTATATAAGGATGCAACCTATCATGTTTCAATATCTTAACCAATCTTTAAGATAAGTCTTTTACAATATTTCAGTTGCGGCATATTAACAAAATGTTTCATTAGGCACGTGTAATCATTTTGGGTAAATAGTACCGGTAACCAGTATAAAGTATAAGTAATACCAATTATCCGACAAGCGGTAGGCTTATCTAGTCTCAATAAGGCTTTATACTTAACCAGCATATACAGACTAACCTATAGACTTACATTTGATATACACACAATACTAAATTTATCTTGACAGAAAAGGTAATCCTGAAGAGTTATTTAGTAAAAAAAACAAGGTTACAAAGACAGTTTGTGTGGAAACACAAACTGAAAATCGGCCCCGAAGTGGTCCTTCCAGGCAGGTAAAAAGGCAGGTTTCAATATTATCAGAATGAAATTCTATTAAAGACAAATGACAGAAAATGGAGAAAGAAGGTTGACAGATCTCGTGTGGTGCACCAACGGTCCAGCAGACCAAAGGATAGGTGAAATTGAATGTGAAGTTAGATGTGTGCCTGGCCTAACTGATGTCTTGTAATGAATATCTAATTGATCTAATTGTTTTGTAAAGGGACAATCTCTTATTCCTCAAGAATAAAACATATCCGTAAAAAAAAAAATTCTTTGGTTACGTGTACTGCTTGTGGTGTGCGGTACTGTAGTTCACGCGATAATATGAAAACCTACTTATTAAATTGTTGTTTTAAATTATGTCTGACTTATATGCACACAAAATAGATTTTTTTCTCTTTAAAAAAATAGTAAAAAATGTTTGTGTGTAAATATAGTACTTGGTATAACAGAACTTAACAATACAAATATAACAAATTTGTTTTTGACAAAAAAATCTACAACCGTTTTCATAAATGTGTTAAAAATATAGTAAACGGTAATCCCCCTAATAAAGAGTCTCAAGTGTTTGCTACTATTAATAGTGAATAGTTGTAAAAGTGGTGTATTTTTATAAAAAAAAAAACTGCTTGCATAAGTGATTTAAAAAATTAGATTATTCACTTTCAGAAAAGAAAAAAATAGCCGTTGCATCAGAACTTTGAATGGTCTAAAATATTGTGATGTCGAATTTTCACTATCTTTTCTAGTTTACGAGATCTAAACGGGACAGACGGACGGACAGACATTCCACACAAAACTAATAGCGTCTTTTCCCCTTTCAGGGGCCGCTAAAAACTCTTTTGTGATCAGGAAATATTACTTTCAAACTATTTTTTAGAATAAAAGACTTGCGCATCTCGAAGGACTCCTTTTGGCTTTTTCAGTAAAAGCACATAGAAACGATTCAATGCTATTTAAAAGCGTCACTTAAAGCGTTCACTATAGAACCTGCCTCTTCTCAGACTAGAGTGTCATCACAGTAATGGACCTCTTTAATCAAAAAAGAATGGCCACGCGATAATATTGATAAAACAACGAAAAAAAAAACGGTCGAATTTCATTATGAGGTCCATTCTTTAGACTCTCGTGACTGCTACACTAGCTGAAGATATATTGGTGAATGAGGTCCATTCTTTAGACTCTCGTGACTGCTACACTAGCTGAAGATGAGGTGAATGAGGTCCATTCTTTAGACTCTCGTGACTGCTACACTAGCTGAAGATGAGGTAAATGAGGTCCATTCTTTAGATTCTCGTGACTGCTACACTAGCTGAAGATGAGGTGAATGAGGTCCATTCTTTAGACTCTCGTGACTGCTACACTAGCTGAAGATATATTGGTGAATGAGGTCCATTCTTTAGACTCTCGTGACTGCTACACTAGCTGAAGATGAGGTGAATGAGGTCCATTCTTTAGACTCTCGTGACTGCTACACTAGCTGAAGATATATTGGTGAATGAGGTCCATTCTTTAGACTCTCGTGACTGCTACACTAGCTGAAGATATATTGGTGAATGAGGTCCATTCTTTAGACTCTTGTGACTGCTACACTAGCTGAAGATGAGGTGAATGAGGTCCATTCTTTAGACTCTCGTGACTGCTACACTAGCTGAAGATATATTGGTGAATGAGGTCCATTCTTTAGACTCTCGTGACTGCTACACTAGCTGAAGATGAGGTGAATGAGGTCCATTCTTTAGACTCTCGTGACTGCTACACTAGCTGAAGATGAGATAAATGAGGTCCATTCTTTAGACTCTCGTGACTGCTACACTAGCTGAAGATATATTGGTGAATGAGGTCCATTCTTTAGACTCTCGTGACTGCTACACTAGCTGAAGATGAGGTGAATGAGGTCCATTCTTTAGACTCTCGTGACTGCTACACTAGCTGAAGATATATTGGTGAATGAGGTCCATTCTTTAGACTCTCGTGACTGCTACACTAGCTGAAGATATATTGGTGAATGAGGTCCATTCTTTAGACTCTCGTGACTGCTACACTAGCTGAAGATGAGGTGAATGAGGTCCATTCTTTAGACTCTCGTGACTGCTACACTAGCTGAAGATATATTGGTGAATGAGGTCCATTCTTTAGACTCTCGTGACTGCTACACTAGCTGAAGATGAGGTGAATGAGGTCCATTCTTTAGACTCTCGTGACTGCTACACTAGCTGAAGATATATTGGTGAATGAGGTCCATTCTTTAGACTCTCGTGACTGCTACACTAGCTGAAGATGAGGTGAATGAGGTCCATTCTTTAGACTCTCGTGACTGCTACACTAGCTGAAGATATATTGGTGAATGAGGTCCATTCTTTAGACTCTCGTGACTGCTACACTAGCTGAAGATGAGGTGAATGAGGTCCATTCTTTAGACTCTCGTGACTGCTACACTAGCTGAAGATATATTGGTGAATGAGGTCCATTCTTTAGACTCTCGTGACTGCTACACTAGCTGTAGATATATTGGTGAATGAGGTCCATTCTTTAGACTCTCGTGACTGCTACACTAGCTGAAGATATATTGGTGAATGAGGTCCATTCTTTAGACTCTCGTGACTGCTACACTAGCTGTAGATATATTGGTGAATGAGGTCCATTCTTTAGACTCTCGTGACTGCTACACTAGCTGAAGATGAGGTGAATGAGGTCCATTCTTTAGAACATTGGTTCCCAAACTTTTTTGACTCGTAGACCCCTTGCCATGTTTTCTGGTTTTCGGTAGACCCCAACCCCCCTCCCATATAGGAATTTGTTGTTCTATGAAGTAGTCCTTCAAACATTAAATATTAATTAATTAATTAATTTGTCTTAAATATCATTGTAAAAGTTTTCGCAAAGAGCAGTTTCTCATGTATTTCTGATCTTTCACGTGTGGCTTAGTGTTAGGGTTAGGGTTAGGGTTTCATATCATCATTAAAGGGCAGGTAACCGCTTGTTTGACAAGAAAGAAACGACTCTCAATTTGAAATCACCTACACGCTGTACAGTCTACATTTCTTTTTGTAAAACATCAGTTACATGTAGACAAAATCAAGCTCTTTAAATAAGTATTGAAATGAAATACAACAATTTTCTTTTTGAATTGCAGGATAAACATTTAAAGGATAACCTGAGATACAAATCATATATTAGTGTATGAAAGCCGTACTTTAATGGAAAGTAAAAATTAAGTCACGACTTGCTAGGCTTAAAAAAATCTATTGTTGTAGACCCCCGTGGGCATCTCATAGACCCCCAATTTATTTTTTCACTTTCATAGACCACTTGGAAGTCTTCGTAGACCCCTGGGGAGTCTATATAGACTACTTTGGAAATCACTGATTTAGACTCTCTTGATTGTGACAAAAAAATATCAGAAAAGTCATGACTGAAAAATAAAGTGGCAAAAGAAAAAGAGGTGGCATTATCACAGGCGAGCCAGGAACATCTACATACACAGGTGCCAGGTACAACTGCATACACAGGCGTCAGGTACGACTACATATACAGGAGCCAGGTACAACTACATACACAGGCTTCAGGTACAACTGTATACACAGGCGTCAGGTACAAATGCATACAAAGGCACCAGGCACAATTGCATAAAGTGGTGTCAAGTGGCAGGCCCGGTTTGAGTTTGTAGCCGAACATTTTGCTATTTTTTATAACGAACAAGTCCTTTCATCCATCATGCTGGACATTCAACTGCACTCTTCAGCATGCTGGACATTCAACTGCACTCTTCAGCATGCTGGACATTCAACTGCACTCTTCAGCATGCTGGACATTCAACTGCACTCTTCAGCATGCTGGACATTCAACTGCACTCTTCAGCATGCTGGACATTCAAATGGCTTGTTGGTTCCAATATGATTGTCCAGTTCTTCCTGCAGACCATTGCATGTTTAGAGAGGAGTGTTAGTGAAGGAAAAGGTTGTGACCCTCGTTCATAAAACAACTAAACATTGTTGCAGTCAGCCCATCACTAAAGTTACATTGTTTTGCCTTTATATGTAGAATAAAAAACTAACATTTCAAATAACAGAGTATGCCATATCATATTGTACAAGGTCTTCATCTCAAGCAACTGCTAAACCTAACAAAATGAACATTTCTGTTTAGCATGATACTAATCAACAGTGTAAGCTGACACATCCTTGTATTCTAAACAAAGCCCCTTCCTTTAAAGTACATAACCAGGTTAATATTTAATTAAGAATCTAGTCTACCTATTACAAACCTCTTATGCTGACTGAGTGTGATACCATCTCCTGGCTACTTTCCTGAAAAGATAGAGATCTTCCATTGCCTCCAGAAGTTGCATGATCTATCCTACGTACGTGTGTACCGTAGCTACTCCATAAGACACTTTACACTGTCACGTCCAGTCAGTCAGCACTCGAGCAGTTTTGATGCTGTCATATATCACGAGAGCACACATTTCAAGTGGTTTTTTAGTCATAGTTGATATATATATATGTGAAAAAAACTGTAGCAGATGTCATTCTGATGAGGTCAGTGTATGTCGTTTGACCTGATTTTTTTTTCAATTCAGAAGACTAAAAATAAAAACTGCGTGTTTCAAATGTTTGGTTTCTGACTAAATAGGTCATTCAGCTGAGACAAGTGTACACTCACGATAGGGAAAAACATTTCTTCAATGAACTCCTTGAGTAGACTAATAGAAGTTTCCTTGTATCTAATATACATAAAGCATTGTCTTTGATTCCGGGGATAATAGAACGATAGCACATGACTACTCGAAACCAGCTGTGACCTGCATATTTTGCCTCATTTGATGCAGACAAAACGGTTGTCCGCCGGTGTCTGTCTAAAACCCAATGTAAAATGTTTGGATACATGTTCCGTATAGACATCAAAAACATTGGATTAATTTGGATGAAACTTTTCAGAAATATTCTCTAGAGGTCCAGACCGTGCTGTAAAACATATTGGAACTGTCACGTACGCTTTGTCTATATTTAGCCCAAGGTTGTCGGCAGAATTTCAGCTACCTCGGGAATTTCCATCATGCAGCAAACTTATGTTTTTGGAGTTAATGTGATTGGTTAGAAATATTAACTATTGTACATTAATTTGTATTTTATTGGTTGGCCATGCGACGGAGAGATGTTAGTCACGTGGTAACGCTCTAGAGCCCGGGGAAGATTCTAGATTGCGGCAGTGTCGAGCGGAACGTGTTAGAGAGAAGATGTACTAAAGTCTCGTGTTGGAACTAAAAGGAAGAAGACATGATTATATTTATGTGTAGATCATTTATTAGTAGAAATATACACATTCTATTCTATTCAAGTACATTTAACCATTGTAATTATTTGTGAATAGCTTTTCCAAGTTTCGAATTAAAGTATCTCTTTTAGACGAAGAGAAGTTTCTTCATTGAATATATAATAATATACTTAGATCGTCTTATCTTATCTAGCAACTTCTAGAGGATCCTCTTATCAACTGGCAACTTCTAGATTATCATCTTATCAAATAGCAACTTCTAAATGATCATCTTATCAACTGACGATTTCTAAATCCTCGGCAACCACGATCATTGATTGTGCAATATAGATCAAGATAATCTTCAACGTGACATCATAGCACCATCTTGGATCGTGACAGGAACCTTAAGCCACTGGGTGTCTTAAATAAAAACAAATATTTAACTACACTGGCATACATTTCAGCATAGACTCGGGCAAAGCGGGTATTTCTGTTAATGTATTTATACATAACTAAACATTCTTTCACTAAATCTGAGAACCAGGGTTACCTTTGCTACCGTTTGAGAAACACTGTAGGAAAAAATGAACAAAAAGAAAGACAAAACAATTAATTGTTTAAAGTCTTAATTAAATATCAAAACAGATGATATTCCATTTCTTAAGGTAGCAGTATTTTCGGGAAAGCCCTATGTTTATAGAAATGTCTCGGGCAAACCTTGTGTTTCTAGGAATTTTGTAATAATTAAAAAGTAATAAAATGTCAAATATGAATGAACTCGTTTTTGGACTACTAAGATAACAATTCTATTGACCCAAACAAATGAAAATTCAAGCAATTAATTATTTTTAAAAAAAAAAGGAAATCTTTGTTTATCCGCATCTCAAAGTCAGCTGCTTTTCCGGTTTCAGCAGAAATCAAGTTTGACACATTTTCTGCTATTACAATCCGGAAACAAATATTCTTCAAGATAAAGTTTTGGCTGCTATAGCCGATGTAGGCTTACCAGTCACGCAAACGTCAAGCCGCTATTCGCATATATATATATATACTTAAAAAATGGTAAGAACCGCACAATTACTTCCACAAAAATATATATATATACCTTTCTTTTCTCTATAAAAAAAAGACCATTTCATTAAGTACCACCATTAATTAACTAATTGGTAATTATTTTTATTAAATTGATTCATATGTTGTCATCGACATTGAATAATTGTGCAAAGTTTTGACTTGAACCGTGCGTAGATGGTAAGAGAAATAACATGTACACGATTTATACGAGACAGACAGGCAGACAGACAAACTTAAAGAAAGCTTTGCAGAAAAATGGAACAAAAACTGCCACTGATACTAAAACAAAAGTTTCTGATATATTTATTTTTATTGGGTCGAACCAATTCTGACAAGTATTTAAAACAAAAAATCACTTCGCTTGTCTCCAAGTAATGAATGCAGCTTGCCTAATGTATTTGAGGACAAGATTCTCTTCTGGAGATAAACTTATTTAGAACATTTAATTTCGTGAGACACATTCTAGTGTTTATTTTGTGAGCTGAACCAACACAAGTTTTCTACTTTAGAATACTTTAAATCTTGATGTCAAATGGTTGTATGGTGTGCAGGCTACATACAATACTTCCAAATACAATATCTCCACAACTTTAACACCATAGAAAAAGTTTCAACTTTAACATTAGAGAAAAAGTTTCAACTTTAACACCAGAGAAAAAGTTTGAACTTTAACATTAGAGAAAAAGTTTCCACTTTAACACCAGAGAAAAAGTTTGAACTTTAACATTAGAGAAAAAGTTTCAACTTTAACACCAGAGAAAAAGTTTCAACTTTAACATTAGAGAAAAAGTTTCAACTTTGTTGCAGTTGACTTAATAAGCATTATTTCTTCCAAGCCAAAACCTCCTGTAGAATTGCAGGTTTGGCGATGGGTCTGGTTCGAAGCTGGGACCTTTGTTTTAATGTCTGGAGCGCCAACTAAACGACAATTAAGACTAATTTTAGTCTTGCTTATTCACAACAATGCAGTCAGACTAAAATCTCGAATCATATCGAATTAGTTTTAATACTTTAACAAGACAAAAAACTTTTCTCACTTTTCTAAAAAAAAGAAATCAACCTTTTGATTATAAACTTAGAAGGTCAAAAGTCCTTTAGTGCAATTTAAAAAATTGAACAAAGAATATTTCAAATACTTTTAGCTTAGTCAATCATCCACATTATGTCGAGTGCCTCATCCAATTGACCCGCTGGTGCCATGGTTAATTCCACTCTGCAGTCTTCAAAATATCAAAGAATATTAAGTATTTAATAGACAAAGATATTATGCTTGTTGCTCGGTGCAAGTAGAATTGGATTGAGAAAATAGATTCTGTGAAAAGTCGATTTTCATACAAAGTCGATTTTTTAAAAATAGATAAAGTAAATGTGTATAGAGAAAGTAGATGTGTATAGAGAAAGTAGATGTATATAGAGAAAGTAGATATCTCTATGAAATAGATATCAGTTTAAAAATTAGATGTTTCAAGTACATTTTCAAGTGACAATGTCCTTGTGTTTGGCTAAAACAGGACGTACCAAAGGAAATAGACATTCAGATTCACCACAGGATCGACTGTCGGCTCACCATCAATAGTTCAAAACTTTTAACGTGTAGTTTATCCACTTGAAACTATGGCGGCTCTATACCAGTGGTCTTCAATAGGGCGCTAGCGTTTGCCCCGGGGGGGGGGGGTGATTTCTTGAAATTGTGGGGCCGGAAACTGAGAGACACAAATAAAAAAAATATTAAAACTTATCTGTGACACAAAAAAATAAACTTTTTTTATGGTTATTAATGAAATATTATTTCAAAATTGTGTAGTTGTGTATCTTTTTTTTAGACCTATGGGCCACCAGCAATGGTTGGACGCAACAAAGGCTATATAAGTAATTTAGAATAAAGAAAATCTAGATTTATCCACTATTCACCTTGTGAATTGTGATATAAGAAGTTAAGAAAAAACATTTGTTTTACATGGTAGGCAGATCTAATGCTAAGGAATGGAACCACCTTCCGTCGGTATATGTGTATGTCGTTTTTATTGATTAAATCATTTTCTATTTTATTGAGATATTACTTGTATTTTAAAGGGTTTTACAATCTCACATAATTTTTTTTTGTTGATAGTGAATTACTGCCTAAGGAAATCGATGTCTGTGTAACCCTATGAAGAATTGGCGTTTCGCTTCTAGGATGTAAAAAATAAATTAAAAAATTTAAATATAAATGACAATTTTTGGAACATCTGTTACTGACGTTCAAATGGAGTTGAAGGGAAAATAGATGTTCAAAAACTATGTCTTCAGTAAACAATTCTATGTCTCCAGTAAACAATTCTATGTCTCCAGTAAACAATTCTATGTCTTCAGTAAACAATTCTATGTCTTCAGTAAACAATTCTATGTCTCCAGTAAACAATTCTATGTCTCCAGTAAACAATTCTATGTCTTCAGTAAACAATTCTATGTCTTCAGTAAACAATTCTATGTCTCCAGTAAACAATTCTATGTCTCCAGTAAACAATTCTATGTCTCCAGTAAACAATTCTATGTCTCCAGTAAACAATTCTATGTCTCCAGTAAACAATTCTATGTCTCCTGTAAACAATTCTATGTCTTCAGTAAACACAATGTAAGCATAGGAGACACAAATATGGCTGCACTTAAATGTTCCTGTAAAATGCCAAAACTGTGGTGGAAAATATTAAAAACAGAAAAATACGAAAATGGGGCGGTAGATTAAAAAAGGTTGAAGACCACTGCTCTCCCTTCTGTATGGAGTGCCCTCCCTCGTTACCAGTCAGTTCATCTTCCTGACTCCTATCAAGGCAAAGAGTGAAGTTGTGATGACAATTGTTACCAACTAAAAAACATGACATTCAGAAAACTAGATTCTATTTGTTGTCATTCAATTAACGTCAACACTTTTTGGCCCATAACAAGGGGACACTAGAACTAACTAAAGAGGCATTGCATTTCTATACACGGACATTTGACCAACTGACCAGAAATCGAAGCAGGGTGACTGATATGATATTGTCGATGTAAACTTGAACACCACAAATGTAGACTTAAACACCACAGATGTAGACTTAAACACCGCAGATGTAGACTTAAACACCGCAGATGTAGACTTATAAATTTTAAACTTTGTTGTTACACAATCTCAAATTTCATGATTCTTTAAATAAACAGTTGTTGATGATTTTTATTTTAAATGTATAACAATTATTTATAATATTTTATATTATTTTCTTATTTTTGAAGAGCCATAGACTAAGGCCTGCAAATGTTTAGTTTATTTGTTGTTGTTTTTTTGTTTATTTTAGATTAAATTTTAAACAATCTTTACTTCTATAGAATTCATCCGAAAAATTATTTCGTAAAGTTTGAATTCAAAAGAGAAAGGATGAGATCAATTCTAAATTCAAATAAACGAATTCGATGGAAATAAATAAATTTGTAATGCAAAAAATAAACCAATGACAAACCAATCTCAGGTAATTCTCAAATCAATTATTTCAAAATGATTTCAAATCAGTCAGATCAAAGTTTTATGACATTGCTTAACTTTCAATTAAAGTGATGTGACTAGAGAGCAGTGAGTATGCTAATGCAGGAAAGATGCGATCTACCAAGGGATTTTATTCCGTAGAACTTTCTAAAAACAACAAGATTATATCTACAGTTTATTTGGAAACACAAGCTCACAAGATATACATAGGATGGATGGATCTAATTTGCAATAGGGGTCCACTGCCACAAGCCTTGCTTTTTTTTCACCAGTAGTTACGTATCTGTTGTGTTTGACTGGTGGATAACACAATGAATAATTATAACTACAAAATTGCAGGCGAGAGAACAAACTGTAATACTAAATGGCTCTAAATCAACACCAATAACAGTAAACTCAGGTGTACCTCAAGGAACACTCTTGGGTCCACTACTATTTTTTATTTACATAAATGATTTACCAAATTGCATTAGTTCAGGAACAAAAGTCAGATTATTTGCAGATGATTGCATAATATATGGAACAATAAAAACAAAACAAGACACAGATATTTTACAAAGAGAATTAGATGAATTACAGAAATGGGAATCAAATTGGAGCATGTCTTTCCACCCAGAAAAATGTCAGTTGTTAAGAGTAACAAAAAAACTAAAACAAATTAATTCCACTTATCTTATTCATGACAAACCAGTAACACAGACTAAAAACGCAAAATACCCAGGTGTTATAATAAATGAAAAACTGTCATAGAATCCACATATTGATGAAACTATAAAAAAATCCAACAAAGCATTAGGGTTTATTAAAAGAAATTTCTATAAATCAAATAAGAACATGAAACTAAAATGCTATTTAACCTTGGTTAGGCCAATAATAGAATATGCATCCACCGTTTGGGACCCGACCCCTCAACTCAAGAAAACATTAAGAAACTGGAACAAACACAAAATAGAGCAGTGAGATTCATAACAAACGAATATTCACATTTGACTAGAGTAACACCATTAGTAAAATCACTAAATTTAGGAAGCCTTCAGGACAGAAGACTCAAAAGTAAAGTAGCAATTATACATAAAACACTGAACTATAATCTTCAAATACAAAAACAAAACTTAATAAAATACTCTGAAAGACACAAAGATAAAGGCACATTCCTCGTCCCATATGCTAGGACAAATTTGTACCAATACTCCTTCTTCCCTAGTGCTATTAGAGCATGGAATGGGTTGCCTATATTCTATAATTCTAGATACATTTTATCTCAAAATCACTCTAAGCTTATAGAACTTCTAAATATAGCTCATAAAACCCAAGGGAGCTAAAAATAATAAACTTAGACTTATAAGTAACGAAAACATAGATAATTGTTGAAGTATCCGAGAGTATCGCAGAGTATCAAATGGTCGAAGTCGGGGTCCATTCATGAGCTTCATTCCAACACCTTCTCTGTCTTGTATCATCGGAATAGATGACTAGTGTCCCCTTACACTTCAAGTACATTCACAAATCATACTTTCTATGTGATTGCACGAAACGTGGCTAAGTCACTAAATTTAACATACAGCACTACTATTACATGTAGAGGTCCTTGTTAGCCGCGCAGTACCAAACTCTCTCTATAAGCTAAAAGTGGCTCCCTCTCAAATGTTTTTGTATCAAAGGGACTACGTAGAAACATGCAGCCTTCTAGTGAACTTGTGAGTCCATGCAATGGGTAAAAAACTGAAGTGACTATTCAACTCAAGTGTTGCTCTTATAAACACATGATTCTAGGACGTGAGGAGAGTGTTTCTTACCAGAGCTCTCTATACTGTATCTACAATACAGAATACTATCTTCTGGGAAACAAACCCAAGCCTAAAAGAAGAGCACTTCAAGAGAAAAACCTTACACCTCCTGTTCCAAACTCTATGACACTGTGAGGGTATTCAATTGGAAAGTTGTGTTTCGATGCGAATACATGGAAGAGAGAGAGACACAAGTGTCTAGAAAGAGAAGAAGAAATGTGAGATACAGACAAAAAAAAAGAGAAAAGATTAAAAAAAAAGACATCGACAAAAAAGACAAAGACAAGTTTTATTAGTATTAGTAGTATTCGTTCTTAAGAAACTATTTTTAACTTTCTTGGTCTCGGTCAAAATGAAAAAAGAAAGAAAAAGAAACAAAGGTTAAGAAATATAAAGAAGTATTGAAAATTATAAAGAAGTCCACCCAGCTTTGAGTTCACTGTGTGATAGAAAAAGTACATTATCCTCTCTCTGGACCTGGTAGTAATAGTTACAGTTACCAGACCAGGCTTGTCCTCTGTACGGCCTAATCTTATCTTATATAATACAGACGTTACTTCAAAAAAGATGATTACGTCCTACGCGTCATGCATTTAGTCATGCATATTAACCAATGACTTAAATTCTGCCAAGTCACTGGTTTTCCTGGCTAGCTCAGGCAACCCATTCCATGCTCTAATAGCACTAGGGAAGAAGGAGTATTGGTACAAATTTGTCCTAGCATATGGGACGAGGAATGTGCCTTTATCTTTGTGTCTTTCAGAGTATTTTATTGAATTTTGTTTTTGTATTTGAAGATTATGGTTCAGTGTTTTATGTATAATTGCTACTTTACTTTTGAGTCTTCTGTCCTGATTATGCAATCATCTGCAAATAATCTAACTTTTGTTCCTGAAGTAATGCAATTGGTAAATCATTTATGTAAATTAAAAATAGTAGTGGACCCAAGACTGTTCCTTGAGTTACACCTGAGTTTACTGTTATAGGTGTTGATTTAGAGCCATTTATTATTACAGTTTGTTCTCTCCCTATCAGACAATCTTTAATCCACTGATGCAGTGGACCATTAATGCCGAAATATTTTATTTTTTAAAGTAAACTATGGCGGTGAACTTTGTCAAAAGCCTTAGAAAAATCTAGTAAGATAGCATCTATTTGTTCACTATTATCTAAACCTTTTGAAAAATCATCAATTAGTCCTATTAGATGTGTTTCACATAATCTATATTTCCTAAAGCCATGTTGGTAAGGGGTGAGGACATTATGTTTGTCTAAGTGGTTTATGATGTTGCTACATATTATGTGTTCTAGGATTTTACATGTGATGCTGGTAAGTGATACTGGTCTGTAGTTTCCTGGATCAGATTTTTCTCCTTTTTTAAATAGGGGAGGGGGTGACATTAGCTTCTTTCCAGACCTTTGGTACTCTGCCCTGGTTAAGCGATGCCTGAAAGAGTATTTTGACACTGGGGCTAGTTCATTGCTTAGTTCTTTGAGTAATCTAGCTGGAATACCATCAGGTCTAGACGCTTTATTTGGTTTGGTGTTGGCTAATAGTTTTTGAATTACATTTTCTTGTACTACTATATCTTCTATGTTGTCTACTTGGTTCAAATTAAGTAATATGTCTTTGTCTCCTGGGGCTGAGAATGCTGATGCAAAGTATTTGTTTAGGATGTTTGCTTTACTTCTATTATCATTATGTATTATGTTATGTTCATCTTTTAATGGCGCTATGCCTGTTGTTTCCATTTATTAGACTTAATTTTATGACCATAGGTTTTTGTTGTAATCTTTAGATATTATATTGTTTATGTATTCACTCTGCAGCTGTCTGCTTACTTTTTGGGTTAAGTGTTTAATTTTTATATACTTTTTGTAAACTCTTTCTGCCTTAGCTTCTTTAAATTGTCTATATAGGTTTTCCTTCTGTTTACAAAGCTTCTTTAGTCTATTATTAAACCAGCATTTATTTATTTTGTTTGGTGTGTATTTAGTTGGTATATGATTTTCTATAATGCTTTTAAGATGGTTTTTAATGAAATTCCAGAGGTCATCGACTGGTTGGTTAATGTCTTTTTCTAATAAGAATGTTTGTTGAAAGTTTAATGCAGCTTGGTGTAGTTGTGTTAGGTTACATTTATTCCAGAGTAAGATTTTTCTTTTGGGTTTTGTATTGGCTACTGCTTTTATCTGACTGTGTATTTTTATGATCTCATGGTCTGATAGACCAGGGATAATATCATAATCAACTTCTAATCCAGGTCTGTTGGTTAAGAAAAGATCTAATGTGTTGTTTAATCTAGTTGGCTTTTTAATGATTTATAAGGTCAAACATTTCCCGCTTTCACTCTGTTTCTAGTTGCCTTTGCATCGAATTAATCTCTAGAATTCATTTTGTTCCTTCAAATCTTCTGCTTTTAAATCCAAACACAATGATGAACCTCAAATTGGCGATAACTACCTGCCTTCATAAAGAACTGTTCATAGATTCAAGGCTGCTCTAAGAAACATGCTCAGAGCTCTTTCAGATCAATAATGTTTTTGTATTCCCGGCATAGAACTGTTTAAGATCTGTGATGTTATTTTGTATTCCAGGCATAGAACTGTTTAGAACCTGTGATGTTATTTTGTATTCCAGGCATAGAACTGTTTAGAACCTGTGATGTTATTTTGTATTCCCGGCATAGAACTGTTTAGAACCTGTGATGTTATTTTGTATTCCCGGCATAGAACTGTTTAGAACCTGTGATGTTATTTTGTATTCCCGGCATAGAACTGTTTAGAACCTGTGATGTTATTTTGTATTCCCGGCATAGAACTGTTTAGAACCTGTGATGTTATTTTGTATTCCCGGCATAGAACTGTTTAAGACCTGTGATGTTATTTTGTATTCCCGGCATAGAACTGTTTAAGACCTGTGATGTTATTTTGTATTCCCGGCATAGAACTGTTTAAGACCTGTGATGTTATTTTGTATTCCCGGCATAGAACTGTTTAAGACCTGTGATGTTATTTTGTATTCCCGGCATAGAACTGTTTAAGACCTGTGATGTTATTTTGTATTCCCGGCATAGAACTGTTTAAGATCTGTGATGTTATTTTGTATTCCCGGCATAGAACTGTTTAAGACCTGTGATGTTATTTTGTATTCCCGGCATAGAACTGTTGAAGACCTGTGATGTTATTTTGTATTCCCGGCATAGAACTGTTTAAGACCTGTGATGTTATTTTGTATTCCCGGCATAGAACTGTTTAAGACCTGTGATGTTATTTTGTATTCCAGGCATAGAACTGTTGAAGACCTGTGATGTTATTTTGTATTCCCGGCATAGAACTGTTTAAGACCTGTGATGTTATTTTGTATTCCCGGCATAGAACTGTTTAAGACCTGTGATGTTATTTTGTATTCCAGGCATAGAACTGTTGAAGATCTGTGATGTTATTTTATATTTCCGGCATAGAACTGTTGAAGACCTGTGATGTTATTTTGTATTCCCGGCATAGAACTGTTTAAGATCTGTGATGTTATTTTGTATTCCCGGCATAGAACTGTTGAAGACCTGTGATGTTATTTTGTATTCCCGGCATAGAACTGTTTAAGATCTGTGATGTTATTTTGTATTCCCGGCATAGAACTGTTGAAGACCTGTGATGTTATTTTGTATTCCCGGCATAGAACTGTTTAAGACCTGTGATGTTATTTTGTATTCCAGGCATAGAACTGTTGAAGACCTGTGATGTTATTTTGTATTCCCGGCATAGAACTGTTTAAGACCTGTGATGTTATTTTGTATTCCCGGCATAGAACTGTTTAAGACCTGTGATGTTATTTTGTATTCCAGGCATAGAACTGTTGAAGATCTGTGATGTTATTTTATATTTCCGGCATAGAACTGTTGAAGACCTGTGATGTTATTTTGTATTCCCGGCATAGAACTGTTTAAGATCTGTGATGTTATTTTGTATTCCCGGCATAGAACTGTTGAAGACCTGTGATGTTATTTTGTATTCCCGGCATAGAACTGTTTAAGATCTGTGATGTTATTTTGTATTCCCGGCATAGAACTGTTGAAGACCTGTGATGTTATTTTGTATTCCAGGCATAGAACTGTTGAAGACCTGTGATGTTAACGTTCAAGGTGAATCTTACTTGATCAACGTACACTCGACTATCCAGAAAGTGTCAGGTGGTCAAAAGAGATACACTCTCCAGCGAGTGGTCAAAAGAGATACACTCTCCAGTGAGTGGTCAAAAGAGATACACTCTCCAGTGAGTGGTCAAAAGAGATACACTCTCCAGTGAGTGGTCAAAAGAGATGCATTCTCCAGTGAGTGGTCAAAAGTGATGCATTCTCCAGTGAGTGGTCAAAAGAGATGCATTCTCTAGTAAGTGGTAAAAAGAGATGCATTATCCAGTGAGTGGTCAAAAGAGATGCGTTCTCCAGTGAGTGGTCAAAAGAGATGCATTCTCCAGTGAGTTGTCAAAAGAGATGCATTCTCCAGTGAGTGGTCAAAAGAGATTGATCAACGTACACTCGACTATCCAGAAAGTGTCAGGTGGTCAAAAGAGATACACTCTCCAGTGAGTGGTCAAAAGAGATACACTCTCCAGTGAGTGGTCAAAAGTGATGCATTCTCCAGTGAGTGGTCAAAAGAGATGCATTCTCCAGTGAGTGGTCAAAAGAGATGCATTCTCTAGTAAGTGGTAAAAAGAGATGCATTCTCCAGTAAGTGGTCAAAATAGATGCATTATCCAGTGAGTGGTCAAAAGAGATGCATTCTCTAGTGAGTGGTCAAAAGAGATGCATTCTCCAGTGAGTTGTCAAAAGAGATGCATTCTCCAGTGAGTGGTCAAAAGAGATGCATTCTCCAGTGAGTGGTCAAAAGAGATGCATTCTCCAGTGAGTGGTCAAAAGAGATGCATTCTCCAGTGAGTGGTCAAAAGAGATACACTCTCCAGCGAGTGGTCAAAAGAGATGCATTCTCCAGCGAGTGGTCAAAAGAGATGCATTCTCCAGTGAGTGGTCAAAAGAGATGCATTCTCCAGTGAGTGGTCAAAAGAGATGCACTCTCCAGCGAATGGTCAAAAGAGATACAATCTCCAGTGAGTGCCAAGTCAAAACAAAATCACTCCCCAGTGAGTACCAAGTGGTCAAAAGACATTCTCCAGTGAGTGCCAAGTGGTCAAAAGAGAAACACTCACCAAACAAGGCATTTTTCTTACAATATACAATCTTCAACAAGGAAGCTGTTAAAAAGAAAGATTATTCTTTTCATAGTTTTAAACTTTGTTTTTAAAGTTGACTTTGTCTTTTACTTTCTTTTCCTTTGTAAGGCTTTGTATTCCCATTGCTAGGAGACTCCTTGCTAAGGACAACTGGACAGTGGCGAGCAGGAGTCCAAACATTCAGGTTTCAGTTTTTGTGATCTTCTGAAATAAACATTTCTTTCAGTGGATTAAAAGACCAAGTTTAGCAATCAAGTAAACGATTTTCGTTTTATAACAGAATGTTCAGACGACTCTCTACGTTGAGTTAACGTAGCTGCGTTCTGTTAAAACTAGGCTGACGCCCGATGCCGTCACTGTGGAGAGAGCGTCGAAACAGTGTCGCGAGCTAAGGGGAAATCTGTCTGAGCAGTCACTCGACTTGTATGATAGCTATGAGGCACTACGCCGAACGGCTAAGTTTCTTGCCAGAGCACTACGGGAGGACTAGTCCTTCCTGCTCTGATTTTTCAATAGGAGTTTATCTCAGGTTAAAACTAGGCAAGTCATTTGGTAATCTAGTAACTAGAAAGTCTGGTTCATGAGGCATTTACAAATTTTACCAGGTGTAGGAGTTTGTTATCTTGCAGTTGTTTATTAATTTAGATCTAGTTGATTCAATGTCCAGAAATAAAGGAATTCCGGCAACATTGAAATAGTCTGAGTAGATTGGCCCTTGAAGCAAGCTGGGGTACAAAGCCATATTAAATACATATGTTCTTTACTCACTGGTGGAGATATCAATGATTAATGCAAATTTATTGAAATATTTGGTCTTAAGTACATTAGAGATACATTATAAATATATATATATATATACCTATTTAGATACAGTTCAATTGAAGTGTGTATAAAGTAGAACACGACCTAGGCCAAGACATAATAAGACTACACTAGAGCATATAAATCATCAAGATAACATGATGTTCTAAATCCATGTTGACATGGCCGGTGTTGTGACGTAGCCCCAGAGAGGTTATCTAACGTACCCTGGTAGGCCTAGATGTTAATGTAATATAGAAACCTCACAGCTAATCTAACTAACCCTGGTAGGTCTAGAAGTTGATGTACTAAAAAATTTAAAACAAACCTAAAAATTCTCTTTCTTTAACAAAATAAACTTTATTAACAACTGTAGGACATCAATCTTAAAGTCTAACAATTAAAACTATAAGAATTACTTTAAAAAAAGAAAGAAAAAGAACCGCACAATTACTAAATATATCTAAATAATGCAAATTTTTTCCTTTTTCTATATAACACAAAATGAGTTAATAACCACTAATTAATTAACACATTAGTTGTTGTTTTTTGTTTTGTTTTTGTTTTGTTTTTTTTGCATATTGTCTTAGTCAATCAATAATTGGGCAATGTTTCAACTGGATCTGAGAATGGAAAGTGGGAGAAATAACGTGGACCCGGGGTACAAGATTTGCACCAGACAGACAGACAGACTGGGTTGATATATGCTTTGTAAGATAACAGGATGTGAAATGATTTAAAACACTATCTAAAATGTCACCTTCACAATAAATCCATACGTATTTCCGTCTCTCTCCGGCTTTTATACATTGCGCATGCGTCGATTCTTCTGAAAATTACAACAGTCAATAGACAGACACACACACACACATGCATAATGCATAATAGTCTACAAGTACCTCCAGAGAGGGTTTGAAGACGTATGGCTTGTTCGACATCATTCATTGGTTAAAAATAGTATTTTTTTTATCCAACGTTATAGTCAACAATGACGAAGCAAGTTGTAAATAGAATTTTCTGAAAATTGTTGTCATCTGTTTTAAATATCTCCGTCAAAACAAAATAGACAAATCAATCATCTAATTTATTTTTTTAAATTCATGTATTGGATGTTCCTTCAGAACTGTAGGCTATTACATCCTAGCCCAAAGCGCGCACAGATCTATGTTGGGATTGCGCGGCGGGCAGGGTTGGAAACAAAGACCACATTGACGGCAGTCTAGAGCCCATAGCGCACGACCAAGCAATTATACACAATTCTTGGATGTAGTGTTTCTACTTCTGTGCAATTCTCAAGGCTTTATAGTGTCTGTGTATTGCGACATTGGTTACTTTGAAAATAAATTTGACTAGAGAAAGGGCATTTCATGTAATTGACAAAGTGACCGGTCTAAAAGGGCATTTCATGTAATGGACATAGTGACCAGTCTAAAAGGGCATTTCATGTAATTGACTAAGTGACCGGTCTAAAAGGGCATTTCATGTAATTGACTAAGTGACCGGTCTAAAAGGGCATTTCATGTAATGGACATAGTGACCAGTCTAAAAGGGCATTTCATGTAATTGACTAAGTGACCGGTCTAAAAGGGCATTTCATGTAATTGACTAAGTGACCGGTCTAAAAGGGCATTTCATGTAATTGACTAAGTGACCGGTCTAAAAGGGCATTTCATGTAATGGACATAGTGACCAGTCTAAAAGGGCATTTTATGTAATTGACTAAGTGACCGGTCTAAAAGGGCATTTCATGTAATGGACATAGTGACCAGTCTAAAAGGGCATTTAATGTAATGGACATAGTGACCAGTCTAAAAGGGCATTTAATGTAATGGACATAGTGACCAGTCTAAAAGGGCATTTAATGTAATGGACATAGTGACCAGTCTAAAAGGGCATTTCATATAATAGACTTAGTGACCAGTCTAAAAGGGCATTTCATGTAATTGACTAAGTGACCGGTCTAAAAGGGCATTTCATGTAATGGACATAGTGACCAGTCTAAAAGGGCATTTTATGTAATGGACATAGTGACCAGTCTAAAAGGGCATTTAATGTAATGGACATAGTGACCAGTCTAAAAGGGCATTTAATGTAATGGACATAGTGACCAGTCTAAAAGGGCATTTCATATAATAGACTTAGTGACCAGTCTAAAAGGGCATTTCATGTAATGGACATAGTGACCAGTCTAAAAAGGCATTTCATTTAATGACTTAGTGACCAGTCTAAAACGGGCTCAATTAAGAAAACACAAGACAATTTTTATTGCTCACTGACCACTTCTGCATTAATTGTGTACTGAGCAAAAGGTTTAAGTCATGCGGGGGGGGGATGTCATTTCTGTAAGAAGTGGATCACATTGTATTCTTCAGAAGGGCTTCCCCCGCCCCCCATATTTGGAAAACAATGCGTTTATATGAAGTTATGCCCAAAAATCAAAGAGGAGCAGCTTCTCTCCCCTGTACTCCAGGCTAAGCCTATATAATGTATTCAGTATGTAACATTCCCCCCCCCCACACCCATTCCCTAATTTCCCTTATTTTGGCATTACAATGATTACAATGAATTTAAAAAGAATAGGCTATTATTATTATTAATTACAGAACTATATATTTACGCACATTCTTATACTATAAAGTAGAAAGTAAGGCGTATGTATGTATGTATGTTACGGTATAGAAATCAAAACCGTTTGACCAATCTTGTTAAAACTTGGCATAAATGTTCCTTGAGTTCTAACTAGAACCGTGACGTATGCATAATAGCCCTAAAACAAAATGAAGACCCTAAAAAAAAAATTGCCCAACTCTATGAAAATATTATAATGTCATCAATCTAGGTCATGTCTACCATGTATAAATCGAAAGGATCTAGAACTAGATCTAATTTTAAAAACCACACTTTGCACAGTTTTCTACTTTGACACATGAAAATACAAAATAAAGTCTATTGATTTGATTATTTAATAAAATTAACCTTCAAATTTGTGTTTCAAAAGCATTTTAAAATAAATTCGTTCCTTATATCTGCGAATTTAGCATGTCTGACGTACATTCTTTTATTAGACAATACCCGAAATGTTACACATCTCTCTATTCCTATGTTTAAAACTCTAATTCAATTCTAAGATGATACAACTTCTCTTCGCAAAGATAGTTTTATACTTTAACACATGAACATACTAATATTAGTCCATTCATTTCATACTTTAATCAAATTAACATTCAAATTTGTTATTCTAAAGCATTTTTCATACATTCGTTCGCTATAGCTGCGAAGCTGTGTTGACATATGCCTGTAGCTCCATTCATGAATCGCGTACATCTAATAAAAAAAGGTCACGCCTGCGCAGAGCGGAGCCTCCAAACACGCGCAGAACGAACTCTCTAAGTCAATATTTAACTCTAGATTAGTCTAGATCTAGATCTATCTTTAACTCAAGATCTAATACAATGATGATAGATCTAATTTATACTTTAACACATTAACACACAGAATAAAATCTTTTCATTTCATATTTTAATCAAAAATATGTAGACCTACAAGTAAATGTTTTTTTTTTTTGAAAAATGGATTCAGGTCAATTAGCTACTTTGATAGCCCCATTCATACTATTTTTACATTCACGCATTCGCTTTACTTATAACATTATTATTTCTTTTAATTGTTTACAAAACTCTCTCAGTGACTATATCGACAGTGATACGCAAATTAAGGCCCGCGGGCCGCGGGTAATATATGTCTAGTTTATGATATTAAACCATTTCATGTTAGTTTCCATTGAGATGATGTCTCGAAACTCCTAGGGATAGAAGTAGGCCTAATTCAAGTCTGTTAATTTGAATCATCTTATCATTTTAGAGTGTACATTTCAATAGATTGATATTTCTAGATCTAGATTATGTATCTAACAATTGCAAAATAATAATTATGTTACATAGGTTGAAAAAAACAACAACTTTATTTCTTATAACTACTTTACAAAACAACGCCTTGTTTCAGCTTTTTTGAAGTTTTTCACGACATATTTGTGTAGTGTTAGAGATCTCCATATCAATTCTATGTTTCATAAATATATATATGTGATCACTCCATTATATATAGAATCTATTTAAATTATTTCGCTGTGTTGATCATTTTTTTACGGCAATTTAATTGTCGATTTCTGCACATCTTATAGATCTACATCTCTATTTTTATATTTGGCTGTTTCTTATATAGCTGGTGTATACTAGATTCAGTTATATAGCTAGTGTATACTAGATTCAGTTGTAAGGCTGGTGTATACTAGATTCAGTTGTATAGCTGGTGTATACTAGATTCAGTTATACAGCTGGTGTATACTAGATTTAGTTATATAGCTGGTGTATACTAGATTCAGTTATATAGCTGGTGTATACTAGATTCAGTTATACAGCTGGTGTATACTAGATTCAGTTATATAGCTGGTGTATACTAGATTCAGTTATACAGCTGGTGTATACTAGATTCAGTTATATAGCTGGTGTATACTAGATTCAGTTATATAGCTGGTGTAAACTAGATTCAGTTATATAGCTGGTGTATACTAGATTCAGTTATATAGCTGGTGTAAACTAGATTCAGTTATATAGCTGGTGTATACTAGATTCAGTTATATAGCTGGTGTAAACTAGATTCAGTTATATAGCTGGTGTATACTAGATTCAGTTATATAGCTGGTGTATACTAGATTCAGTTATATAACTGGTGTAAACTAGATTCAGTTATATAGCTGGTGTATACTAGATTCAGTTATATAGCTGGTGTAAACTAGATTCAGTTATATAGCTGGTGTATACTAGATTCAGTTATATAGCTGGCGTAAACTAGATTCAGTTATATAGCTGGTGTATAATAGATTTAGTTATACAGCTGGTGTATACTAGATTTAGTTATATAGCTGGTGTATACTAGATTCAGCTATATAGCTGGTGTATACTAGATTCAGCTATATAGCTGGTGTATACTAGATTCAGCTATATAGCTGGTGTATACTAGATTCAGTTATATAGCTGGTGTATACTAGATTCAGCTATAAGTCTATCAAATTGAAACACTTTTATTTGTCCACGTTTATTTGTTATATTTTGTTTTGTCTTGATTGGAGAGGTGAAAACAATTTATTGAAAAGTTTATGGAGGATACAAATTTCAGAACACCAACTCTAGTGAAGCCACTGAGTTCAAGTATACGGGCAAGGAGAAAGACTCTAGGGCATTACAGGAGAAAACGTGACAGCCACAAATAATGGAACTGAAGGATGTGTACAACTAGAGACAGCCATAAATAATGGAACTGAAAGATGTGTACAACTAGAGACAGCCATAATGGAACTCAAGGATGTGTACAACTAGAGACAGACATAATGGAACTGAAGGATGTGTACAACTAGAGACAGACATAATGGAACTGAAGGATGTGCACAACTAGAGACAGACATAATGGAACTGAATGATGTGCACAACTAGAGACAGACATAATGGAACTGAAGGATGTGTACAACTAGAGACAGACATATTGGAACTGAAGGATGTGTACAACTAGAGACAGACATATTGGAACTGAAGGATGTGTACAACTAGAGACAGACATAATGGAACTGAAGGATGTGTACAACTAGAGACAGACATAATGGAACTGAAGGATGTGTACAACTAGAGACAGACATAATGGAACTGAAGGATGTGTACAACTAGAGACAGACATAATGGAACTGAAGGATGTGTACAACTAGAGACAGACATAATGGAACTGAAGGATGTGCACAACTAGAGACAGACATAATGGAACTGAAGGATGTGCACAACTAGAGACAGACATAATGGAACTGAAGGATGTGTACAACTAGAGACAGACATAAATAATGGAACTGAAGGATGTGTACAACTAGAGACAGACATAAATAATGGAACTGAAGGATGTGCACAACTAGAGACAGACATAATGGAACTGAAGGATGTGTACAACTAGAGACATAAATAATGGAACTGAAGGATGTGCACAACTAGAGACAGACATAATGGAACTGAAGGATGTGTACAACTAGAGACAGACATAATGGAACTGAAGGATGTGCACAACTAGAGACAGACATAATGGAACTGAAGGATGTGTACAACTAGAGACAGACATAATGGAACTGAAGGATGTTCACAACTAGAGACAGATATAATGGAACTGAATGATGTGTACAACTAGAGACAGACATAATGGAACTGAAGGATGTGTACAACTAGAGACAGACATAATAGACTGAAGGATGTGTACAACTAGAGACAGACATAAATAATGGAACTGAAGGATGTCAGAACTAGAGACAGACATAATGGAACTGAATGATGTGTACAACTAGAGACAGACATATTGGAACTGAAGGATGTGTACAACTAGAGACAGACATAATGGAACTGAAGGATGTGTACAACTAGAGACAGACATAATGGAACTGAAGGATGTGTACAACTAGAGACATACATAATGGAACTGAAGGATGTGCACAACTAGAGACAGACATAATGGAACTGAATGATGTGCACAACTAGAGACAGACATAATGGAACTGAAGGATGTGTCCAACTAGAGACAGACATATTGGAACTGAAGGATGTGTACAACTAGAGACAGCCATAATGGAACTAAGGGATGTGTACAACTAGAGACAGACATAATGAAACTGAAGGATGTGTACAACTAGAGACAGACATAATGGAACTGAAGGATGTGTACAACTAGAGACAGACATAATGGAACTGAAGGATGTGTACAACTAGAGACAGACATAATGGAACTGAAGGATGTGTACAACTAGAGACAGACATAATGGAACTGAAGGATGTGTACAACTAGAGACAGACATAATGGAACTGAAGGATGTGTACAACTAGAGACAGACATAATGGAACTGAAGGATGTGCACAACTAGAGACAGACATAATGGAACTGAAGGATGTGTACAACTAGAGACAGCCTTAATGGAACTGAAGGATGTGTACAACTAGAGACAGACATAATGGAACTGAAGGATGTGCACAACTAGAGACAGACATAATGGAACTGAAGGATGTGCACAACTAGAGACAGACATAATGGAACTGAAGGATGTGCACAACTAGAGACAGACATAATGGAACTGAAGGATGTGCACAACTAGAGACAGACATAATGGAACTGAAGGATGTGCACAACTAGAGACAGACATAATGGAACTGAAGGATGTGTACAACTAGAGACAGACATAAATAATGGAACTGAAGGATGTGTACAACTAGAGACAGACAGACATAATGGAACTGAAGGATGTGCACAACTAGAGACAAACATAATGGAACTGAAGGATGTGTACAACTAGAGACAGACATAATGGAACTGAAGGATGTGTACAACTAGAGACAGACATAATGGAACTGAAGGATGTGCACAACTAGAGACAGACATAATGGAACTGAAGGATGTGTACAACTAGAGACAGACATAAATAATGGAACTGAAGGATGTGTACAACTAGAGACAGACATAAATAATATAATTGAAGGATGTGCACAACTAGAGACAGACATAATGGAACTGAAGGATGTGTACAACTAGAGACATAAATAATGGAACTGAAGGATGTGCACAACTAGAGACAGACATAATGGAACTGAAGGATGTGTACAACTAGAGACAGACATAATGGAACTGAAGGATGTGTACAACTAGAGACAGACATAATTGAACTGAAGGATGTGTACAACTAGAGACATCAATAATGGAACTGAAGGATGTGCACAACTAGAGACAGACAGAATGGAACTGAAGGATGTGTACAACTAGAGACAGACATAATGGAACTGAAGGATGTGTACAACTAGAGACAGACATAAATAATGGAACTGAAGGATGTGTACAACTAGAGACAGACATAATGGAACTGAAGGATGTGTACAACTAGAGACAGACATAATGGAACTGAAGGATGTGCACAACTAGAGACAGACATAATGGAACTGAATGATGTGTACAACTAGAGACAGACATAATGGAACTGAAGGATGTGTACAACTAGAGACAGACATAATGGAACTGAAGGATGTGTACAACTAGAGACAGACATAATGGAACTGAAGGATGTGCACAACTAGAGACAGACATAATGGAACTGAATGATGTGTACAACTAGAGACAGCCTTAATGGAACTGAAGGATGTGTACAACTAGAGACAGACATAATGGAACTGAAGGATGTGTACAACTAGAGACAGACATAATGGAACTGAAGGATGTGCACAACTAGAGACAGACATAATGGAACTGAATGATGTGCACAACTAGAGACAGACATAATGGAACTGAATGATGTGTACAACTAGAGACAGACATAATGGAACTGAAGGATGTGTACAACTAGAGACAGACATAATGGAACTGAAGGATGTGCACAACTAGAGACAGACATAATGGAACTGAAGGATGTGTACAACTAGAGACAGACATAAATAATGGAACTGAAGGATGTGTACAACTAGAGACAGACAGACATAATGGAACTGAAGGATGTGCACAACTAGAGACAGACATAATGGAACTGAAGGATGTGTACAACTAGAGACATAAATAATGGAACTGAAGGATGTGCACAACTAGAGACAGACATAATGGAACCGAAGGATGTGTACAACTAGAGACAGACATAAATAATGGAACTGAAGGATGTGTACAACTAGAGACAGAAATAATGGAACTGAAGGATGTGTACAACTAGAGACAGACATAAATAATGGAACTGAAGGATGTGCACAACTAGAGACAGACATAAATAATGGAACTGAAGGATGTGTACAACTAGAGAAAGACATAATGGAACTGAAGGATGTGCACAACTAGAGACAGACATAATGGAACTGAAGGATGTGTACAACTAGAGACAGACATAATGGAACTGAAGGATGTGTACAACTAGAGACAGACATAATGGAACTGAAGGATGTGTACAACTAGAGACAGACATATTGGAACTGAAGGATGTGTACAACTAGAGACAGACATAATGGAACTGAACTGAAGGATGTGTACAACTAGAGACAGACATTACCAGTTAGTGAACCAGGAAATACATTTGTTTATCTAAAATTTTTCTCATGAAAATTTAAAAAAAAAATGAAAACAAAGAAATTAAAAAAACTAAAAGACAAATAATTTTTATTACATCTTGTATGCAGCCTACTGATCAAAGCATTTTAATTAACATTGGCCTATATTGAGATTATTTTTGATGCCATGCCAGTCAAGGAGAACATATAAATACTATATGGCCTAGTGCTTAGCCTTGTTCTGTATAGTATGTTTTTAATGGGTGTGATTATTAGCATATATCTAAGCTCGTGCCGGATTTGAAAACATTTCGAGAATAGTAATTAGACCTTGATCAATTATTATAGAAATACGCTGAGCACCAATTACTAAAATGTTTATTATATTATTTCAATCACCTGTATACCCAAACCACAGACATATAGTTCTATGGCCCAGACATCAAGTTTAACTAAGACAAAATTTTATGTGTGTATAGCTCAAAATTCAATGTATCTGATTTTAAGAACCAGGGGTGTATTTTGTCAACAATGACAATTACGAATTTTATTTTCGGAATTTAGTGCGCACATAGGCCACCTAAGTTTACTGATGACCAATGTTGACGCTTGTGTTGGTCTCATTACATCATCTAGAGCTGGTTGTCATCTAGAACTAGTTGTCATCTAGAACTGGTTGTCATCTAGAACTGGTTGTGATCTAGAACTGGTTGTCATCTAGAGCTGGTTGTCATCTAGAGCTGGTTGTCATCTAGAACTGGTTGTCATCTAGAGCTGGTTGTCATCTAGAGTTGGTTGTCATCTAGAGCTGGTTGTCATCTAGAACTGGTTGTCATCTAGAGCTGTTTGTCATCTAGAGCTGGTTGTCATCTAGAATTGGTTGTCATCTAGAACTGGTTGTTATCTAGAACTGGGTGTCATAGACAGAAAACACAAAGACCCGCTTTGTCTCATTTGTAAACTTGTATAACAGACTTAAACTCCAAACAAAAAGATGATCCTGAAATGTATTCATTATAAAAGACCATTCTATTGCTTGTCTAGCCACACAGTTACGTAAAGATAAATGCCGCAAAGTACTGGTCGTCATTGGCTACTATAGTTATATTGGTGAAACATCGATCACCATTCTATGACCATTAGAACGAACTAAACAATGGATTGAGGAGACACAGGCCACCAATGAATGACCATTAGAACGAACTTATGAGTGCATTAATGAAAACAGGCAACCAATGAATGACCATTAATACAAACGTCTGTCATAAATAAACAGAATGATGACAATTACAGCTGATTAAAAAAAGTTGTCACATTTCTTCATAACATTATTGTCTCATGAGTTGATTTCTAAACGTGTAGATATATGTGTCTGTATGCGATAAATGCTAATTTAGACATTGTTTCTAATCATAGTTTCTAGACATTACGGTGTACCATTGAAACAGTTCGCAGCTTATTAATAGCCTATATTGTAACATTTAGACCAACGCAAGGTTACAAAGCAAACTTAAACATTCAAAGAAAGAGACAGACAGTAACATACAGAAAGAGAGAGAGAGAGAAAGAGAGAGAGTGTGTGTGTGAGAGAGAGAGAGAAAGAGAGAGAGAGAGTGTGAGAGAGAGAGAGAGAGAGAGAGAGATTTTGGGCTCCAGCTGAACTACAAATGTACTATCAGTTATAAGGTAAGTTACTTAAGTTCAACTATTCGTGCTGAAATCTTGGTCATAAAATGTACACTGCTCGTCAGGTGACTGTAGCTTTATGTATATTTTACACTAGCAGGACTGAAAAGTTAATCTTTTTATTGTTCTTTTGTGATATGTTAGTCTTGTGCAGGTGGCGGCAATATAAGATCTAATATTGACTTAGACTACACTTAGCAAATGTATGCTATTTTAAAATTTAAAACAGAAGATGAAATGAAATATATGTACCTGACAGACTGGAAGTAGATCTAGATCTATGTCTTAGACATTGTTCGTATCGAAGAACTAATATCAAGTTTGTATACTTCAGCCATGCTTACTTAGTCAAGAAAAATGTCCATTTCCTAATCCAGAGTTCAGGTTAATCCACTGCGGGAATGATACACTTAACACACCTACAAGCGACAGAACACATCATTGTGACGTCATAGTACTTCCAGACGACAACATTGCCCCACATGTGTGACACCGTAGAACATTTAAAATATAAGTTTTTCTCAAATCTAGCGATACCAGGTGAAGAATCTCTCTCTCTCTGTCTCTCTCATGTATAGCCTGAACAGTGCATTGCGCGGTTACCTCACTTGAAAGTCACTGAGGCAGAGGTAGTCTAATGAAATAGCTAAATCTAGATCTAGTCTCAAGTTTGTCCAAATGACAAGACCTAGTGCTTTGTAAAACCTGTGTTCGGTGATTTCCCTTGGAGTTTAAACAATGTCGTCTGCTGAGCTTACACATTATCGTCGTCGATAAATCTTTGGTATCGATATATATTTTGTAAGTATAGCCCTAGGGCGTGGTACCTCTTATTTAAGTTTCTCAATCCTGTTCTATGTAGTTTTAATGACGCACTTTGTCCTTAATGACTTAAAAAAAAACTGCAGGAGTTTATCATCTGTTGTGTGTAACTTGGCATGATCCACTTCCTAGTTTTGAAACATGCGCTAAATATAATCTTACTAGAGTGAAGAATTCCGCTTAGGACTAGGCCTGGTTTTCCCTTAAGGTCATCAGAAGCCAGGACTTAAGAAGAAATAGAACCTTTTTACAAAGCTTATATCAACTCACTCTGTCTGTCTGTTTTTTGTTTGTTTGTCTATTAAAAAGTTTTCTTCCATTACCCATTTTCCGATCATGATAAAATTTTGCACAATTATTCATTAAACCTGAGAAGACATGAATCAATCACAAATTTAGTCAATTAGTTAGTCAATTGTTCGTGATTAATTATTTTGTTTGGTTTGGAAATAAGGGAAATTAATGTTACTCAATGGAGAGATGTGAATGTATGTTTGGATTTAATCCCTTTAGCCCTTTATTACGTTTTGACACCTTTTTCCCACTTCCCATTCTCGGATCAAGCTGAATTTTGCCAAATTATTTATGGTCGATGAAAGTACAACAATCAATCCAAATATCAAAAAAAATTTCCAATAATAATTTAATACCGATTAATTAATTTTGTTTATTTATCAGAAAGGGAGCTAAACACTGTAATTTTCAGATAAATAGCAGTATTTAGCGGTTCTTTCTCTTAAAAAAAACTTTGTATTAAAATGTATTCTTTTTCTGTATTTTTTTAAATATAAATGTACCTTTTTAAATACACCTTGAATTTCGTTATACATTCCCTTATACATGTGTGTTCACGTAAATTGTGTCATATGTAGACTAATAAAGTAAAATTAAACAATAATAACAATAAATGTCTCTGGACGAATACCTGTTTATACCCTAAAATAGTTTTTTCCAGAGGCCAAGAATGCACTTTGCATTTTTTGGACCCCAAAAAGCTAGATATTTTTATCACATCCACAAAAAGTACACAGTCACCAGGACTTCAATCTTGTCATTAATATTTTTGTCTTCCTGCAGACGATCAGGCAATGTTCTCGCCGGCCGCCTTCCTACACATGCATGCAAGACCTCCTTTGTGTATTGATCTCATTCTGTCGTGTTTTAACATTAAAATCTTGTATGAGTAAAATCTTGGTTGTTGGTAGCTTGTAGTTCATAGCTACTAGTTAAATTACTGAAAATCTTCAAACCTGTCAATAGGCATTTTGGACCCATGGGGGGCCGCTTGAGTTTGCGTTATCACACAAACTCTCTGATAACACAAACTCTCTGATAACACAAACTCTAACCCTGTTATTTATTCCAAAGTTTAGTCAATTTACGTTCAAGATTCAGTTAATTTGATTATCTGCATTTAATTAAATCTTCAAGTAGACAGTGCCGGATTTTAAATGGGTGGGGTTTGGGCAGGATTTTTATGGCGGCCACTGACCCTCTTAAATCTTCAATATTAATGCACTTAAATACTAAATTAATTAATAAATATAAAAGCAAATCATTGATGTACAAACAACAGGAGAAGATACAGCTAATGTCGTGCAAACATGCCTTGAAGACAATAAAATCGATAGAAATAAAATCATTTCCATAGCAACTGATGGAGCCAGAAGTATGACAGGAAATAATAAATAGCAACAACGATTCTTTGGCGCAAAATCAATTCTTATGTTTCCCTGCATAATAGACCAAGAATCGCCTTGTGGCCAAACATTTCCGTCCGAAATAGTTGAGGTCATGAATTTGGTTATGATTGTTACTGGCATCTTGTCAAAAGCACTCTACCATCGTAAGTTCAAAGAATTCTTAACGAAACGAAGACTCGGTATTCCGACCTCCTTCTTTACAATAAAGTGCGGTGGCTTTCCAAAGGTAAGGTGTTGAAACGTTTTGCTTTGTGCTTGAATGAAATAAATACATTAAATGAAAAAAGCATTAATCGCTCTGAATAAGAAAACGACACATGGTTGCAAGCATTTTACTTTAAGGTGGATGTAACAGTGAAATTAAATGAGCTGAATCTAAAGCTGCAAGGAAAGGAAAACACAGTCTATGTTTTGGTAGAAGAATTCGTTTGTTTTGCAGAAAAATATATTCTTTTAGCAGAAGATATTCAGAGCGGTCAATTACTTCATTTTCAATTTGTAAAGCAATATTGCGACAAAAGCAGTACAACTATTGACACGAGTTACTTCAGCACAGTTATAAAGAAAAATGAAAGATAAATTTGCTGACAGATTTGAGCAGTTCAAAACAAACAAAACAATTGTTGCCTTTTTACAAAATCCTCTCAACTTAAATAGTTACGAAATCCACATTGAGCCATTAGGAATTGATACTGGAGCTTTAGAGTCGCAGTTGATCGATTTAAAAAGTAAAGTTTTGTGGAGTGGAAAATGTACTTGGTTGAAAATCAATGCGGAAGAGTTGAAGGTCCAGAGATGCACGTAACGCAACAAAAGTGGACAGCTTTTTATTCCACTCATGGAATAGTCTTTCGAATTACTACAGTTAGGTGAAAAAGTTGGCATGTGAAAAACACTATTTATATAAAGATTTTTTTTTTCTTATGAATAAAAAGATTAGTTTTTTTTTTTTTAATCAAAACACTTTATTTATGCGAGTACTATTTACTGTTTGGAAGAACAAAAATCTTGTGGCTCTTTAAAAACGTTGAAAATGTGTACATTGTAATTTCTGGCTCTTCCAACTCAAAAGGTTGCCGACCCCTCGTTTAGGCGCTAGTTACTCGTCATTTCCTTTCTTCTGATAGTGATAACAGTTTTGGCGGACCCAAAATCTGAGCCACACGTTAAGGCCAGGACTTGGTCTGGTGTCAGAGGCTTTTTGAAACGCATGCCATTTGAAGAATTTTATTGATAGTGGAGTGTTGATTGCCATTACCACTTCAGACAATACCGAGCTTACCGAAACAATAACCCGTAAGAAATTACTAGTCATTCAATAATAACTTCTTCTTCTTCTTCTTCGTTCTCATTGATTATGTTGGAGTGTTCAGATGAGTAGACCAATACATGAGATGAAATGCGCAGTGGTTTCCAGATCAGGGAGCTCTCCATATAGTTTCTTTTCTATTGGGGTGATTTGGGGCCAATGTCTTATACGAGCCTCTTGGTATAGAGAGCAGTTTTGGAGGACGTGGTCTGTATTCTCTGGTGATTCTCCACATGGGCAGATTTCACTGGTTCCAATTTTGAGTTTCCGGTACATGTGTTGTCGCATTCTGTTGTGTCCGGTCCTGAGTCGAAAGATTAGACGTTGGTCTTGTCGGGATAGCTTATAGTAAGCGTCATCTTTCTTGTGATTTGGATGAGAGCTCGTCCATTTCTCATTTATTTTATTTACTATTAATTTCTTCAATTCTTCTGGATAGAGTGCAGAGTTTATTAGTGTGTTAATTCTCCCACTCTTGGCGAGTGAGTCAGCCTTCTCATTTCCTTCTAGTTCTATATGAGCTGGGATCCATTGAATTACAGTTTTTTTGCTATTGTTGTTGAGCTTTGTAAGTGCTGTTTTGAGGTTATTAATATATGAGGAATCAGAGATTTGCAGGCTTTGGAGGGTTGTTTTTGCATCGGTTAGTAAGACAATCTGACTGTGTGGGGAACTTGGATGATTTGCTAGGATGGTAGCAGCTAGTGCTAGTGCTTCCCTTTCTGCTCTGTGACTGTCAGAGAGCTCTCCAGTTGCAATGGATTTTTCTAGTTTTCCTCCATCTGGCCATTCGATAAGTATTCCAGCTCCTCCATTTGTGGTGGCTTTGTGGGTTGAGCCATCCGTGTAAACTCTGATCCACTGATTGCTAGGATAATTATTATGTAGAAAACAGTTCACTATTTTCTTGAGCTCTGTTGGTATGTAATCAGATTTTCTTTTAATGCTTTCAATATGGTCCCTTATAGTAGGAAGAGGGCTTTCGTCCCAGGGTGGGGATTCATTATAGTGTATCGAGGATTCCAGGGTAATATTTTCAAGTTGGTGTTTCTTTTTTAGGTTTAGAGATTCCTGTATGAAATTAGTCCTTTTGAGACGTTTTTTGGTGCCAGTTTTGAGGATTTTTGTTCTGAGTGGGTGCCTCTCCATGGTTTCCAATTTAGTGAATTTTGAAAGGATTTTTATTTCTCTTCTTTCATCCAGAGAGATCAGGGCAGCGGTTTCCTCCATAGCTCTTATGGGTGTTGTTTTGATTGCTCCTGTCATTATCCTTAGACCAATATTTTGAACCTTGTCTATTTTTCTTAGGTTGGTTTGGTCTCACGTAACTGGTATAGGTCTTTTTCAGGATGTTGTGATTTGCTCCCCAATCTGTGCCAGCTAATTTTTTCAAGAGGGATAGTCTCTGGATGCCTTTACTCTGTGTTTTATCTATTTGGCTTTTCCAGGTTAGTCTCGGGTCATAGGTGACTCCAAGGTATGTAGGGCTGTCATTTTTTTCTAAAGCTTCCTTATCTAATTTTAATTTTATTGTTTGCTGTTTTGTTGACAGTGAGAATATGGTATAGGTGGTCTTTTTTGTGTTAATGGACATGCCCCAGTCTTTGGACCAATTATTTAGTATATCGAGAGCATCTTGTAATCGAAATTTCGATGTTCCTACATATTCTTCTGTGCTAATTAAGGCAAGGTCATCTGCATACATGCTGCTTTTAACTTTTCTTGGTAGGTTTTGATTTAGATCGTATATGAATATTAGGAAAAGTGTTGGGGATAGGACTCCTCCTTGGGGAACACCATTTTTAATACCCACTGTGTGGCTTCTTTGTCCTTGCATGCAAACAAAGGCTTTTCTATTATTTAGATATTCCTTTATCCAGTTGTACATTCTGTGGGATATGTGATGCTGGATTAGTTTGAGCAAGAGACCTTGTTCCCAGACTTTGTCAAATGCTTTTTCTAAGTCAACCCACACAATTGTTGTTGGTTTCTTTTCTTGAAAGCCATCTTCTATTTCTTGTGTGATAAAGGCGATTTGATCTTCTGTTGATCTGCCTTTTCTAAAGCCAGCCTGGGCTTCAGTGAGTAGGTTATTTGACTCAAGGATCCATGTCAGCCTTCTATTTATCACTCTTTCCATCAATTTGCAGGAACAGCTAGTGAGGCTGATGGGGCGGTAGCTATCCAGTTTGTTTCTTGGTTTGCCGTGCTTTAGTATAGGGATCATAATGGCTTTTTCCAGATGTTTGGAATTCTGCCAGATTTCCAGCTAGCATTGAATATTTGTAGCAGTTTTCTTTTGGCTTGAGGACCCAAATGAAGAAGCATGTCATTAGATATTTTGTCTGGGCCCGGGGCTTGTTTTGGTTTGAGGACTTTTAGGGATTCATCAAGTTCCTTCATTTTAAGATTAGTGGTCATTCCCAAGGAGTAAGCTGGATTGTTTTCTTTAATTCTATCTTGGATTTCTGAGTTTACATCTTTATTTCTACTTTCACTGATTTGTATTTTTCCTACGCTTTGGAAAAACTTAATGAATTCATTTGCTGCTTCTTGGCCTTTCAGGGGTTTGTTGTCCTTTTCTATTACTATAGGAGTTGTTCTGTTTTCTTCCTGGTTGAGACATTTGGCTATACGCCAGAGTTTGTGGCCGTCTCTATCTACGTTTAGCCGTTCTGTTTTTTCATGCCAACTTTTTCTCATGGCGGAAAGGAAATTTTTCCTGAAAACTGCGTTAATAACTCATGAGAGATAACTAGTCATTCAATACTAGTCATTCAATACTAGTCATTCAATAATACCCCAAGAGAGATGACTAGCCAATCAATAATACCATAAGAGAGATAAAATACCCCATTAGAAATGATCAGTTTGCCTCAACCTTATGGTCGACGTAGACAAGTTAAAGTTAAGATGAAACATATAAAGAATAACTCTAATAGTCTAGGTGTTTGCTCAATACAATAAGAATGTATTAGATATATGAAAAGATATTTAGATAAATACAAAAGTATTTTAAAATCAAGGATTGGTGGCACTCCAAGTATGTCTACTGAACACACGGCATCACGAGACACACTGGTGCAAGTATGTCTACTGAACACACGGCATCACGAGACACACTGGTGCAAGTATGTCTACTGAACACACGGCATCACGAGACACACTGGTGCAAGTATGTCTACTGAACACACGGCATCACGAGACACACTGGTGCAAGTATGTCTACTGAACACACGGCATCACGAGACACACTGGTGCAAGTATGTCTACTGAACACACGGCATCACGAGACACACTGGTGCAAGTATGTCTACTGAACACACGGCATCACGAGACACACTGGTGCAAGTATGTCTACTGAACACACGGCATCACGAGACACACTGGTGCAAGTATGTCTACTGAACACACGGCATCACGAGACACACTGGTGCAAGTATGTCTACTGAACACACGGCATCACGAGACACACTGGTGCAAGCATGTCTACTGAACACACGGCATCACGAGACACACTGGTGCAAGTATGTCTACTGAACACACGGCATCACGAGACACACTGGTGCAAGTATATTGACAGCACACTTGGGGGTCTGGGAGACAACACGATAGATAAAATATATTGACAAAAAAATATGCATGGAATTGTTCAAAGAGTCTCCTGGCTGTTTTTATGTCTGAACTTTTGATGAGTAGGCAGAACTTTATCAGAACTTTGATTCTAAACATCAGCTTTATTTATAAAAATAAAAACCTTTGATTCCTAACCAGAATCCTAATGAGTCACATTCTAGTTTCAACTAAAAAAATTAAAAGGAAAATGAACAAAAATGTAAAAAAAAAAAAAAAAAAAAAAAAGAATGTTTCTGATCGATATATGAAAATTCCCTATCGATTTTTTTTGTGTGAATTAAAGAGTGAGCGTCTGTATTGAAAATCTTTGTGATATTTGATAACAGTAAATATAATATAATATAATATAATATAATAGCCTATAATAAAAAAAAATGTAGTTAAAACATTGATACACAATTTATCTTTCAGAAAATAACACTCAACAAAAATGTAAATGATTTGAGTTTGAACACAGACGACATATTTAGCACAAATGGTGAACCCAAATATTCAAACTATCACAACTCAGAGGGCAGCACACCCATTTTTTGTTTTTAGTAAAAACTTGTAAAATATCACAATTATAATCACAATAATAACATTTTGAAATATTTGAAATACGAAAACAAATAGTGAAACAGAGAGTGAAAGATGAAGAAATGTTTGAAAACAGCGGTAGAACATTAGAGATGTGTTGTGTACACTCTCTCTCTCTCTCTCTGTCTGTCTGTGTGTGTAAATATGTTTCTATGTTCTCAATATTTAGTAACAAATTTGTCTCACAATTATATCGACTAAATGAAATACACACACACATTTGGCAACGTGGCGTTTAATTAGTAACAAAAAAAATGGTATTACAATAACGAAAGATATAATTACAAGCGAATGTAACATTCAAATGATGGTCAAAATGCCATCGAGAAATGTGCTTTTTAAAATATGTACAACTTAAACGAAGATATATTTTAGATTTAAAAAAATGAATGTTTAAAAAAAAGGGGGGGCTGTTAAAACAACATTAAAACTTTGTAAAAAGCATTCGCTCTCTCTCTCTCTCTCTCTCTCACACACACACACACACACACATACAAAGTAACAGCAGGACAAAAGGACTCTAGGGTCTTGGAACTTGTTAGCTTAGTTCAAGTTGGTCTTTATGATATTAACATGAGGGACATAATCGTGTTTATTTATAGTTTTATGTCGGTTAAGTTGACTGAACATTACAAATGGTGTTTCTGTATTCTTTACAACATAGTGTTTGTATTCTCTAGGGCTAGGGAAGTTTGTAGATGAGGCCATGAAAGTGTTGTAGCCACAACTTCTCTGGGTATTGACCTTCTGCAGGTCTATGTTTAATATCTAAGTACTTTTAAATTTATGAATATTATAATGCTACACCTAAAAGCTTGATTTTTTTTTATCTATTTGGAAAAATAAGAAAACAAATTTTGTTGATGCTCCCAATGGTAGAGATGGTCCTCAGTCCTACAGCTTCAGTTCAACTCTTCTCTCTGTTACAAGCCCCTCCGTAGCTACTTACAATGCTTCAGTTTGTCCAGGAAAAGTTTCTTCAGGGGATCTCAATTCTTCCATCAGTGTGTCCAAACTATCTCAGCCTGCCCAACACTTCAGGGTATTGAACTATCTCAGCCAGCCCAGCCCCTCTGAGTAATGAACTATCTCAGCCTGCCCAACACTTCTGAGTAATGAACTTTACCAGCCTGCCCAACCCTTTTGAGTAATGAAGTATCTCAGCCAGCCCAACCCCTCTGAGTAATGAACTATCTCAGCCTGCCCAACACTTCTGAGTAATGAACTTTACCAGCCTGCCCAACCCCTTTGAGTAATGAAGTATCTCAGCCAGCCCAACCCCTCTGAGTAATGAACTATCTCAGCCTGCCCAACACTTCTGGGTAAAGAACTATCACAGCCTGCCCAACCCCTCTGAGTAATGAACTATCTCAGCCTGCCCAACACTTCTGGGTAATGAACAATCACAGCCTGCCCAACCTCTCTGAGTAATGAACTGTCCCAGCCTGCCCAACACTTCTGAGTAATGAACTGTCCCAGCCTGCCTAACACTTCTGAGTAATGAACTATCTCAGCCTGCCCAACACTTCTGAGTAATGAACTATCTCAGTCTGCCTAACCCTTCTAATGAACTATCTCAGCCTGCCCAACCCCTCTGAGTAATAAACTATCTCAGTCTGCCTAACCCCTCTAATGAACTATCTCAGCCTGCCCAACACTTCTGGGTAAAGAACTATCTCAGCCAGCCCAAACCCTCTGAGTAATGAACTATCTCAGCCAGCCCAACCCCTATGAGTAATAAACTATCTCAGTCTGCCTAACCCCTCTAATGAACTATCTCAGCCTGACAAACCCCTCTGAGTAATGAACTATCTCAGCCAGCCCAACCCCTATGAGTAATAAACTATCTCAGTCTGCCTAACCCCTCTAATGAACTATCTCAGCCTGACAAACCCCTCTGAGTAATGAACTATCTCAGCCTGCCCAACCCCTCTGAGTAATGATCATATGTGGAGTGCCCAGACAGCTAGTCCTATATCTCAGATATCAGTCAGCTCTCCCTATAGTATTTTGTCTACAGGGTGTTTTGGGGCCAGTGTCTTGTTCGAGTCTTTAAGTATGCAGTTTTGATTGATATGGTCAACATTCTCTAATGTTTGAATGTTTCCTTTAAATTCATTATGTAGAGACACACTTTAGGTGACTGATAGTGAACGCAATTATAACGACATAAAATACAAAGCGGACAGTTAAGGCTAGGCTTTCATAGAGGTAACATCGTACGTGATAGTGACTGAGACTAGACTACTCCCGTTGTGAATTAAACAGTTATACTTTATACGCCTGTTGGTTGTTCACTCTATTTGTGGAGTTGTATTATTCGTCTACAAGTCTGTAATCAAGAACTCGTTAGTAATTTGACGCGTACAGAAACACGCAACCTATTTACTGAACAGTACAAGCTATACAGACTCAGATTAGATATTTACATCTCTACAATTAATATTTTCAAGACTAAATATTTGAACTCAGTAGGTACTTCAGAGAGAATCCAAATATCAATACTTGCACTACTAATGAAAAAATGAACTATAATAAATAGTTTGCAACACACTGTAGTAGCCATTAAGCTCTATAACTCTGCACATTTAAAAACATTTCCATAGAACCACATTTATTTCCCTTTCTTTAAATTATATATATTTGGAGTTGACAATTTTTTAAAAGTTCATAGTAATAAAATAAAAAATATTTATGAGTATGTAAAGTTGCGTGTTAAGTATTTTCTCAATGCATACATTTAACTTCATCGGAGATGATGATGTAGCTGTATAGTAACAAGGGCACAGCGCCGTAACACTGACACAACAATAGACAGACATTGGGCAGCACGACGTGAAGGGCACAGAGCGCTGTAACACTGACACAACAATAGACAGACATTGGGCAGCACGACGTGAAGGGCACACAGCGCCGTAACACTGACACAACAATAGACAGACATTGGGCAGCTGACGTGAAGGGCACACAGCGCTGTAACACTGACACAACAATAGACAGACATTGGGCAGCACGACGTGAAGGGCACACAGCGCCGTAACACTGACTCAACAATAAACAGACATTGGGCAGCTGACGTGAAGGGCACACAGCGCTGTAACACTGACACAACAATAGACAGACATTGGGCAGCACGATGTGAAGGGCACACAGCGCCGTAACACTGACACAACAATAGACAGACATTGGGCAGCACGACGTGAAGGGCACACAGCGCCGTAACACTGACACAACAATAGACAGACATTGGGCAGCACGACGTGAAGGGCACACAGCGCCGTAACACTGACACAACAATAGACAGACATTGGGCAGCTGACGTGAAGGGCACACAGCGCTGTAACACTGACACAACAATAGACAGACATTGGGCAGCACGACGTGAAGGGCACACAGCGCCGTAACACTGACTCAACAATAGACAGACATTGGGCAGCTGACGTGAAGGGCACACAGCGCTGTAACACTGACACAACAATAGACAGACATTGGGCAGCACGATGTGAAGGGCACACAGCGCCGTAACACTGACACAACAATAGACAGACATTGGGCAGCACGACGTGAAGGGCACACAGCGCTGTAACACTGACACAACAATAGACAGACATTGGGCAGCACGACGTGAAGGGCACACAGCGCCGCAACACTGACACAACAATAGACAGACATTGGGCAGCACGACGTGAAGGGCACACAGCGCCGTAACACTGACACAACAATAGACAGACATTGGGCAGCACGACGTGAAGGGCACACAGCGCCGTAACACTGACACAACAATAGACAGACATTGGGCAGCACGACGTGAAGGGCACACAGCGCCGTAACACTGACACAACAATAGACAGACATTGGGCAGCACGACGTGAAAGAAGTGAAGTAAAACAACAGAATTCACAAGAAAATAACAAATTTAAAAGGGGGAAGGACCGTGGTCAAAACACACCGGGAGGGAGGGGTGGGGGACAGAAGAATGTAACAAAGAGGGAAAGGGAAGACCAAGTAAGAAAAGAGTCAAATATGAGTTGTCTTTTATGTCCTTGACATTGACACGTATCAAAAAAATAGTCATTTGACATGATAAAAATTAAATTTGTATGCAGCTGAGACATTGTCAATTATACGTTTAGACATTGTCACTTCACATTTAGACATTGTCAATTATACGTTTAGACATTGTCACTTCACATTTAGACATTGTCAATTACACGTTTAGACTTTGTCACTGGCTTGAATGTCCGTTATAAAAACTGTTCTTGAAAATTAAAAAGATTGTCATTTGCACTTGTTGACATTAATGACAATGTAAAATGGGCTGTGTAGACATTTAATGGACACTTTTTGGCACTAATGACAATGAAAAACGGCCCGTGTTAACATTTCCTGGACACTTGTTGACAGACCATGCCACTTTTAAATATAATAGATAGTGAAAGACAGCCGACTTATAAGTTATCTTCCTCTACAGGTTCAAAAATCTCTCTCCTGTTTTCTCTTTGTGAACAACAGAACTTTGTTTTGAATTGTTTCACATCTATTTCACATTTTAAATACACATTTCTTTTCTGGATCTGCTTGAAGTAGTACTGCTATTATACTTCACACCAATGTTATGTCTATGTTATGTCTATGTTATGTCTATGTTATGTCTATGTTATGTCTATGTTATGTCTATGTTATGTCTATGTTATGTCTATGTTATGTCTATGTTATGTCTATGTTATGTCTATGTTATGTCTATGTTATGTCTATGTTATGTCTATGTTATGTCTATGTTATGTCTATGTTATGTCTATGTTATGTCTATGTTATGTCTATGTTATGTCTATGTTATGTCTATGTTATGTCTATGTTATGTCTATGTTATGTCTATGTTATGTCTATGTTATGTCTATGTTATGTCTATGTTATGTCTATGTTATGTCTATGTTATGAACATTATATTTTTATAATTCTATCAGTTCTGACAGAAATGAAATGAAAGCCTGTGCCTGACTGAATGCATGACGCGTAGGACGTAATCATCTTATTTTTTGAAGTAACGTCTGTATTATATAAGATAAGATAAGCCTGTGCAGGACTAGTGTGTAGGCGACACCGTTCTAAACATTCTATTACTTTCCAATTAAGATATAGTGTGACATTTTATAGAAGAAGATAACAAGCATCAGGTAACTGACCCCAGCTAATAGATTGTTGACCTATTCTTAATTTCGTAGCATCTGAAAACTTTAGGAGGGGACATAACCATTAAAATGTACTTGTCGAATGCTTATCTTTGTATTACTTCAATACAGAGCCTTCAATCCCATCAGCGAGACAAAGTTAACCCCTACTATCAAATCTGAAGCCACGTGTCAGACTGTATGTACATAACCTTTCAATAAAGTGTACATTTCCTATCTCTCTAAAACTGAAGTTGTCCCTCTTGTTTCTTTGACAGATGTAATATTCTCATTTAAGTTCACTTGAATTCATTATCGTAACATCTGTTACACATTTAATGAGATTGTCACTAACAAAACTTCTTGGGATATTGTAATATCCAAAATATTATAGTAAAAAAATATATTTATATAAACAATAAAACTTGAATAAATCTTCCTATTTCCCAAATATTAGGAAATAATTATTTTTTTGGTTTACGGGGTTTTGCAATACACAGGTTGTTTTGTTTTTAATTAATTTATATCAAATGTGAATAAAAATTATATATGTCCAAAATCTATATATATATTTGTATGAAATGTGTACATATTATTGGTGAATAAAAATTATAAGTGTCTTTTTCAACCTTACCGAGTTCTTATTTGATTCCAACAATGATAAGTAAGAATATTTACCTGAAATGTCTGTCATTTTGCGAATTAACATTCAATGTAAAATGACAGAAGATACAAATCACATTTAAAAAAAGAAAACAAGCACCCAAAAAAAAAATTCATTTGACCCATTTTTTGGGGTAATAAAACCTTCTTTACTAAAATAGATCATGTCTGTTGTTAAGTATGTCAAGACGTTCTGGGTTTTCAGAGAAATTCTCTCACACTTGTGAAGTCAAAGAAGCACACAAGTGACAGCAATTAGCAGTCGTCTGCTGTCGTGGTCGTCTGACTCGCGTCAGCCGCCATTAAAGATGTAAGCAGTGAAGTCGAGATTCTGTTGGGCCGAACCGCACAAGTCAAAATTACGACCTTTTGACCTTGACAATTAGTGACCTTTGGGGGTCATTTTTTATCCTATTTGGTTTAGCATGACCTTGAACTCAACATGGGGGCCAAACTTTTTACAAAGCGCCATCACTGTTCTTGGACTCCTCCGTTGATTGGCGCTGTCTGAGGCAGCATTTTCCGTTGTTGCTACTGGGCAGGGTGACATGTTCCATGAGGGAGTACCACTGGGCGACGGGCTTCCTGGGGCTCTCCAGCATCTCATACCAGTGCTCGCGGCCTTGACCGTTCATCTTAGGTCCCAAGGCCACACACCCCATGAGCTCATCACTGCCGATTCTGAAAGAAGGCAGAAGTGTTCATTGAGCATACAAAGTTCATTTAAGACATCATTTAACTCATTGGATTCCTTTAGCTTAAAAGTTTATTTAAGACATCATCTAACTCATTGGATTCTTTTAGCTTAAAAGTTCATTTAAGACATCATCTAACTCATTGGATCCTTTAGCTTAAAAGTTCATTTAAGACATCATCTAACTCATTGGATCCTTTAGCTTAAAAGTTCATTTAAGACATCATCTAACTCATTGGATTCCTTTAGTTTAAAAGTTCATTTGGTTTGATTTCCATGTGTCTCGTATCTCTTGTCTGCCCCAAGACTTTCCAAGTCCTGGTGCTCTGACAGTTTGGCTAACTGAATCCCCCAACTGTTTCCGGTCAGGACCTGTTCTTAGCAGACTATCAAAGGAGTGGCCGGTCTATTCTTTCACGGTGTCCAGTCAGGTTTTCTTTAGACTAACCTTTCTTTGTGTTTTATGCTTCTATAGTTTTAGCATTGTCTGAGAGTTTCCTTTCTTAGGAAGTGGAACCATTTTAAGATTGGGTCCATTCTTTGGGCCAGCTTTTTCATCCCAAATTTTCCGCATTTTGTCTTTAAATATTGTTTAATATGATTGAATGAACATGCATCTAGCATGTAGATATATTCTATTTTAGAGCGTAAATTGCTTAATGTACTATGTGTATTCAATATCTAAATGGTTTAATAAAATTATTGTATATTTGTAAAGTGATATTTCTATGCATATATTTCATTACCTTAAAATTATAAAATTGAATTATGTATCATTAAGAAATAGATGAATGTTAACTACCACATGTATATGACCTATGTATACTTTTTTAAAGTTGGATTCTTGATGATCATACACATTTAATAATGATTCACTTATTTAATCGATGAACTTCAGATTTCACCAATGATAATGACTTTCACTAAAAGACCTACGATCAAGACACACTTGATGTACTGACCTATCATAGTCCACCAGTTTCACAACCAAGTAAACGTCCTCTACACTTTCCTGAGGGACATCAAAGACCAGGGCCTCGTTAAATACTGGATTTAAGGTGTTCCGCTGGACAGAGGTCTTCCTTTTTTTGATGCGCCGTCCTTGACACATCAGACAGACTTTCACATACGGGTCTGTGAACACGTGACAGAACAATAGAGTAGAGAGGAGACAATATAGTAGAGATGAGACAATATATTAGAGATGAGACAATATATTAGAGATGAGACAGTATATTAGTGATGAGACAATATATTAGAGATGAGACAATATATTAGAGATGAGACAATATATTAGAGATGAGACAATATATTAGAGATGAGACAATATATTAGAGATGAGACAATATATTAGAGATGAGACAATATATTAGAGAGGAGACAGCATATTAGAGATTAGACAGTATATTAGAGATGTGACAGTATATTAGAGTTGAGACAATATAGTAGAGAGGAGACAATATATTAGAGATGAGACAATATATTAGAGATGAGACAATATAGTAGAGAGGAGACAATATATTAGAGATGAGACAGTATATTAGAAATGAGACAGTATATTATAGATGTGACAGTATATTAGAGATGAGACAGTATATTAGAGATGAGACAATATATTAGAGATGATACAATATAGTAGAGAGGAGACAGCATATTAGAGATTAGACAGTATATTAGAGATGTGACAGTATATTAGAGTTGAGACAATATAGTAGAGAGGAGACAATATATTAGAGATGAGACAATATATTAGTGAGGAGACAGTATATTAGAGATGAGACTATATATTAGAGATGAGACAATATATTAGAGATGAGACAATATATTAGTGATGAGACAATATATTAGAGATGAGACAATATATTAGAGATGAGACAATATATTAGAGATGAGACAATATATTAGAGATGAGACAATATATTAGAGATGAGACAATATATTAGAGAGGAGACAGCATATTAGAGATTAGACAGTATATTAGAGATGTGACAGTATATTAGAGTTGAGACAATATAGTAGAGAGGAGACAATATATTAGAGATGAGACAATATATTAGTGAGGAGACAGTATATTAGAGATGAGACAGTATATTAGAGATGAGACAATATATTAGAGATGAGACAGTATATTTGAGATGAGACAATATATTAGAGATGAGACAATATAGTAGAGAGGAGACAATATATTAGAGATGAGACAGTATATTAGAAATGAGACAGTATATTATAGATGTGACAGTATATTAGAGATGAGACAGTATATTAGAGATGAGACAATATATTAGAGATGATACAATATAGTAGAGAGGAGACAGCATATTAGAGATTAGACAGTATATTAGAGATGTGACAGTATATTAGAGTTGAGACAATATAGTAGAGAGGAGACAATATATTAGAGATGAGACAATATATTAGTGAGGAGACAGTATATTAGAGATGAGACTATATATTAGAGATGAGACAATATATTAGAGATGAGACAATATATTAGAGATGAGACAATATATTAGAGATGAGACAATATATTAGAGATGAGACAATATATTAGAGATGAGACAATATATTAGAGATGAGACAATATATTAGAGATGAGACAATATATTAGAGATGAGACAATATATTAGAGAGGAGACAGCATATTAGAGATTAGACAGTATATTAGAGATGTGACAGTATATTAGAGTTGAGACAATATAGTAGAGAGGAGACAATATATTAGAGATGAGACAATATATTAGTGAGGAGACAGTATATTAGAGATGAGACTATATATTAGAGATGAGACAATATATTAGAGATGAGACAGTATATTTGAGATGAGACAATATATTAGAGATGAGACAATATAGTAGAGAGGAGACAATATATTAGAGATGAGACAGTATATTAGAAATGAGACAGTATATTATAGATGTGACAGTATATTAGAGATGAGACAGTATATTAGAGATGAGACAATATATTAGAGATGATACAATATAGTAGAGAGGAGACAGCATATTAGAGATTAGACAGTATATTAGAGATGTGACAGTATATTAGAGTTGAGACAATATAGTAGAGAGGAGACAATATATTAGAGATGAGACAATATATTAGTGAGGAGACAGTATATTAGAGATGAGACTATATATTAGAGATGAGACAATATATTAGAGATGAGACAATATATTAGAGATGAGACAGTATATTTGAGATGAGACAATATATTAGAGATGAGACAATATAGTAGAGAGGAGACAATATATTAGAGATGAGACAGTATATTAGAAATGAGACAGTATATTATAGATGTGACAGTATATTAGAGATGAGACAGTATATTTGAGATGAGACAATATATTAGAGATGAGACAGTATATTAGAGAGGAGACAGTATGTTAGAGCTGAGACAGTATATTAGAGATGAGACAGTATATTAGAGATGAGACAGTATGTTAGAGCTGAGACAGTATATTAGAGATGAGACAGTATATTACATGACGAAGTAGACTTCCGTGTTGCTCGTGCCAGTACTGCTATAGGCACATTTAAAGGCAAGGTTAAGTGTGGCAACGGACAGGACTCGGCATATCACAAAACTGAAAGTCTACAGTGCTGTTGTTCTTCCGTCACTCCTATATGCATCAGTCCTGGACCTTATTTTCCCACCACATCAAAAAGGTAAACACCTTCCACCTACGCAAAGAAAATTTCAACAGGTGAACCGGATTTACCACATATCAGAAGTTGAAAGCCTACAGTTGTAACATAAGAACAGTATCCACGCCACAACAACAACAAAAAAGGATTCCAATTTCAAAGATTGGGACAACATGTAGTCTGTGGGCTAGACAATCGTCTTTCCAAAAGACTACTTCAGGTGGAGCTGTGTGCAGGAAAACGACTTGTTCAGGTGGAACTGTGTGCAGGAAAACGACTTGTTCAGGTGGAACTGTGTGCAGGAAAACGACTTGTTCAAGTGGAACTGTGTGCAGGAAAACGACTTGTTCAGGTGGAACTGTGTGCAGGAAAACGACTTGTTCAGGTGGAACTGTGTGCAGGAAAACGACTTGTTCAGGTGGAACTGTGTGCAGGAAAACGACTTGTTCAGGTGGAACTGTGTGCAGGAAAACGACTTGTTCAGGTGGAACTGTGTGCAGGAAAACGACTTGTTCAGGTGGAACTGTGTGCAGGAAAACGACTTGTTCAGGTGGAACTGTGTGCAGGAAAACGACTTGTTCAGGTGGAACTGTGTGCAGGAAAACGACTTGTTCAGGTGGAACTGTGTGCAGGAAAACGACTTGTTCAGGTGGAACTGTGTGCAGGAAAACGACTTGTTCAGGTGGAACTGTGTGCAGGAAAACGACTTGTTCAGGTGGAACTGTGTGCAGGAAAACGACTTGTTCAGGTGGAACTGTGTGCAGGAAAACGACTTGTTCAGGTGGAACTGTGTGCAGGAAAACGACTTGTTCAGGTGGAACTGTGTGCAGGAAAACGACTTGTTCAGGTGGAGCTGTGTGAAGGAAAACGACTTCTTTAGGTGGAGCTGTGTGCAGGAAAACGACTTCTTTAGGTGGAGCTGTGTGCAGGAAAACGACTTCTTAATATGGAGCTGTGTGAAGGAAAACGACTTCTTTAGTTGGAGATGTGTGCAGGAAAACGACTTCTTGAGTTGGAGCTGTGTGCAGGAAAACGACTTCTTGATATGGAGCTGTGTGAAGGAAACGACTTCTTTAGGTGGAGCTGTGTGCAGGAAAACGACTTCTTTAGGTGGAGCTGTGTGCAGGAAAACGACTTCTTTAGTTGGAGATGTGTGCAGGAAAACGACTTCTTGAGTTGGAGCTGTGTGCAGGAAAACGACTTCTTGAGATGGAGCTGTGTGCCAGAAAGTGCTCTCAAGAGGGGAGGGAACAGGTCAATACAAGACTCTAGAATGACACCCTTTAGAACTCCTTCACCTAGTTTGATTTGAACATTCACTGCTGAACAACATTCACTGCTGAAAAACATGAACTTTCGATCGCTACTCATGGCGTGAAGCTGTGAGTATCGGAGTCTCAAGATACGAGGCAAGGAGAGTGAAAGAGCGCAGAGCTAACTAAAGGCTCAGAAAAGAAGCAGGCTTATCTGCAGTGGACATAAGTGACCCATGCCACGTGTGTGGCCGGCTTTTTAAAGGGGGGATTGGACTTTTTTTGAGTTGATAGAAAATGAGAAATGTGCTCATCTTCGAGCATGAAGGAACAGCTATATATGTAGAGCCTTCTCTCTCACACACACACACACCACGTCTACGACCTAGCGTAACAATGTTAACATTTGTAGATACAAATCGCTATTGTCTTTGTGCTGTTTGTTTCTCCGTCTCTATCGCGTTAAGTTCCTTAAAACTAAAACCCACTCTAGAAATACTTATTTCTCCATCGCATGTAGCGTGCCCAAAGTAAGTGCAACATCTATTTATGTTTTCTGAATGTAAAAGCAAACTTTAATTTTTGAAAATAAATCATGCAAACCTTTATTTTTCAGGATATAGATGCACACCATTTTTATAACATGATTTAAATACCTTATATAATTATAGTCTTCACATCAGTTAGAGACCAAAGAAATGCTAATAAAATATGAAGTTATTTCCGGATGCTCTTGCTTTATAGGGCGAAGTAAAAGCAATAATATTAGATCGTAAATCATGTATAACTGAGTTTTACATTAGCATGTTCTTCGTCTTTAATCTTATCTATCTCTATCTATTGTATCTATCTTAACCGACCTGCAAATTACTGTAAAAAAAAAAACGCGAATCAAAACTCTATGGTCATATTACAAGGTTTTCAGTGCTCGCAAAGACCCTCCATCAGGGAACAGTACCAGGAAAAAGAAGAAGAGGCAGACAAAGAAAGCAATGGGAAGACAAAGAATGAAAGAGGCCTGACATTGAAAGAGGTGCTATCCAAGGCACAAGGCAGGAGAATAGAGAACAACGGTCGATAAGTCTTGTGCTCCAGCGGTCCAACAGACTATGGGAAAGGTAAAGGTGATACAGATAAATTAACGGTAGCTGATAGTTACATGTTTATTATAATAATGTTTATAGAACAGTGGCGTCACTAGAGGGACTTTGTTGTGTATAATAATGATTATAGAACAGTGGCGTCACTAGAGGGACTTTGTTGTGTATAATAATGATTATAGAACAGTGGCGTCACTAGAGGGACTTTGTTGTGTATAATAATGATTATAGAACAGTGGCGTCACTAGAGGGACTTTGTTGTGTATAATAATGTAGATAGAACAGTGGCGTCATTAGAGGGACTTTGTTGTGTATAATAATGTAAATAGAACAGTGGCGTCATTAGAGGGACTTTGTTGTGTATAATAATGTAGATAGAACAGTGGCGTCATTAGAGGGACTTTGTTCGACACCGCGTGACACCCAGCACCTATAAATACGTAATAAAGACTTCATAAAACTTAATTACTGAAAGAAATCTTAAACTATAGATATCTAGATGATTGTTTCTGTGTCAAACGAATGAAAAATCACATGTGCTATCATATGACGACATATTTACTCTCAAGCAATGTTTAATAGACTATCTTTGTTTACTTGTATAAAGTGACACATTCCTACTCTTCTGTTTCTAGTGTGAAACAGGCTTTTGCTTCTTAGTCGTCAGGTCGGTGGAGAAAGTTTGTTTACAGAGACCACCAGAACATGTTCCGAATGTTCACCTACCAGACTTTGAAAATCACTAATCAGAATAGAAGTTTTCTAATGGAAAGGGGGGGGGGGGGCAAAAGACATTATGTAAAAGGTTTTCCATGTCTCGTGTTATGACATGATTAGGAATTAGTTATTTGTTTCGGGAATAAGGGTAAAGTTTTACTTAGCGACAAATGACGTAACAGATTTTTAAAAAACAAGAACGCTCTTAGTGACGCTAGAAAGAGGATGCTTTGTGTAGAGCAGTAGAATATAGATACGGATTAACGGACATAGCTGACATAGGACGATTCCCTTCTTAGTAATTAAATGGATTTGTAAACAGCATCAGCGTCGACTACATATTTTGTTTGTTTCGGCTTTTCGCCGGTGTTACTGAAGTAGTTTTGAGTTCGGTATTACCTCCAGGCAGACGTAGATCTACACTAGATCTATCTACAAGCATCAACACCGCGCGGAAGCCTGAACAACGTGGCGACCCCCGACTCGGAGCTTACTGGCAGCAACATCAAGAAGAAGAGAAGCCCTCTGTTAGGAGGAGGCAGAAGTTAACGTCATCGGCCTAGTCTGCAGCTAGACCCTGATTATACAGCCACGTCGGCGAAGGAAAGCCAGTAAGATCCTGGACTCGTAGAACTAGGAGGTAACGAAATATGGATCTAGATCTACAGTTGTGATTTATAAATGCCCATACTTGTGGCATCGTATTGAAGCTTGTATCGAGAAGGCTACAGTTTTGTGGAGGGAAGAAAATCGTCCTGTCGATTCCGTACTGAAGAGATATCGCCTGCCCGGCATAGTGAGAACGAACGTGAAGGTCACCGTCTGCAAGGCCAAGATCGACCGTTGGGGTCACGCCAAAGAACTTTTGACGTAGGAGACATCGTACTGCCTACGGCACTTAAGTACAGTAGTGCTAATTTGATCTACAGCTCGGCTGAATTCTGTGCTACACGTTAGATAGCCAGATAGCCGGTAGTTTAGCACTGGACTTTGACTTTGTCGCTGTGCCAATAGTTGGACCGTTACAGGTTCACGTTGGACAGACGACCACTTGGAACCACCGTACCTGCGTCGGAACCAGCAGCCGGAACCAGAATCTACGCCACCGACGAACCGGAGCCAGACGACAGATCACCGTGAACACCAGAACCAGACGCCGTACCACCGAAGAACCGGAGCCATTGCAGACCAGTACCGGAGGACCTTGGAGAGCCGAAACGTTCGTTGTTCTTGTCTCACCGCTTGGGGAGACATCGCCGTGAGCCTTGCCGCCGGGACAGACATTAGCGTAGGAAGAGTGGACCCGAGACTGACTGTGGAGTTATCGCCGCTTCTTAGACAGATAAGTCAAGTGTTATTTAACTACTTTCTTCTTAGAATAATTAGAGTCTGTAGGGAAGTGACCACTCGCTAGGTTATCACTACCAGGTTAAATCGTGGTGGATTGGGGATATCCTTAAAATTAGGTGTAATCTAGCAAGAGGTCCATATATATGTTTAGCTGTTAATGCGTCCTGTATGTGAGTGTGAATCATTTAGTTAAGCATTTTTTTTAGTAACGTCATGTATTAATTGTTTGCAATACTCCCGTCTTAAGTCTTACTGTCAGACGAAAGTCTCATTCATTAGAACTAGATCTATAGTTTGGTGTTTATCGTATTTAAGGTTATTTTCATAGTTTATTTGTATGAGGTGTAAGTTATATACACTCCTGGCTGTGAAAGCAGGTAAGAAGTAAATAACTAAGATCTAGCGTAATCTAGACTAGATCTGGGGAACAATCGAGGTGAAGCCTGATTGCCCATTCATAATTTGTGTTGGTTGTAAATAGACAGGTTGGTCTATTTACCGGCCACTAGTGTTGAGTAACACGTAGTCGGTTGGAGTGTGCGTCGGTCGCACATCGTATTCAGTCGGGTCAGAGTGTAGCCTACACACTTGTACCAAGGATACTAAGTGTATCTTGAGAAAGGGTAGAAGTGGTTATTAGTCTACGTTGGTAGTTAGACGCCAAGGGTTTTGTTTGTTGGTATAAGAGGTACCATAACGTAGGATAAAGTAACAAATAAGGAATATGGCAACTACTTCAGGTTACGACCTAGACGAATTTAGAAAAAAACTAATTCAGGAAGCCAAGACAGAATTAGAACTGCGAGGCAAAGAACTAACTGCCTATGTACAGCAGATGGTGGCGGCGGAAGCAGAGCGCTTGGAGAAGGAGAGAATTAGAGAAGCAAAACGCCTAGAGAGAGAGAAGGTTAGAGAAGCGGAAAAGACCAGAGAAAAGGAAAAAGAAGAAGCAGATCGCATAGAGCGGGAAAAGGTTAGAGAGGCAGAAAAGTTGGAGAGGGAAAAGGTTAGAGAGGCGGAACGTGTAGAGAGGGAGAAGAAAGAAGAGGCGGACAGAAAAGTGAGAATTCAAGTTGAGCAGATGAGGATAGAGGCTGGTGTAAGTGTGCCCATCGAAGGGAACAGCAACAATAGTGCCAACATAGAAAGCCATAGTAGCGCCGCATGGATGAAAAAGAAAATACAACCTTTTGCGGAAGACAAGGACGACATCGGCGACTATCTGAAACGCTTTGAAATTAAACTAGCAAAGTTTAATGTTCAAGAGAGGGAGTGGTCCGAAATCTTGTTGGACTTCGTACATGGGAAAGCCCTCACGATTTGCCAGAACCACGATCACTCGATGCAAAACAGCTATCAGGTGCTAAAGAAGGAACTGCTAAACGCATACGGGCACAACGCGGCAACATTCCGAAAGAAGTATTACGAAAACACTCCATCCAGCCAAGTTGATCCACAAACAACTATCAACTCAGAGAAGGACTTCTTCACTAAATGGCTCGGATTCGAAAATGTGGAGAACACCTACGAGGGGTTGAGGAACTTTATTCTGATTGATAATTTTCTCAATAAATGCGACCCTCAGCTACAGTCTTTTATAAAAGAGAGAAACCCTAAGGTAATTGAAGACTTGGTAGAAATTATTAGGATCTTTAAGAATGCTTATCCAAACAACCCACTTTCAGTTAGAGACCACAAAAAGGTTATTGACCTGGTAAATTATGTAAAGGGAAATGATAGCAATGATAGGGAGTATTGTAGAAGGAATGATGTTAGTGATAGGGACACCTATGGTAGGAGAAATGATAGGTCCAGGGAACGTGGGAACAATAGTCGGGATAGTTATGATGGCATAAAGGATAGATCCTGGGAAAATGAAAACAATGGCAGGGAAAATTATGATAGGAGAATAGATAGACCTAAAGCAAGTGATAGAAACCTTAGGGAGGTTACATGTTTTAACTGTCAGGAAAAGGGACACATGGCATACCAGTGTAGGAAACATAGAGGGAATGGAACTGGCAATAGGAATACACAGGATAATAGTGGCACTAGTGATAGGAGAGGTAATCAAGGAAACCGTAGACAAGAGAGGGATAATCGGTCACCAGATAGGGTTAATTTTGTAAGGAGCATCCAAGACAGGGATCGTGATAGTAGGGATAGTGAACCAGATGAAGAAATTAACTACGTTGATTGTGGGGAAGATAGGTTTAAATTATATCCGGGCATGATAAATAATAAACAGATAAATGTGATCCGGGACACAGCTAGCAGTACACTCGCGGTTAGAGGGGGATTAGTTAAGTCCAATGATTATTTAGGCTATACCAAATCAGTCAGATTGGCAGACGGCGCAGTTAAGAGGTTCGAAGCGTGCAAAGTGTTCCTTCGATCTCCATTGTACACAGGGTATTGTGAAGGGGTAGCCATGCCGAGGTTATCTAGAGATGTTTTACTTGGAAATGTAGCAGGTGTCAGAGTCACTACCGACAAACAGGTTAGAAGTTGGACAAACAGGTATGGCAACATGAGGCGAAACAAACTTAGAAAGGACAGAATTTGTTTTAACTGCCATAAACATGGGCACATCGCTAAAGACTGTTGGAGTAGGACAGAACAGTCTGAACAGAAGATTGCGAGTTCGGATAGGAGGCACAGGTCTGTATCCGACATTGATGATAGAAGCGATGACTGTGGTAGCGGTAAGCGCACGTCATACAGAGGAAGAAGGACACACGCGGGCTATAGTGGTGTAAGAAGAGATGTTAACTCCAGTTGGAGAGAACAAATGTATGGGTCGTGTAGATAGCCTGTGAAACATAACACTATACAACCGTAGTGTAAATAAGTTGGATTTTATTGTTTATTCTTAATTAATTGATTTGGCTAGTAGTCATAATCAGATGGGTATTATGTTGTTGTAGTATTAGTTAGTATTAGATTGACTCATGTTAGTTATTTATTATGTGTGAATATTAATATGTATGAATTGTATGTATGGAAGTATGAATAGATAGGGCATTTATAAGGCGACGAGGTATTGATATCAAGGGAAAGTAAGTTTTATAAGTTATTCCTTGTTGTTGATCATGATCATACATCAGTAAAGAGTTAGGTCGCGCTGGGACAAGTAAGTGGAGAGAGGAAATAAAATACACTTGTAAATGCCCGAACGAACGTTAGGTGTATAGTGGGAGAATGATTATTGATAAATGTCAATTTGTCATATTAGGTAAAATGTCTGTCCTGACGTGTGAGGGAAAGTGGTGGAACCTCTGGAACGTGATGTGATAAAGTATAGCTAGACACCTATGTCTGCGGTCACCTATGGCACATCACATTGGACAGTATCACGTTGTGACATTTGAGGGAAATATGTGTTCAGATCAACTTGAGTTTGGGACAATGATGAAGAAGTTGAAACCGAAATCAAGACTCAAGTTGTGTTGTCTTTTATGTTTCCCTACATTTTGGCCCTTGCACAATGTAAGACTAAGACAGTAGATAAAAAATTGACTGGCAATTTTTTTTAGCGGGAGGGGGAGGAGTTGTTATGACATGATTAGGAATTAGTTATTTGTTTCGGGAATAAGGGTAAAGTTTTACTTAGCGACAAATGACGTAACAGATTTTTAAAAAACAAGAACGCTCTTAGTGACGCTAGAAAGAGGATGCTTTGTGTAGAGCAGTAGAATATAGATACGGATTAACGGACATAGCTGACATAGGACGATTCCCTTCTTAGTAATTAAATGGATTTGTAAACAGCATCAGCGTCGACTACATATTTTGTTTGTTTCGGCTTTTCGCCGGTGTTACTGAAGTAGTTTTGAGTTCGGTATTACCTCCAGGCAGACGTAGATCTACACTAGATCTATCTACAAGCATCAACACCGCGCGGAAGCCTGAACACTCGGATGTTCCCTCAGAGTTGAAGATAGTTTACTTCCTAGTCCAAACTTCCCGCATGACGGGGGAAGGGAGCGGGCAGGGTTTGAACCCGGGACCATCGATAAATTCGAACGACAGTCCAGCGCTTAAACCGCTTCGAAATGTCAGTTTGACGAAAATATGTTAACGTGATTCAGGGCGGTCTTATTTCTTACTACTAAAGCTCCATAGCTCTTTTGTGTGATCAGAACAGGCCCGCTCAGAAAAGGCCCGCTCAACACAAGGAGAACGTCCCATCAAGTTCATTACAAAGTGACATGCTCGTCTGACAGTCTTCATTGCATTGGAAACTTACCTGCGATCTTCCAACTAGAAGAAACGATGAATTGAGACGCCAGGAGAACGACTTTCTGATATCAATGACATACAATTGTTACTGACAGATCTAGGATTGATATTTAGATGATATGGGAAAGAGACCTCGTGAACAGGTACATGTCTAGAATATGTCCAAAAATGTCACGATGAAATCTTTAATTTGCGTTTAGAGAGTAAAATAATATTTTGAATTCGTACAGGATAAATTCAAACTGTAAAAAACTTTACAACAAAAACCGTAGAATATTCTAATATCAATTTTTAAAATAGTTTTAGATCGCGTTAACCACTTAACTAGACAAAATTTCACAAGTACACATATACACACTTGTACAGACACATACATGCACACTTCTACTTACACATATACACACTTGTACAGAAATGTTGACAGTCACACTCATAGAACACGTCTCTAGTTGATATTCAGAATGAATGTTGAGAAAACATTTGTTTCACATAATGAGAAGAAGAAAACATTGATGAGACTTGTTCAACGATAAAAGAAGAGTCAATCTGAGCACTGCATGTGTTGTTTTTAAGTCAATCTGAGCACTGCATGTGTTGTTTTTAAGTCAATCTGAGCACTGCATGTGTTGTTATTAAGTCAATCTGAGTACTGCATGTGTCTTGTCTTATCTTATATAATACAGACGTTACTTCAAAAAAGAAGATGATTACGTCCTACGCGTCATGCATTTAGTCATGCATATTAACCAATGACTTAAATTCTGCCAAGTCACTGGTTTTTCTGGCTAGCTCAGGCAACCCATTCCATGCTCTAATAGCACTAGGGAAGAAGGAGTATTTGTACAAATTTGTCCTAGCATATGGGACGAGGAATGTGCCTTTATCTTTATGTCTTTCAGAGTATTTTATTAAATTTCGTTTTTGTATTTGAAGATTATAGTTCAGTGTTTTATGTATAATTGCTACTTTACTTTTGAATCTTCTGTCCTGAAGGTTTTCTAAATTTAGTGATTTTGCTTATGGTGTTACTCTAGTCAAATGTGAATATTCGTTTGTTATGAATCTCACTGCTCTATTTTGTGTTTGTTCCAGTTTCTTAATGTTTTCTTGAGTTGAGGGGTCCCACACGGTGGATGCATATTCTATTATTGGCCTAACCAAGGTTAAATAACATTTTAGTTTTATGTTCTTATTTGATTTATAGAAATTTCTTTTAATAAACCCTAATGCTTTGTTGGATTTTTTTATAGTTTCATCAATATGTGGATTCCATGACAGTTTTTCATTTATTATAACACCTAGGTATTTTGCGTTTTTAGTCTGTGTTACTGGTTTGCCATGAAAAAGATAAGTGGAATTAATTTGTTTTAGTTTTTTTGTTACTCTTAACAACTGACATTTTTCTGGGTGGAAAGACATGCTCCAATTTGATTCCCAATTCTGTAATTCATCTAATTCTCTTTGTAAAATATCTGTGTCTTGTGTTGTTTTTATGGTTCTATATATTATGCAATCGTCTGCAAATAATCTGACTTTTGTTCCTGAAGTAATGCAATTTGGTAAATCATTTATGTAAATTAAAAATAGTAGTGGACCCAAGAGTGTTCCTTGAGGTACACATGAGTTTACTGTTATTGGTGGTGATTTAGAGCCATTTATGATAACAGTTTGTTTTCTCCCTATCAGAAAATCTTAAATCCACTGATGCAGTGGACCATTAATGCCGAAATATTTTAATTTTTTAAGCAAACTATGGTGGTGAACTTTGTCAAAAGCCTTGGAAAAATCTAGTAAGATAGCATCTATTTGTTCACTATTATCTAAACCTTTTGAAAAATCATCAATTAGTCCTATTAGTTGTGTTTCACATGATCTATATTTCCTAAAGCCATGTTGGTATGGGGTGAGGACATTATGTTTGTCTAAGTGGTTTATGATGTTGCTACATATTATGTGTTCTAGGATTTTACATGTGATGCTGGTAAGTGATACTGGTCTGTAGTTTCCTGGATCAGATTTTTCTCCTTTTTTAAATAGGGGGGGGGTGACATTAGCTTCTTTCCAGACCTTTGGTACTCTGCCCTGGTTAAGCGATGCCTGAAAGAGTATTTTGAACACTGGGGCTAGCTCATTGCTTAGTTCTTTGAGTAATCTAGCTGGAATACCATCAGGTCCACGCTTTATTTGGTTTGTTGTTGACTAATAGTTTTTGAATTCCATTTTCTTGTACTACTAAATCTTCTATATTGTCTACTTGGTTCAAATTAAGAAATATGTCTTTGTCTCCTGGGGCTGAGAATGCTGATGCAAAGTATTTGTTTAGGATGTTTGCTTTAGTTTCATTATCATTATGTATTATGTTATGTTCATCTTTTAATGGCGCTATGTCTGTTGTTTCCATTTTCTTAGACTTAATGTATGACCATAGGTTTTTGTTGTTATCTTTAGATATTACATTGTTTATGTATTCACTCTGCAGCTGTCTGCTTACTTTTTGGGTTAGGTGTTTAATTTTTATATACTTTTTGTAAACACTTTCTGCCTTAGTTTTTTTAAATTTTCTATATAGGTTTTCCTTCTGTTTACAAAGCTTCTTTAGTCTATTATTAAACCAGCATTTATTTATTTTGTTTGATGTGTATTTAGTTGGTATATGATTTTCTATAATGCTTTTAAGATGGTTTTTAATAAAATTCCAGAGGCCATCGACTGGTTGGTTAATGTCTTTTTCTAATAAGAATGTTTGTTAAAAGTTTAATGCAGCTTGGTGTAGTTGTGTTAGGTTACATTTATTCCAGAGTAAGATTTTTCTTTTGGGTTTTGTATTGGCTACTGCTTTTATCTGACTGTGTATTTTTATGATCTCATGGTCTGATAGACCAGGGATAATATCATAATCAACTACTAATCCAGGTCTGTTGGTTAAGAAGAGATCTAATGTGTTGTTTAATCTATTTGGCTTTTTAATAATTTGATCTAAACTTAGGTTGTGTAAAGTTTCTATGAAAAGATCATTTATGTCCTTAAGGTTTTGGTGTTTATCTATGGTTAGTGTTTTCCAATTTATATCAGGTAGGTTAAAATCACCCATAATCCAAAAAACTGCATTTTTATTTGTCTCTTTAAGTGTAGTAATCTGATTACATAGTTCCTGCATGTATTCTAAACTAGAATTTGGTGTTCTGTAAATGCTGCCTATTATTAGGGATGTTGAGGTGGTATTAATTTTACAAAATGTAGATTCACATATATATATGTGTCTTGTTGTTTTTAAGTCAATCTGAGCACTGCATGTGTTGTTGTTTTTTAAGTCAATCTGAGCACTGCATGTGTTGTTGTTTTTTAAGTCAATCTGAGCACTGCATGTGTTGTTGTTTTTTACGTCAATCTGAGCACTGCATGTGTTTTGTTGTTTTTAAGTCAATCTGAGCACTGCATGTGTTGTTGTTTTTTTAGTCAATCTGAGCACTGCATGTGTTGTTGTTTTTTAAGTCAATCTGAGCACTGCGTGTGTTTTGTTGTTTTTAAGTCAATCTGAGCACTGCATGTGTTTTGTTGTTTTTAAGTCAATCTGAGCACTGCATGTGTTTTGATGTTTTTAAGTCAATCTGAGCACTGCATGTGTTTTAATGTTTTTAAGTCAATCTAAGCACTGCATGTGTTTTGTTGTTTTTAAGTCAATCTAAGCACTATATGTGTTTTGTTGTTTTTAAGTCAATCTGAGCACTGCATGTGTTTTGATGTTTTTAAGTCAATCTGAAAACTGCATGTGTTTTGTTGTTTTTAAGTCAATCTGAGCACTGCATGTGTTTTGTTGTTTTTAAGTCAATCTGAGCACTGCATGTGTTTTGTTGTTTTTAAGTTAATCGGAGCACTGCATGTGTTTTGTTGTTTTTAAGTCAATCTGAGCACTGCATGTGTTTTGTTGTTTTTAAGTCAATCTGAGCACTGCATGTGTTTTGTTGTTTTTAAGTCAATCTGAGCACTGCATGTGTTTTGTTGTTTTTAAGTCAATCGGAGCACTGCATGTGTTTTGATGTTTTTAAGTCAAACTGAGCACTGCATGTGTTTTGTTGTTTTTAAGTCAATCTGAGCACTGCATGTGTTTTGTTGTTTTTAAGTTAATCGGAGCGCTGCATGTGTTTTGTTGTTTTAAGTCAATCTGAGCACTGCATGTGTTTTGTTGTTTTTAAGTCAATCTGAGCACTGCATGTGTTTTGTTGTTTTTAAGTCAATCTGAGCACTGCATGTGTTTTGTTGTTTTTAAGTTAATCGGAGCGCTGCATGTGTTTTGTTGTTTTTAAGTCAATCTGAGCACTGCATGTGTTTTGTTGTTTTTAAGTCAATCTGAGCACTGCATGTGTTTTGTTGTTTTTAAGTCAATCTGAGCACTGCATGTGTTTTGTTGTTTTTAAGTCAATCTGAGCACTGCATGTGTTTTGTTGTTTTTAAGTCAATCTGAGCACTGCATGTGTTTAAAAAACGGATTGTGTGGGAAGGAGCAAGGTCACAATGCTGAAAGAAGGTTGCACAATACAAGACAATAGAAAGTGTGTTTTTTTATTTCGAATATATGCCAGTGATGGCCTAGAACTAGATCCATCTGTCATCACGTTTGATATACAAGTCTCTGAAAAAAACAAAAATATCTGTATTTAAATAAAATGTGTGTGTGTAGGTGTGTATTTAATTTCTTAGGTTTCGGATTCCAGTTTTGTTTCTGTACAGACTTTGCTCTGTATAATGTTGTGTCACTTGAAACTGCAGAGGGAATTGTTTGTAGATAAACACCGACAGAACAGAAATACATAGAACAGGGAAATAAAAAGAGAAGAGAACTCTTCAGATAACTCGAGGCGCTGTTATACTTCCAGTGAATTGATTCCCCTGCTGAGCTTCATGTGTGGTAGATGCACGCCTAGTAGATCTGATGCCCTCATGAAGGCCGCCATGTGGACGCCACTTAGGGTTATCACTAGGAAGTTGGTCATGAAGAATTAGATATACATAAAGTTTTTTGTGTTTTTTTTAAACTCTCTTTGCTAAGAAAGATATGAAACAATGTTTTATATTTTATTTAAAAAAATGAAGATTGTCAACTTTTTCAGATCTTGTTCTTTTTATCTCAGTCTTCTTATCTTATCTTATATAATACAGACGTTACTTCAAAAAAGAAGATGATTACGTCCTACGCGTCATGCATTTAGTCATGCATATTAACCAATGACTTAAATTCTGCCAAGTCACTGGTTTTTCTGGCTAGCTCAGGCAACCCATTCCATGCTCTAATAGCACTAGGGAAGAAGGAGTATTTGTACAAATTTGTCCTAGCATATGGGACGAGGAATGTGCCTTTATTTTTGTGTCTTTCAGAGTATTTTATTAAATTTTGTTTTTGTATTTGAAGATTATGGTTCAGTGTTTTATGTATAATTGCTACTTTACTTTTGAGTCTTCTGTCCTGAAGGCTTTCTAAATTTAGTGATTTTACTAATGGTGTTACCCTAGTCAAATGTGAATATTCGTTTGTTATGAATCTCACTGCTCTATTTTGTGTTTGTTCCAGTTTCTTAATGTTTTCTTGAGTTGAGGGGTCCCACACGGTGGATGCATATTCTATTATTGGCCTAACCAAGGTTAAATAACATTTTAGTTTTATGTTCTTATTTGATTTATAGAAATTTCTTTTAATAAACCCTAATGCTTTGTTGGATTTTTTTATAGTTTCATCAATATGTGGATTCCATGACAGTTTTTCATTTATTATAACACCTAGGTATTTTGAGTTTTTAGTCTGTGTTACTGGTTTGCCATGAATAAGATAAGTGGAATTAATTTGTTTTAGTTTTTTTGTTACTCTTAACAACTGACATTTTTCTGGGTGGAAAGACATGCTCCAATTTGATTCCCATTTCTGTAATTCATCTAATTCTCTTTGTAAAATATCTGTGTCTTGTTTTGTTTTTATTGTTCTATATATTATGCAATCGTCTGCAAATAATCTGACTTTTGTTCCTGAACTAATGCAATTTGGTAAATCATTTATGTAAATTAAAAATAGTAGTGGACCCAAGACTGTTCCTTGAGGTACACCTGAGTTTACTGTTATTGGTGTTGATTTAGAGCCATTTATTATTACAGTTTGTTCTCTCCCTATCAGGAAATCTTTAATCCACTGATGCAGTGGACCATTAATGCCGAAATATTTTAATTTTTTAAGCAAACTATGGTGGTGAACTTTGTCAAAAGCCTTGGAAAAGTCTAGTAAGATAGCATCTATTTGTTCACTATTATCTAAACCTTTTGAGAAATCATCAATTAGTCCTATTAGTTGTGTTTCACATGATCTATATTTCCTAAAGCCATGTTGGTATGGGGTGAGGACATTATGTTTGTCTAAGTGGTTTATGATGTTGCTACATATTATGTGTTCTAGTATTTTACATGTGATGCTGGTAAGTGATACTGGTCTGTAGTTTCCTGGATCAGATTTTTCTCCTTTTTTAAATAGGGGGGTGACATTAGCTTCTTTCCAGTCCTTTGGTACTCTGCCCTGGTTAAGCGATGCCTGAAAGAGTATTTTGAACACTGGGGCTAGCTCATTGCTTAGTTCTTTGAGTAATCTAGCTGGAATACCATCAGGTCCAGACGCTTTATTTGGTTTGGTGTTGGCTAATAGTTTTTTAATTCCATTTTCTTGTACTACTAAATCTTCTATGTTGTCTACTTGGTTCAAATTAAGAAATATGTCTTTGTCTCCTGGGGCTGAGAATGCTGATGCAAAGTATTTGTTTAGGATGTTTGCTTTAGTTTCATTATCATTATGTATTATGTTATGTTCATCTTTTAATGGCGCTATGCCTGTTGTTTCCATTTTCTTAGACTTAATGTATGACCATAGGTTTTTGTTGTTATCTTTAGATATTACATTGTTTATGTATTCACTCTGCAGCTGTCTGCTTACTTTTTGGGTTAGGTGTTTAATTTTTATATACTTTTTGTAAACTCTTTCTGCCTTGGTTTCTTTAAATTTTCTATATAGGTTTTCCTTCTGTTTACAAAGCTTCTTTAGTCTATTATTAAACCAGCATTTATTTATTTTGTTTGATGTGTATTTAGTTGGTATATGATTTTCTATAATGCTTTTAAGATGGTTTTTAATGAAATTCCAGAGGTCATCGACTGGTTGGTTAATGTCTTTTTCTAATAAGAATGTTTGTTGAAAGTTTAATGCAGCTTGGTGTAGTTGTGTTAGGTTACATTTATTCCAGAGTAAGATTTTTCTTTTGGTTTTTGTATTGGCTACTGCTTTTATCTGACTGTGTATTTTTATGATCTCATGGTCTGATAGACCAGGGATAATATCATAATCAACTACTAATCCAGGTCTGTTGGTTAAGAAGAGATCTAATGTGTTGTTTAATCTAGTTGGCTTTTTAATGATTTGATCTAAACTTAGGTTGTGTAAAGTTTCTATGAAAAGCTCATTTATGTCCTTAAGGTTTTGGTGTTTATCTATGGTTAGTGTTTTCCAATTTATATCAGGTAGGTTGAAGTCACCCATAATCCAAAAAACTGCATTTTTATTTGTCTCTTTAAGTGTAGTAATCTGATTACATAGTTCCTGCATGTATTCTAAACTAGAATTTGGTGGTCTGTAAATGCTGCCTATTATAAGGGATGTTGAGGTGGTATTAATTTTACAAAATGTAGATTCTATGTTTTTTGAGTTAGGTAAGGTAATTTCTTCAGCTATAAGAGTGTTTTTTATTGCTAAAAGAACTCCTCCATGATTATCAGCCCTATCTTTTCTAAAAATTTCATAATTACTATTGAAAATTTCTGCATTATAAATTTCAGGATGTAGCCAAGTTTCTGTTCTTGCAATTATGTCTGGTTTCTCACATTCTAATAAAATTTCTAAGTCTGCTGTTTTGTTCCTAATACTTTGAAAATTTATTACTAAGGTTTTAAGGTATTTTGGTATTACTTCTTTAGGAGGTTTGTTTAGTGAGGCTGTTGTATTAATTTTAGTAGATTTAGGTTTAACAGGAGTGGATCTGGCTAGTGGTTGGTGAGTTGGTTTTGGGATGGTGTTTAAGATGTTGTATGGGTTAGAAGTGTCCGCATCAAAGGAATCAAACAGTCCTGATGTAAACTGAGGTAACCCACACGGTACACAGTGCCATGATGCATCTTTGTTGCCTAAGGCATAATACACAGGTGTAATACACAGTCTCATGACAAACAAAAGTTGGTCATCTCGCAATGACTCGCCGCCTGACCAACAATTTCGTTCCAATCATACCTATTAAAGGTTTCCCCTATCTGGGACTATGAGGCCCTGAAAGGGAAAAGAGATCGTCTTTCAAAAAATATAGAACGCTTTAGAACATTTGAGTTCTAGAAAAATTTATTTCACGTCTTTAAAACTGAGTTTTTTTTCTTGGATGTGAGACACTCGAAGTTGACAATGAATTGCATGGTTTATTTCTTTCTATAAATGTGAGATTTGTTTACTAGGTAGTTGGAAGGACAGAATTAATTTAAAGAAAAAAGACTTTAAACCACTTTCCATTAAAGTAAAAGATACAGAAGCTAGTCTGAAGGATACAGAAGAAAATGTGAAGGATACAGAAGCAAGTGTGAAGGATACAGAAGCTAGTCTGAAGGATACAGAAGCAAGTGTGAAGGATACAGAAGCTAGTCTGAAGGATACAGAAGCAAGTGTGAAGGATACAGAAGCTAGTCTGAATGATATAGAAGCTAGTGTGAAGGGTATAGAAGCTAGTCTGAACGATACAGAAGCAAGTGTGAAGGATACAGAAGCTAGTCTGAAAGATACAGAAGCTAGTCTGAAGGATACAGAAGCTAGTCTGAAGGATACAGAAGCTAGTCTGAAGGATACAGAAGCTAGTCTGAAGGATACAGAAGCAAGTGTGAAGGATACAGAAGCTAGTGTGAAGGATACAGAAGCAAGTGTGAAGGATACAGAAGCTAGTGTGAAGGATACAGAAGCTAGTCTGAAGGATACAGAAGCTAGTCTGAAGGATACAGAAGCTAGTCTGAAGGATACAGAAGCTAGTCTGAAGGATACAGAAGCTAGTGTGAAGGATACAGAAGCTAGTGTGAAGGATACAGAAGCTAGTGTGAAGGATACAGAAGCTATTGTGAAGGATACAAAAGCTAGTATGAAGGACACAGAAGCTAGTGTGAGAGATACAGAAGCAAGTCTGAAGGATACAGAAGCTAGTGTGAAGGATACAGAAGCAAGTGTGAAGGATACAGAAGCTAGTGTGAAGGATACAGAAGCTAGTCTGAAGGATACAGAAGCTAGTGTGAATGATACAGAAGCTAGTCTGAAGGATACAGAAGCTAGTCTTAAGGATACAAAAGCTAGTCTGAAGGATACAAAAGCAAGTGTGAAGGATACAGAAGCTAGTGTGAAGGATACAGAAGCAAGTGTAAAGGATACAGAAGCTAGTGTGAAGGATACAGAAGCTAGTCTGAAGGATACAGAAGCTAGTGTGAAGGATACAGAAGCTAGTGTGAAGGATACAGAAGCTAGTTTGAAGAATAAAAAAAGCTAGTCTGAAGGATACAGAAGAAAGTGTGAAGGATACAGAAGCTAGTCTGAAGGATACAGAAGCTAATCTGAGGGATACAGAAGCAAGTGTGAAGGATACAGAAGCAAGAGAGAAAAAAACAGAAGCAAGTCTGAAGGATACAGAATCTAGTGTGAAGGATACAGAAGCTAGTCTAAAGGATACAGAAGCTAGTCTTAAGGATACAGAAGCAAGTGGGAAGGATACAGAAGCAAGTGTGAAGAATACAGAAGCTAGTGTGAAGGATGCAGAAGCTAGTCTGAAGGATACAGAAGCAAGCGTGAAGGATACAGAAGCTAGTCTGAAGGATACAAAAGCAAGTGTAAAAAATACAGAAGCAAGTGTGAAGGATACAGAAGCAAGTGTGAAGGATACAGAAGCTAGTCTGAAGGATACAGAAGAAAGTGTGAAGGATACAGAAGCTAGTGTGAAGGATACAGAAGCTAGTCTGAAGGATACAGAAGCTAGTGTGAAGGATACAGAAGCTAGTGTGAAGAATACAGAAGCTAGTCTGAAGAATACAAAAGCTAGTCTGAAGTATACAGAAGCAAGTGTCAAGGATACAGAAGCTAGTCTGAAGGATATAGAAGCAAGTGTGAAGGATACAGAAGCAAGAGAGAAGGAAACAGAAGCAAGTCTGAAGGATACAGAATCTAGTGTGAAGGATACAGAAGCTAGTCTGAAGGATACAGAAGCTAGTCTTAAGGATACAGAAGCAAGTGTAAAGGATACAGAAGCTAGTGTGAAGGATACAGAAGCTAGTCTGAAGAATACAAAAGCTAGTCTGAAGGATACAGAAGCAAGTGTGAAGGATACAGAAGCTAGTCTGAAGGATACAGAAGCTAATCTGAGGGATACAGAAGCAAGTGTGAAGGATACAGAAGCAAGAGAGAAGGAAACAGAAGCAAGTCTGAAGGATACAGAAGCTAGTCTGAAAGATACAGAAGCTAGTCTGAATGGATACAGAAGCTAGTCTGAAGAATACAAAAGCTAGTCTGAAGGATACAGAAGCAAGTGTGAAGGATACAGAAGCTAGTCTGAAGGATACAGAAGCTAATCTGAGGGATACAGAAGCAAGTGTGAAGGATACAGAAGCAAGAGAGAAGGAAACTGAAGCAAGTCTGAAGGATACAGAATCTAGTGTGAAGGATACAGAAGCTAGTCTGAAGGATACAGAAGCTAGTCGTAAGGATACAGAAGCAAGTGGGAAGGATACAGAAGCAAGTGTGAAGAATACAGAAGCTAGTGTGAAGGATACAGAAGCTAGTCTGAAGGATACAGAAGCAAGCGTAAAGGATACAGAAGCTAGTCTGAAGGATACAAAAGCAAGTGTGAAGGATACAGAAGCAAGTGTGAAGGATACAGAAGCAAGTGTGAAGGATACAGAAGCTAGTCTGAAGGATACAGAAGAAAGTGTGAAGGATACAGAAGCTAGTGTGAAGGATACAGAAGCTAGTCTGAAGGATACAGAAGCTAGTGTGAAGGATACAGAAGCTAGTGTGAAGGATACAGAAGCTAGTCTGAAGAATACAGAAGCAAGTGTGAAGGATACAGAAGAAAGAGAGAAAAAAACAGAAGCAAGTCTGAAGGATACAGAATCTAGTGTGAAGGATACAGAAGCAAGAGAGAAGAAAACAGAAGCAAGTCTTAAGGATACAGAATCTAGTGTGAAGGATACAGAAGCTAGTCTGAAGGATACAGAAGCTAGTCTTAAAGATACAGAAGCAAGTGTGAAGGATACAGAAGCAAGTGTGAAGGATACAGAAGCTAGTCTGAAGGATACAGAAGAAAGTGTAAAGGATACAGAAGCTAGTGTGAAGGATACAGAAGCAAGTGTGAAGGATACAGAAGCAAGTGTGAAGGATACAGAAGCTAGTCTAAAGGATACAGAAGCAAGTGTGAAGGATACAGAAGCAAGTGTGAAGGATACAGAAGCAAGTTTAAAGGATACAGAATCTAGTAAGAAGGATACAGAAGCTAGTCTAAAGGATACAGAAGCTAGTCTGAAGGATACAGAAGCAAGTGTGAAGGATACAGAAGCAAGTGTAAAGGATACAGAAGCAAGTGTGCAGGATACAGAAGCTAGTGTGAAGGATACAGAAGCTAGCGTGAAGGATACAGAAGCTATTGTGAAGGATACAGAAGCTAGTTTGAGGATACAGAAGCTAGTGTGAAGGATACAGAAGCAAGCGTGAAGGATACAGAAGCTAGTCTGAAGGATACAGAAGCGAGTGTGAAGGATACAGAAGCAAGTCTGAATGATACAGAAGCTACTCTGAAGGATACAGAAGCTAGTCTGAAGGATACAGAAGCTAGTCTGAAGGATACAGAAGCAAGTGTGAAGGATACAGAAGCTAGTCTGAGAGATACAGAAGCTAGTCTGAAGGATACAGAAGCAAGTGTGAAGGATACAGAAGCAAGTGTGAAGGAAACAGAAGCAAGTCTGAAGGATACAGAATCTAGTGTAAAGGATACAGAAGCTAGTCTAAAGGATACAGAAGCTAGTCTGAAGGATACAGAAGCAAGTGTGAAGGATACAGAAGCAAGTGTGAAGGATACAGAAGCTAGTGTGAAGGATACAGAAGCTAGTCTGAAGGATACAGAAGCAAGCGTGAAGGATACAGACGCAAGCGTGAAGGATACAGAAGCTAGTCTGAAGGATACAGAAGCAAGTGTGAAGGATACAGAAGCATGTGTGAAGGATACAGAAGCTAGTCTGAAGGATGCAGAAGAAAGTGTGAAGGATACAGAAGCTAGTGTGAAGGATACAGAAGCTAGTGTGAAGGATACAGAAGCTAGTGTGAAGGATACAGAAGAGAGTGTGAATGATACAGAAGTAAGTGTGAAGGATACAGAAGCAAGTCTGAAGGATACAGAAGCAAGTCTGAAGTATACAGAAGCAAGTGTGAAGGATACAGAAGCTAGTGTGAACGATACAGAAGCAAGTCTGAAGGATACAGAAGCTAGTGTGAAGGATACAGAAGCAAGTGAGAAGGATACAGACGCAAGCGTGAAGGATACAGAAGCTAGTCTGAAGGATACAGAAGCAAGTGCGAAGGATACAGAAGCATGTGTGAAGGATACAGAAGCTAGTCTGAAGGATGCAGAAGAAAGTGTGAAGGATACAGAAGCTAGTGTGAAGGATACAGAAGCTAGTGTGAAGGATACAGAAAATAGTGTGAAGGTCACAGAAGCAAGTGTGAATGATACAGAAGTAAGTGTGAAGGATACAGAAGAAAGTCTGAAGGATACAGAAGCAAGTCTGAAGGATACAGAAGCAAGTGTGAAGGATACAGAAGCTAGTGTGAACGATACAGAAGCAAGTCTGAAGGATACAGAAGCTAGTGTGAAGGATACAGAAGCAAGTGAGAAGGATACATAAGCTAGTGTGAAGGATACAGAAGCTAGTCTGAATGATACAGAAGCTAGTCGGAAGGATACAGAAGCAAGTGTGAAGGATACAGAAGCTAGTGTAAAGGATACAGAAGCTAGTGTGAAGGATACAGAAGCTAGTCTTAAGGATACAGAAGCAAGTGTGAAGGATACAGAAGTAAGTATGAAGGATACAGAAGCTAGTTTGAAGGATACAGAAGCTAGTCTGAAGGATACAGAAGCTAGTGTGAACGATACAGAAGCAAGTCTGAAGGATACAGAAGCTAGTGTGAAGGATACAGAAGCAAGTGAGAAGGATACATAAGCTAGTGTGAAGGATACAGAAGCTAGTCTGAATGATACAGAAGCTAGTCGGAAGGATACAGAAGCAAGTGTGAAGGATACAGAAGCTAGTGTAAAGGATACAGAAGCTAGTGTGAAGGATACAGAAGCTAGTCTTAAGGATACAGAAGCAAGTGTGAAGGATACAGAAGTAAGTATGAAGGATACAGAAGCTAGTTTGAAGGATACAGAAGCTAGTCTGAAGGATACAGAAGCTAGTGTGAAGGATACAGAAGCTAGTCTGAAGGATACAGAAGCTAGTGTGAAGGATACAGAAGCTAGTGTGAAGGATACAGAAGCTAGTGTGAAGGATACAGAAGCTAGTCTGAAGGATACAGAAGCTAGTCTTAAGGATACAGAAGCAAGTGTGAAGGATACAGAAGTAAGTATGAAGGATACAGAAGCTAGTCTGAAGGATACAGAAGCTAGTCTGAAGGATACAGAAGCAAGTGTGAAGGATACAGAAGCTAGTCTGAAGGATACAGAAGCTAGTGTGAAGGATACAGAAGCTAGTGTGAAGGATACAGAAGCAAGTCTGAAGGATACAGAAGCAAGTGAGAAGGATACAGAAGCTAGTCTGAAGGATACAGAAGCTAGTCTGAAGGATACAGAAGCCACTGGGAAGGAAACAGTATGAAAATGCTGTTAATGGAAAGGATCATACAGTCCAAAGACTCACTAGAAAATTATAAACAACTATGTGGCGTTGTGTGCCCTCATCGCTACTCCGCACCTAAAGTCACTACGTCATCAGACCAAAAAGACAAAACTTTTCAATATGGCGTAATGTTTTGTTTTTTTTACTTCCTTATACGCGTTGTGCGTGGATCTATTATGTATAGCGTTGCCATGGCAGCATGCTCTAAGCAAGACAAGAAATTTGATTAGCATGAGTCTGTGTGTGTGTGTGTATGTGTGTTCTCTGGGAATGTGGGTAAATTAACTCTCACTGGTCAGTGTGTGTGTTTGTGTTGACCTACGTATGCGTGCTGTTTTGTTTTGTTCAAACCCAGCTAGAGATAAACTTAAGTAGGTTGCTTTCAAATCAGCTTAACTGAAAACAATCTTGCTTACTTGTTTGTTTGTATGTACTATTGCTTACTTGTTTGTTCGAATGTACTATTGCTAACTTGTTTGTATGTACTATTGCTTACTTGTTTGTTTGTTTTATATGTACTGGCTTAATGCTTAATTGTTTGTTTGCATGTATGTACGTGCGTACATGTGTGTTTGTTGTTTGTATGTACTGTTGATAATTTTCAAGAGAAAGAGGTAGAAAAAAAAGATGCGAGTGAGGAAAGGGGAGAGAAGTACAGAGAGAAGTACAGAGAGAAGTACAGAGAGATGTACAGAGAGAAGTACAAAGAGAAGTACAGAGAGATGTACAGAGAGAAGTACAAAGAGAAGTACAGAGAGATGTACAGAGAGAAGTACAAAGAGAAGTACAGAGAGATGTACAGAGAGAAGTACAAAGAGAAGTACAGAGAGATGTACAGAGAGAAGTACAAAGAGAAGTACAGAGAGATGTACAGAGAGAAGTACAAAGAGAAGTACAGAGAGAAGTACAGAGAGATGTACAGAGAGAAGTACAGAGAGAAGTACAGAGAGAAGTACAGAGAGATGTACAGAGAGAAGTACAAAGAGAAGTACAGAGAGAAGTACAGAGAGAAGTACAGAGAGATGTACAGAGAGAAGTACAAAGAGAAGTACAGAGAGAAGTACAGAAAGATGTACAGAGAGAAGTACAGAGAGAAGTACAGAGAGATGTACAGAGAGAAGTACAGAGAGATGTACAGAGAGAAGTACAGAGAGATGTACAGAGAGAAGTACAGAGAGAAGTACAGAGAGATGTACAGAGAGAAGTACAGAGAGATGTACAGAGAGAAGTACAGAGAGAAGTACAGAGAGATGTACAGAGAGAAGTACAGAGAGATGTACAGAGAGAAGTACAGAGAGATGTACAGAGAGAAGTACAGAGAGAAGTACAGAGAGAAGTACAGAGAGAAGTACAGAGAAATGTACAGAGAGAAGTACAAAGAGAAGTACAGAGAGAAGTACAGAAAAATGTACAGAGAGAAGTACAGAGAGAAGTACAGAGAGATGTACAGAGAGAGGTACAGAGAGAGGTACAGAGAGAAGTACAGAGAGAAGTACAGAGAGAAGTACAGAGAGGTGTACAGAGAGAAGTACAGAGAGAAGTACAGAGAGATGTACAGAGAGAAGTACAGAGAGAAGTACAGAGAGATGTACAGAGAGAAGTACAGAGAGAAGTACAGAGAGAAGTACAGAGAGAAGTACAGAGAGAAGTACAGAGAGATGTACAGAGAGAAGTACAGAGAGAAGTACAGAGAGATGTACAGAGAGTTGTACAGAGAGATGTACAGAGAGAAGTACAAAGAGAAGAACAGAGAGATGTACAAAGAGAAGTACAGAGAGATGTACAGAGAGAAGTACAGAGAGATGTACAGAGAGAAGTACAGAGAGAAGTACAGAGAGATGTACAGAGAGAAGTACAGAGAGATGTACAGAGAGATGTACAGAGAGAAGTACAGAGAGATGTACAGAGAGAAGTACAGAGAGAAGTACAGAGAGAAGTACAGAGAGAAGTACAGAGAGAAGTACAGAGAGAAGTACAGAGAGATGTACAGAGAGAAGTACAGAGAGATGTACAGAGAGAAGTACAGAGAGAAGTACAGAGAGAAGTACAGAGAGAACGCGATGAGCTTAAATGTAGCGCTGCAATAAAAGTCAAGAGATTTACACAGCAGCAGAAATTGACAAGATAAGAGATGGGCGGTTGAAAATACAGGTAATTAGACAGGCAAGCAAGTAGTTAGACACGTAGACAGACAGGCGAGTAGACAGACACATTGACATAGACAGACAAGTAAATAGACAGAAAGTAGACTTACAAATACATTGACAGAAATGTACATTGAAGAACAGGTAGATTGAGATAAAATTTGTTTGACAAACAGATAAGTAGACAGGTAAGTAGACAGTTAAGTAGACAGGTAAGATGGCAGACAATTCCTTTAAAGATAAGATAAAAGAATTTTTCATAATGTAGTAGCCTGCGCCGTGCTTCTGTCAACTTCATTTCCTTAATATGTGACAGTTACACAAGTTTTACAAAATCGAAACCAGAAAAACATTTTTAAAAACTTTTTAAAAAAAGGAAACCTACATTAAGCGTAGTTGTATCTCAATTAGTTTGGATCAGTCATGTCATTCAATTTCTAATAGATCTAGTCTAACAATAAAAAAGCATTTATACAAATTTTTAAAAAGGGGAACGACCTAAATTCGAACTCATGGCTCAAGCCTTCTCAAGCCAACACGGTAACCACTCTGCTAGTGAAGAGCTTATGAGCATGAAAGATTGTACAGTTTGTATGGTTTTATAGTCTCGTCCTTGTTTTTCATGTTGTGTTCACTAAGACTCAGACGACAATGTATAAAGGGGACTAATTCAGCTTATACCACCACTTCAGTCAAGTACAAATTCTTTCCCTTGTTTGAGATAGCAAACATAATAATTAATTATCAATAGCTAATTAACTGATTGGTTAATTTTTATTATTGATTCTTGTTTTGACAGGTGAAAGAAAAAATTTGGCAAAATTTCATCTTGGTCAGAGATTGGGTGTGGGAAAAAAATATACATACTTTTGCCCAGACAGACAGATAGACAGACAGGGTGAGTTGATATAAGCTTTATACAAAAATAGAAAGAGAAGCTACAAAACAAGACAAAAACACTAAAGCACAACATAACTTGAGGATATAGTTAAAAAGATTGTCTTTTTTTTTCTGTTTCGATGTCACAACTGACCTTTAAATATGACCCTTTAACCCCAGCGACTGACTTAACAATCCTGAGAAAAATCAATTCTTAAACAAACAATTTCCTCTTTCGCTATGGACTCGTGGAATTTAGAAAAATCCCTTCCCTTCCCTGTACAATAGCGTCACTTCCGGTTTGAGTGATTCCAACTCTCTCTGTCTTTTTTTGATTTATTTCTTTTATTCTAATATGTATAGAAAGAAAATATTCCTACAAAACTTCCCACCCCGCCAACTCTAGCTTTTCAAAAGTCCTTAATAGAAGTTCGTTTGATACTTAGAATATGTACTAGTTTAGCGCTGCCATTCAAATAAGTCATAATGAGAGAGATAATATCACAATCAGAGAGATGGTATCACAATCAGAGAGATGATATCACAATCAGAGAGATGATATCACCACCAGAGAAATGACATCACAATCGGGAGATGATATCACAATCAGAGAGATAATATCACAATCAGAGAGATGATATCACAATCAGAGAGATGATATCACAATCAGAGAGATGATATCACAATTAGAGAGATGATATCACAACCAATCAGAGAGATGATATCACAACCAATCAGAGAGATGATATCACAATCAGAGAGATGGTATCACAATCAGAGAGATGATATCACAATCAGAGAGATGATATCACAGAGAGATGATATCACAATCAGAGAGATGTTATCCCAATCAGGTAAAAAAAAAGCTGTAGGGAAATAATAAGTTCCAGTGTCCTAAATTCAACTATTTTGACGTAATGGCTGCCTGGTCGTGTGGTATGCGCTTTGGACCACCCCATTTTTTCCCCATTTTCCCATTTCCCCCCCCCCCCCAAGAATGCATCCTGGTTTAACAAATGTATATGTCTATTACACTTTCTGATAGATCTTTAGATATAGACGATACGCAAATGTTCCTGAATATTCATTTGTTCAACTCTTCAATGAATGCGGAAATACCCGAAGACATTTAATCCGTTTAAAACAAATTACTTTTTACTTATCTTTATCTTTACCTCTATTCCTTAATTAAGCTATTGGACCGTAGGGGCACCATGCAAGACTCGTCCACCGTATTTCTCCATTCCTCTCTGTCTTTGCCTTAATTAGAACCTCTTTCAAAGGCAGGCCCGTCCATTCTTTTAAGTTGTCCTCCCATCGATTTCTCTGTCTGCCTCTTCTTCTTTTTCCTGGTACAGTTCCCTGAAGGGAGGTCTTTACGAGCGCCGAAGTACTTGTAATATGGCCATAGATTTTAGTTCTCTTGCCAATTTTAAATTTATTTTTGTCTTTTACATTTAAAAATGATAACGGTCAAACTAGAGTGTTCCCACTGTGGCCAACGAACTGGTAATTATTCTGCCAATAATGTACATCAACTGTTAATTTTCTTGGAAAATCGTCAAAGCCGTTTTCAAGATTCGAGTCCAAGAAAGACTTTTGGTGTCCACCCACTGAGAAAGTTTTTAGTTTCCACGAAGGCAGGACTTGAAAGAGACGAACAGAAAATGATAAATAAAACTTTTCACATACAAAAAGTATATCCATTGGTTTAAAGAGCCACATCGCAGCACTATTAATTTAGTGCATTCAATAATAACAATAATCATTGTATTTATAAAGCGCTGATAACAAAGAAAATGAAGGCTCAAGGCGCTGTAATAACATTACAAACATAAACACGACAGCTAAAAGGACAAACTAATTCTAAAAAGTTTTAAACAGGTAGGTCTTAATGTTCTTCTTGAATGTAGTGTAGCATTTGTTTCAGCACCTAGCTTCAACTCTATGTTTACATTGAATGTAGTGTAGCAGGTTGTCTGTCTGAGATCAATGGGGAGTGAGTTCCAAACCTTTGGTCCGTGCACAGAGAAAGCCCGCAGACCGTAGCTTTTGATGGAGAAACGTGGCACCACTAGAGGCGTTGAGTCCATTGAGCGCAGGGCTCTCTGAGGGACATATGGAGTGATCAGTTCGCAAAGGTACAAGGGCATTTCAATACACAATTGAATCAATGTATTGAGTACACCGTCGAATCAATGTAATCTTATCTTATATAATACAGACGTTAATTCAAAAAGGAAGATGATTACGTCCTACGCGTCATGCATTCAGTCATGCATATTAATTAATGGATAAATAATCGAAACTATGTACTGGATACACAATCGAAAAAATGTATTGTGTACACAATCGAAACATTGTATTGGTTTCAGAAAATATCGAAAACTGATGAATCTTAATACTCTGATCATGTAATGAGAAAAGAAAGAAAAGATAACTGCACTGAAAATTTCCAGACAAAAATAAAATACAAGAAATATGTTAATATCAAATGCAACAAATAATTTGAAATTTAGATTACAATTAGTTTTTAAATATTTTTTACAAGTTTTTTTTAGCTTTTGAATTGATGATTTTGTATGCCCAGGTATTTGTAATCATCAATAAAATGCTCGAAGTGTAGAGCTATTTCCCTTGGTTAAACGAATGATTTGATTAGCCTTATGGTTTTGTACAATGTACATATTATCCCAAACACAGTAATTCATCTGGTCGCATTTATTGTCTATCGAGACAGAAGGAGCCATCACAAGGATTTTTTTTATTGAAGACATTGTCTTTATGTACAAGATAAAGTACTTAACGTGACTGTTGCGACCTTCTTATTGTATCATATCTGATGTAGACAAAGCCACCATCAGCCATGGGTCAATTTAGGTTCCTATTTTCGCTGTCTGCGTCTGGTTTTGTTATTTTACAAACCTTATATCAACTCACTCTGTCTGTCTGTCTGGTAAAAAGGTTGTATACGTGATTTCTTCGACACCCAACCTGGATCAAGCTGAAATTTGCACTATTTCTTTTACCAGACAACACAAGAATACATTTTTGAAAATTAACTAATTAGCGTATTAACTATTGATAATACATCATTTTGTTTCGCTGATTTCTGCCTAGTAAGCGTCTTATTAGTGAGTTATTACATGATTAATCTTATGTTATCAAGGAAGGTACAGAGAACTTTGCATACATCAGACATAAGGTCGTTTGAGAACCGCGGATTTACAAAATGTAAACTAATTTATTTACTTTTAAAAAGTACATTGATTTATGAACAAAGTGTACAATTGATTGATTTCTAATTGGAATGCCTGTGGCATCTGGTAAACCAGCTCCCAAGGGCAGCAACCTTCGTATGAATTCGTTTAACTGCTAGAGTTATAGTTCTTCACTAATTAGTCTCTATGGACTGGAGACAGGAATTTTTTTCTCCCGATGGTTGATGATCTTGCCTTTCACGTTTCACTTTCTAGATGTTTCCATTGCTTGAACATATTAGAGCTGGTGTCATTAGTAGTCCATGCTAGTAGTTGTTAGTTCGTTAGATCATCTCATTACTATGGAAAGCAAGCTGGTGTCTTTCCTATGGAAAGCTATGGTTCTCGTTGTTTGATTAACATTAAACAGACTTGTGATACTCAAGAATATAATCTTAGCCACAGTTAGTTAGTTCTTTCCGTGGCCAGATTTAATTGACTTTGAATTATGTGAAAAAAAAATATTTGACTCACATAAAGGCATCGCTAAAGCTGGACACGTTCAATAATATAAATGCTTCGATACTTAAGACAAAGAGAGGGAGGGAGACAGAGAGAGAGTGAGAGAGAGAGAGAGAGAGAAAGTGAGAGAGAGAGAGAGTAATGATTAAGAAAACGAAAGAGAGAGCAAGGAATCAATATCTCATAACAAATCTTCTGACAATTCCGGATTATGAAAACATGATGATCAATAATCACCATCATCATAATAAATAATAACAATAATTATACATATTGATGGACAAAGGGGCTACGATGAATTTTGTTTCCCTTTTACAAATGTCAATCCTAGCAGTTACGGGCATTAACTAGTGTTTGAAGTTTGATATACATCCAATAATAAAGTGTGTATAGTAATAGAGTTAAACGTTCGCTGTCATTGCTTGAGACACTAATGGTAATGTATATTTTTTAAAGTCTATTGCCTAAACAATACAAGATGGTTCTTTAACAATATCATAGTCTCGCGTTGACTAAATAGAAAACAACTTCCTAACGTAACACTGTTTATATTTACCAGCATAGCCTGTAATGTCCATGGCTTTCAGGTTTCTAGCTTTGACCACGGTCAGTGTGAGTCGTCCAGCAGTAGGTAGGTAGCACAAGGATAGCATCACTTCTCCAATATCTGTCTTCTCCTGCAGACGAGAAACGCAAAGTTTGTTTCATTCATTTACTCACCAATCAAACTGTACGTCAAAGTTTTACAATGTTTCACAAGGAAAGCGCTATGGAGTGTATTCTTTGTTTCTAAAGTAACGACGAGGAACGGAGCGCGTTTTATTATATTTTTTTTTTGGGGGGAAGGATTTCTGAGGACACCAAGAGCTGGTATGTCATAATAGATATAAATAGAAGTCACGTGGCTGAGAGTTGGAAGAAAAGTGTTTACACAGACGTGAGACAGAAAGAACGTATATTTGTTTAGTGAGTTTTGTCTTGCTTTCACTGCCATTTCACTTGGTACTCATTAGATCTACTTTCAAGGGTTTAGTGAGTTTTGTCTTGCTTTCACTGCCATTTCACTTGGTACTCAGTAGATGTACTTTCAAGTGTTTAGTGAGTTTTGTCTTGCTTTCACTACCATTTCACTTGGTACTCAGTAGATCTACTTTCAAGGGTTTAGTGAGTTTTGTCTTGCTTTCACTGCCATTTCACTTGGTACTCAGTAGATGTACTTTCAAGTGTTTAGTGAGTTTTGTCTTGCTTTCACTACCATTTCACTTGGTACTCAGTAGATGTACTTTCTAGTGTTTAGTGAGTTTTGTCTTGCTTTCACTACCATTTCACTTGGTACTCAGTAGATTCTCAAGTGTTTAGTGAGTTTTGTCTTGCTTTCACTACCATTTCATTTGGTACTCAGTAGATCTACTTTCAAGGGTTTAGTGAGTTTTGACTTGCTTTCACTACCATTTCACTTGGTACTCAGTAGATTCTCAAGTGTTTAGTGAGTTTTGTCTTGCTTTCACTACCATTTCACTTGGTACTCAGTAGATGTACTTTGAAGTGTTTAGTGAGTTTTGTCTTGCTTTCACTACCATTTCACTTGGTACTCAGTAGATTCTCAAGTGTTTAGTGAGTTTTGTCTTGCTTTCACTACCATTTCATTTGGTACTCAGTAGATCTACTTTCAAGGGTTTAGTGAGTTTTGACTTGCTTTCACTACCATTTCATCTGGTACTCAGTAGATTCTCAAGTGTTTAGTGAGTTTTGTCTTGCTTTCACTACCATTTCATTTGGTACTCAGTAGTCTACTTTCAAGTGTTTAGTGAGTTTTGTCTTGCTTTCACTACCATTTCATTTGGTACTCAGTAGTCTACTTTCAAGGGTTTAGTGAGTTTTGTCTTGCTTTCACTACCATTTCACTTGGCACTCAGTAGATCTACTTTCAAGTGTTTAGTGAGTTTTGTCTTGCTTTCACTACCATTTCACTTGGTACTCAGTAGATCTACTTTCAATGGTTTAGTGAGTTTTGTCTTGCTTTCACTACCATTTCACTTGGTACTCAGTAGATCTACTTTCAAGGGTTTAGTGAGTTTTGACTTGCTTTCACTACCATTTCACTTGGTACTCAGTAGATGTACTTTCAAGTGTTTAGAGAGTTTTGTCTTGCTTTCACTACCATTTCACTTGGTACTCAGTAGATCTACTTTCATGTGCACTTTCTGTGTATTGTTAATCAACGTTACATTAAGTTTGTTTGAATCATACAAAAGTTTTCTCGCCACTTATTTGAAGTCCTTTTTAATTAAAAATGTAACACACCTACAACGATTTAGTTGTACTAGCTGTTTGGAGTTACAAACCAACGATTGACCAACAACGGGAGGCAAATGCGGAAATGCTCTAAGGAAAGCTCCTCTTTTTTCTTTTTTGTGACCCAAATGGAGCCTTTCATCACTTTTACTTCTTGATCTAGAGTACATAGTAAAGTCTATCTTACGTTTGCATAGCTTTTTTTGTTGGAAACATATTGGAACCTCATTAGAAATAGTTTAGTGAGACAATTTTTTCGGAATAGTATAGTAAGAAAATATTGGAATAATTTAGTGAGACTATATATTGGAATAGTTTAGTGAGACTATATTTTTAGGACTCTTTATCAGACTTTCTGCAAACACGCTACTCCCAGCACAAGAACTTGACAACCAACTCGGGCTCCAAATAAAGCAATTCTCTGATTGACATTGACAGACCCTACTGTATAATTTTCAACACGACACACTGACTGTACAAATGGTTCACTGTAGATAACCGTACTGCTGTACTGATCGCTGTCTCGTCCTGACATTGTACTGGACTATACTGTACCGGACGGACGTTACTCCCGGATTTGTTGACTCGGACACTTTCACTCTTTAAATCTAATTCGATCGAACACCACGAACTCATCAAATCGTTAAATAGAAAGAGATACAAGACACCGATAGCAAAGACAAACAGACACAAAAGCTCTTTTGTTCCCCTGGCAATCAAATCGTTAAATAGAAAGAGATACAAGACACCGATAGCAAAGACAAACAGACACAAACACTCTTTTGTTCCCCTGGCAATCAAAGCATTAAATAGAAACAATCTGATATAAACATTTCACATGTAAATTATGAGTGAGTCTGGTGTGAATGTACACTTTGGTTTTTTATAGTTGCAATATTTTGTTTGGTGTACTGCACACATTGTAAAACAAATTTCCTTACGGACAATAAAAATTATTACTATTATTATTATTATTATTATTATTATTATTATTATTATTATTATTATTATTATTATTATAAAAGAACATGTATTCATTCTCTGGCGAATCCAGGGTCGAATTTCGTTTAAGGGAAACAAAATTCATCGTAGTCCCTTTATCAGTTTCCACCGAGGAATTTTCTGGTGATGTGGCAGATCTGCATAAGTACCGCCCTCTGACAGGCAACGAGAATGTTCCTAGGAATGCCAAGGGCTTTAAAGGTATCTGTTGTTATTATCCCCTTTATTATTATTATTATTATTATTATCACATGACCATATCACGAGTGATTTCCACATGGAGTGTTTCTAACACAAAACTTTCTGGAAGAGTCACCTCGTCACTGTTGGCCCCTCTCAGTACGATCGCGTATATCATTTATGTTGCCTGATGGCACACAAGATTTCCTGTACCCACGTCGCCACCACAGTTATAACAATATATAGTATTATATAGGACTATTTTAGGGAGACAATATGACGGCATATTGTAGTGAGACAATATACATGTATTGAAATATTCCAGTGAAACCTTTTTTAAAGCGCAACGTCCCAGAGAAATATTCTAGAGCAACAGTTTAGTGAAATAATCCAAATCTGAAATTAAATTGTGATGCTACAGCCATCGCCTTTGTCTTTTAGAATAGATATGAACATTGCAGGAAATGATTTAAAACTGCAATCAGGGTTTGCGTCAAAAAACAATAGGAACTGAGAGTTAAATTTACATCTAAATCTATTATGATTAGATCACTATGACTTTCATTCATATACATTTTTGTCATAGACAGGACTTAGATAATTACAAATCGAATAATAAATCGGTCCTATTTTAGGGCCTACTGGGCCTACTCAACATGGTCGGTACTGCAAGAAAAAGCTGAAGTACACCAAGTGATAAGATTCAAGAACCTAACAAGAACCACACTATGAAGTACTTATGTTACTAAGATGTATCCTCACTACCTTAAAGATGGGGCAGGGGCGTTGTCCAAGTTTAGCTTTTACGAGGTGGATGTGGGAGGGAAGTCAACTACTCGCTACAATGGCAGCCCATCGAACCTTATGTTTGTTTTCACTGCCAGCTCACCCATGACGTCTTTCTGTGCGTTTGGGGCAAGTCACAACTTTGAGGCATCCAGCTTTCAAGTTCTTAAGTACCATGTAAATACCAATTGCTGATATGATAGTTGCTCTTCGTATTTCACGAGAATCAACAAAGAATATTTTGTTTAAACCTTTGTCCTTGACCACTTAAAACGGTGGGTCATAATTAAGAAAAGCAATGATAAACTAAAAAGTATTGTTATGACATTTCAAAGTATTCATTAGAATTGGAATGTTTCTCCCTCTTGTTTTATTACAAACGGATGTACATAGTGAATATTTGTATGTTCACGAGTGTCATTTGGTTTTATAAATCTGCAGCGTGAATGAATTTTGGAAAACTCTGTAGGAGATGGTCATTGGAAATAAATCTCTGACTTGAAACAAAAATGTTCCCAAAATTGCATCTATGTTAATGTAGCTCGACGCCTACTCAGAGAAACACACACACCAGCATGTATCCAACATGGACGTGACATGGCAAGAACCGGATGTATTATTTCTTGGACAGGAAGTGGTGTGTTGTGGGAAATTGAATCAATGTTCCCTGAGAGCTCGAGCGTAAGAGGCACGAGAGGGGCCTCACTAAAGAGTGTGAAGCTGCTTGTATTTTTTTGTGGCGGAGGCGTTAGGGGGGGGGGCTTTGGGGCAAGTCAAGTTGATGTCTAAACGTTATAGGTGCATTTGATTTGTATCTTAAGAAAGAGTCTGATAGAAAAACAAACACCAAAGAGCAGCTCATAAGATAGACCTGGTTGTTAAACTCTACTTAGACAATACTGAAACTGAACCACAAGATTGGGTCACAAGATTAGCAAAATGTAAACACAAAAATAATAGCTGGTTATTGGTCCACACAATTGATAAGTGATGAAATAAGGAGATCTGACGTCTGTGACTTCTTCTTCTTTTGAACAAAACAGTCATGATTTCAAAAAAGAAAATAATTACAACCTACGCGTGTCCTTAAGTCAATCTAGTCATGCATGTTAATCAATCACTAAAACTCTATCAAGTCGTTGGTTTTCCTGGCTGATTCAGGCAGCCCATTCCATGCTCAAATAGCACTAGGGAAGAAGGAGTATTTGTACAAAATGTTTTAGCATATGGAACAAGGAATGTGCCTTTATCTTTTTGTCTTTCTAAGTATTTTATAAGGTTTTGTTATAATCTTCAGTGTTTTATGTATAATTCCTACTTTACTTTTAAGTCTTCTATCATGTAAAGTAAAGTTTCCCTTTAAAACCTTGTGGTCTATAGGGCAGATGATGTAAAGGTCATCTGTTTCTGTAACCTACGGTTAACGAGGGTGTCATGTGGGCAGCAAAACTACTAAAGAGAAAGAAATTAATTTTTTTAAATTTTTTCAATGACATTGACATCAATATTTCGTTGTAAGAAATGCTAAAAGTGCTATTTTTAGATCTTTCCCCACAAAGTTTCTAAGATCTTTTCTGGCTTCAGTAGTAGATACATAAATTATTTTGTTCAAGTGTTAAGAACATATGCGCCAACTATATGAGATCAATATTGAGCAATGAAGTCTCCCATCTCATTAGTTTTAGCTGTCATTAGTTTTAGTGCTTTTGGAGGCCATGTGAAAACAAATACAAAAACAGCAAAGAAGGAAATAAAAGGCAGTCCACTGTGCGTGTGTGTGTGTGTATGTGTGTATGAACTGTCCACTGAAGTCCCAGGTGTATGTGTGTGTAATTATGGGTGTTTGTGTGTGTGAGTCTGTACATTGGGGTATTTTTCAACCTGTGGGCAGTAGAGACCAATAGCTCGTTGCCACGATGGATATATATATATACAGTGCTTTTTTGTAAAAAAAAAAATAAATAAATAAATAAATAATAAAAAAATAGGTAAATAGGTGCCGGTACTCAGTGATGGATTGCCTAATTTAACTACTAATAAATTAATAATAAACGTTAAAATACAAGAAAAGTCATATTTTTCCCCGCATTGAAAAAGGTGCCAGTACGCCGTACCGGAGCCTACTGTCACAAAAAAGCACTGTATATATATATATCCATCGTGGCAAGTGCGTACTAGACATTACAAGCATGAGAAGGGTTGCTTGAATCAGCCCATTTTAAACAAATGACTTCGTACATGTCAAATCTTGAATTAACTTGAAGGACTGAACTACCACCTTGTTTATGTTCACAAAGACATCAATCTACAAGAAAATTATGTAAATTATAAAAAAAGATAAGTATCAGCAGAATATTGGACCTTTGGAAACAAAGGGAAGTCATCAAAGTAGTCTCATTAAACTGATGTAACCTGAATTCAAACTTTGTTTCATTTGTTACGATAAAAAACCAGTAAAATATTTTTTTAAAGATCCAGCCATCAATTTCTACACAATTCACACACAACACTAATGCATGGTTTATGAATTGTTTGGAATGAATTGTTTAAATTGAACGATTATTTTGCACTTAATAACAAGTGAATGAAAGAAAAATTGGAACCCTATTTTCTCCGCTGCAATCCCCCCGCCCAGAAGAAATCTCCTTTTAAGCGAATGTATGCTACAGAGTATATTAAGTTCTAATGATCGGCCATAGAATATAGATCCCCAATTAGAACACGGTGTACAAAATGTCTATTTATAGTCGTAAAACTGTTTCATCCTGTGTTGAAGATATAGAATGTCTGTAACTCCAGAACAACTTGGAATTTGAAAGTTGATTATAGTTGAACAGATGGTAACGTTAGAACTGTATTGGGGATCCGTGTCCGACCCCAATCAGAACCCATAACAAAGTTTGCAAGCTAAAAAAAATATTTAAAAAAACTAAACTAAACTTTAAACTATAAGATGTGTATTTCTATAAGATGTGTATTTTATTCTTAGATAAAAGAGTCAAACTAAGCAAGTTAAACGAAGGTTAACGAAGCTAAACGAAGTGGTACACTTTCTAGCATTCGCTTGATAAGTTATTTATCTCTTCAGTAAATCGTGAGTTACGCCACTTGATCCAGAATGTCTGGCCGTCAACCATCCAAGCTGACAGATTAGCATCGATTTACGCGAATCACTTGACCTCGCGGTTAGGCTCATAAAAAATACCATCACTTGTCATTTTAATGTCAGTGTCATTAATGTCAACTTGTCCTTGGGAATATTCTGCAATGAAAATCATGATGTGGCACTGACGAGTGTTTACCAACACTGTCAGCGGCGGAACCTTTAGTGAGTTTTTAATAAAATTAAGAAGCTAAAGGGTCTGGAATAGAAGAGACAGAGGCATCTAATGCAAGATTTAAATAAAAAATGCAAGAGGCACTATGGCAATGAAACCAATTTAAGTTAACCAAAATAATGACTTCTAAAGAGTCAATAATAAGAAAAATGTTTTGAACAATAGTCTGACTGCCTCGGGAAATCAAAACGTAAGGACTGTGCTCAAGAGAATGGGATTGAGACTATGGATACTAGAGACTGGGATTGAGACTATGGACACTAGAGACTGGGATTGAGACTATGGACACTAGAGACTGGGATTGAGACTATTGACACTAGAGACTGGGATTGAGACTATGGGCACTAGAGACTGGGATTGAGACTATGGACACTAGAGACTGGGATTGAGACTATGGACACTAGAGACTTGGATTGAGACTATGGGCACTAGAGACTGGGATTGAGACTATTGACACTAGAGACTGGGATTGAGACTATGGACACTAGAGACTTGGATTGAGACTATGGGCACTAGAGACTTGGATTGAGACTATGGGCACTAGAGACTGGGATTGAGACTATGGACACTAGAGACTGGGATTGAGACTATGGATACTAGAGACTGGGATTGAGACTATGGACACTAGAGACTGGGATTGAGACTATGGACACTAGAGACTGGGATTGAGACTATGGACACTAGAGACTGGGATTGAGACTATGGACACTAGAGACTGGGATTGAGACTATGGACACTAGAGACTGGGATTGAGACTATGGACACTAGAGACTGGGATTGAGACTATGGACACTAGAGACTGGGATTGAGACTATGGACACTAGAGACTGGGATTGAGACTATGGACACTAGAGACTGGGATTGAGACTATGGACACTAGAGACTGGGATTGAGACTATGGACACTAGAGACTGGGATTGAGACTATGGACACTAGAGACTGGGATTGAGACTATGGACACTAGAGACTGGGATTGAGACTATGGACACTAGAGACTGGGATTGAGACTATGGACACTAGAGACTTGGATTGAGACTATGGACACTAGAGACTGGGATTGATGACACTAGAGACTTGGATTGAGACTATGGACACTGGAGTTAAGGATTTAAGAAATAATATAACTTCTTATACCAGACAAAAATTTAGATAAGTGAGTCCAATGTAGAGAAAGAAAAGAGAAAGTGGGGAAAGAGAGAGAGAGACGAAGAAAGAGAGAGAAAAAGAGAGAGGAAGAAAAAGAGGAAGTGAGAAAGAAAAAGATAAAGCGATAGAGGAAGAGAGAGGGAGGGAGAGAGGAAGAGAGACAAAGACGGAGAAAGACTAAGAAATAACGAGAGAGGAAGAGAGAGAACGATAGAAAGAGAGAGAAAAAGATAATGACAAGAGAGAGAGAGAGAGGAAGAGAGAGAGAGAGACATAATTAAAGACATCAATTATTCATGTGAATGTAAAAAAAACAAAAAACTTCTCTGATGAGATTGTTCATTTCCTTTGTTTCCAATGTTAGCTCTCCACCATCAGCCCCCACCTCTCATTAATACAAAAGTTCAGTTATATGTACGTGATTCAATGTAATATCTATAGTGAGTGTTTATGTGTGGTGAGTGTGTTTGTTTGTTTCCTGAGTTTGTGATGTGTTTGGGTCCGAGGAAATTGTCTTTGTGTGTGTGTGGGGTGTGTTTGTGGTAAGTGTTTTTGTATTTAATGCATGATGCATGTATATGTGTGTTAGGTTTGTGTGTTGGTGTGTGTGGTGTGTTTGTATGTACACTATGTGTCTCCATTGTGTGACATAAGCGGCTTCATCCTTTGACTATCAAACAAAAAACAACATTTGATATGAATCGTCTTTCAGATCATGAATTTCATGGACTTTATAGATGTTTAGCGTAGAGCAACTTTTTGCAGGTTAGCATAACAATGTGTTCAGAACTCATTCAATTCTTGCACGATTTCAAGGAGGAGGCTTGGTGGCTGATGGGTAGAGCGCTTGATTTCCTAACCGAAGCTGAATCCCGGTAGAAACGAAACAACCCTACTGAAATGGGTACCGGACATGATTGAAGTAAAAGCAGTTGGTCGTTTTGCTGGCCTCGTGACACCGTCGTTAATCCCCGTAGATCGCAAGGTCTGAAAGAGTAATGTGTATCTACCTTCTACAACTCTAGAGATTATTGGCCTACACAAAATAGTCTAGGCCTTGAAGATGCGTATGACTAGCGATATAGTCCAATACTATACCATATAACTCATAACATAACTAAAGTACAATAACTTAACTTTTCATTCTGTGTTTGGAAAGTAATTGATGCATTTTGTTCAGTCGAAATGTGGCATCAAGTTTTAACAAAATCATTCCCCTCATTAAAGAAAGTGGTCCCTGGTGTATTCAGTGTGCATAAAACATGGAGGTGTTGAATACAGATGTTTGGTTTCAAGTTTGGTTTGATGTTGAAGATGGGTCTTTACATCTATCAATGTGCCCACTGTCTCTCTGTCTTTATTCGTTTCTTTGTCTCTGTTTCATTCGTTCTCTCTCTTTTCTCTCTATCTTAATTTCCCATCTCGCTATATTATTATGATTATTTCTTATGGCACAGAGTTATTGTTGATGATTTAGATGTATTATAAATTTAATTACATGACTGATTCCAATTAGTTCATACAACTTGGTTTAATCATATTTGTAAATTGTCTCTAGGGTTGAAATGTCTCGGGCTTTTTGTGTTTTATCTTTAAAGTAGTTTTTTATGTTCTTCTAGTTGGTCTCTGTCTCTCTTCTTTTCTCTTGCCATCACATACTCTCTCTCTCTCCCCCTCTCTCTCTCTCTCTCTGTCTCTCTGTCTTTCTCTCTCGTCTTAAAAAAACACGTTCTGATTAAGTGTGTATGTGTGTGTGTCAGTTTGTCTATCTGCCCATGTGTTCGTATATTTGTGTTTTCAGTGGGGTCCAACAAAAACTTTGAGATGAAAGAAATACTTGGATGAAATGTAATCTTCTTATTAAAATTTAATGATTTTTTTGTTTTCTTTAAAAAATTGAACAAGAAAACGAAACAAACTTTTAGCTCTCATTACATTTTTTCAGAAAAACATCACTTCACTTTAACGTACATTTCAGGTCACAGGGAAAACACAGACTTAGCAATACCAGAAATGTTCAAAGACTCGGAGAGAAAACATACACGTGTTTTGTTTAAAGATCTATTTCCCGTTTTGTCCACTATTGCCCCTTTTGTCCACTATTGCCCCTTTTGTCCACTATTTCCTGTTTGTCCACTATTGCCTCTTGTGACCACTATTTCCTGTTTCGTCCTCTATTGTTTACTATTTCCTCTTTTGTCCACTATTTCCTCTTTTGTCCTCGATTTCCTGTTTTGTCCACTATTTCCTCTTTTGTCCATAATTTCCTGTTTGTCCACTATTTCCTGTTTGTCCACTATTTCCTGTTTTGTCCACTATTTCCTGTTTATCCACTATTTCCTGTTTGTCCACTATTTCCTCTTTTGTCCACTATTTCCTGTTTGTCCACTATTTCCAGTTTTGTCCACTATTTCCTGTTTTGTTCACTATTTCCTGTTTATCCACTATTTCCGCTTTTGTCCACTATTTCCTGTTTTGTCCACTATTTCCTGTTTATCCACTATTTCCTGTTTGTCCACTATTTACTGTTTGTCCACTATTTCCTCTTTTGTCCACTATTTCCTCTTTTGTCCACTATTTCCTGTTTGTCCACTATTTCCTGTTTTGTCCACTATTATTAATTTTTAGCGGCCCCCGAAATGGGAAATGCCGTTATTAGTTTTATGCATTTCAATGCAGTCTGTCTGTCCCAGGGTCGACATTAACATTTCCCTTACCTGTAAAGAAAAAGAAGATATGCTAATTAAACTATTTCTGTATTCACGTGCATGTTAAGACTCAACATAGTCCTCGGTTTTCCTGGCTGATTCTGACAATACATTAACTCAATATTAGCACTAGAGAAGAAAGAATACTGGTATGAATTCGTCTTAGCCAATGGAATAAGAAATCTGCCTTTATCTTTGTGTCTTTCTGGGTATTTAATTAGGTTGTGTTTTAGACGTGTAGGCCATTGTTCAGTGTCTTTATGTATTATTGCTACTTTACTTTGTTTGTCTTCTGTCCAGAAGAGTTTCTAAGATTAGCCATTTCGCTAACGCTGATGCTCGAGTCCACTGTAAATATTCATTCCTTATATATAGCTCCTCCTTCGTGATCAAGTCCAATCCTCGCTTTAAAAAGTCGGCCGCGTGGCAAGGGTAGATTTGGTCAATTGCAGATAGGCCTGCTTCTTCTCACCTTTTTGTTGGTTCGGCGCTCTTTCGTGCTGACCACTCTCCTTGCTTCATAGCTCGTGGCTCCGACACTCGTTTGTCCTGAACCTGACAGCGCCTCAAGGGCCAGTTATAGACTTCACAATGCTGTGTTCACTTCCGAAGACTGCTAGGTGGATGTTTGACATCGATTGTCCAATGGACCGTTGGGTTGCAAAGAGATCTTAATAGCAGCTAGGAGAGCATTAGTAACTTTAAATATTAGATCGTAAAGTCATCGGGTCGTGGAGTCATGGGGTCGTGGACTCATGGGTGTCGTGGAGTCATGGGGTCATGGAGTCATGGGTGTCGTGGAGTCATGGGTCGTGGAGTCATGGGGTCGTGGAGTCATGGATGTGGTGGAGTCATGGGGTCGTGGAGTCATGGGGGTCGTGGAGTCATGGGGGTCGTGGAGTCAGTGGATGTTTGGACTCACGCTTTTAGAAGAAGTACAATTGTGTATACCAGTATTATCTCTTATATGGGGGCGTAAAGGGGTGGGGATGTAAGCATAGCTGTGACATTGTCAATATTTCTGATTCCCCTTAATTAGTTAAACCTCTGTTGATTAAAGACGACAATTCAATATGTGTACATAAAATGAATCCGTGTTGACATTTTGAATAGAAAAAAAATTTTGTTTTTTAAATGTCTCCATTAACCTTGTATAAAAGGTAAGTTATACTTTGTTTAGATACATTTGTACTCTAACAGAAAATGAATGTGATCATCAGTGCTAAGTTAATTCTATGGACTCTAAGGAGGAAGTGAGGGCAATGCACTAAACAATGTGTACATACTTATGTAAGGGAGACAACAGCAAATGCTATATGCAACAAGAAAGAAAATGTTTCGTCAGTACTAGATCTATAGATTGTGTAGGAAATGGTGTAGACTAGACGTTATGTATATACTGAAAACACCTCAGATAGGATGTTAACAACATAACAGACAGGATGTACCATGTACGCAGTATGTTTCAATAAAGTCTTTTAAAATACCAATCAGGAATCCCAATTCTAGGACAAAACTTTGAGAACAAGGGAGACAAGTCATAAATGATATTGATCCTTGCGCTATGAAAGTTACATTCTACATTCATATCTGTACGGATGTTTTAAGTTTCTGTACATTAACATCTGTACATGTTACTGTTTAGTTAAGTCCAATTCTTTTACATTTACACCGTGTTACTGTTTAGTTAAGTTCAATTCTTGTACATATAGAGCTATGCATCTACACACACAAGTGTCTAGTTCTTGTGGGCCTACATTAATATGCTAAGCAATAAGCTTGGTGCAACTCTGTTATAATTATCTCTATACACGTAAGTGTTTAGCTCAGTGCAACTCTGTCACAATTATCTCTGTACATGTAAGTGTTTAGCTCAGTGCAACTCTGTCACAATTATCTCTGTCCATGTAAGTGTTTAGCTCAGTGCAACTCTGTCACAATTATCTCTGTCCATGTAAGTGTTTAGCTCAGTGCAACTCTGTCACAATGATCTCTGTACATGTAAGTGTTTAGCTCAGTGCAACTCTGTCACAATTATCTCTGTCCATGTAAGTGTTTAGCTCAGTGCAACTCTATCTCAATTATCTCTATACATGTAAGTGTTTAGCTCAGTGCAACTCTGTCACAATTATCTCTGTCCATGTGAGTGTTTAGCTCAGTGCAACTCTGTCACAATTATCTCTGTACATGTGAGTGTTTAGCTCAGTGCAACTCTGTCACAATTATCTCTGTCCATGTGAGTGTTTAGCTCAGTGCAACTCTGTCACAATTATCTCTGTCCATGTAAGTGTTTAGCTCAGTGCAACTCTGTCACAATTATCTCTGTACATGTAAGTGTTTAGCTCAGTGCAACTCTGTCACAATTATCTCTGTACATGTAAGTGTTTAGCTCAGTGCAACTCTGTCACAATTATCTCTGTACATGTAAGTGTTTAGCTCAGTGCAACTCTGTCACAATTATCTCTGTACATGTAAGTGTTTAGCTCAGTGCAACTCTGTCACAATTATCTCTGTACATGTAAGTGTTTAGCTCAGTGCAACTCTGTCACAATTATCTCTGTCCATGTGAGTGTTTAGCTCAGTGCAACTCTGTCACAATTATCTCTGTACATGTAAGTGTTTAGCTCAGTGCAACTCTGTCACAATTATCTCTGTACATGTAAGTGTTTAGCTCAGTGCAACTCTGTCACAATTATCTCTGTCCATGTAAGTGTTTAGCTCAGTGCAACTCTATCTCAATTATCTCTATACATGTAAGTGTTTAGCTCAGTGCAACTCTGTCACAATTATCTCTGTACATGTAAGTGTTTAGCTCAGTGCAACTCTGTCACAATTATCTCTGTACATGTAAGTGTTTAGCTCAGTGCAACTCTGTCACAATTATCTCTGTACATGTAAGTGTTTAGCTCAGTGCAACTCTGTCACAATTATCTCTGTACATGTAAGTGTTTAGCTCAGTGCAACTCTTCTTTCCTTCATGAATTTCATCTGTCCGTCTTGTTATTCACTTGACATTTGAAAGCTGTATTTCACCCCCCCCTCCTTATCTTATCTTTATTTACTTCTCTACGATGGAGACATTTTCTTTTTCTGAATGTTCGCATCATTCAATAGTTCCGTCATAGCAGCAGAGAGGGGGTGGGGTGGCCATAGTGTAATGTACAAAGCAGCTTTCAAACTTCTCTGGCTTTAACTACATCCCCCCCCTCTCAGGTCTTAGTTTTCTAATTTGTTAAGACTTCTCTTGCCTATTTGTTTGAAAGGGGGAGGGGGGGGTGCAGGGATGGCAGGCGATGTCAGTTAAAGCCTATATGTGTTGCTAAAGCAGGCCATTCAAATAACTGACAAAGATGAGCTTGCAATCTGTGATGGTGTACTTTGATTATTTTTTTTTATCTTTGAGATTTTATGAACTCGTGTGACTGAAAAGGTGTGCTAGAAATGGTATGATTGTTATGGCGTGAATGATTGAATACTTTAATTCAGTGCATAAAGAATATAATTGATTGAAAGATCTGACCGGTTTAACTAGTTATATTAGAACAGCAGGTAAAAACTCTTTCAATGATTCAATTAAAAAAAAAAAACATATATTCTATGTTTTTAAGATTTAGATTCGGGGATACGTTTAATGCTCACTTTTTAAACCGCATGACGTAATATTCTATTTTGGTCAAAGATGACGAATCAATATGTTGTCTTATATCAACCTTGCAGTTCTATGCTATTGAACTTCATTAACAATCATACAATCATTTCAGCGATTGAGTGGTAACAAGAGGTAATCAAATTAGATCTAGTGCTTACCAGAGTCTCTTTCTTTATACCAGAGTCTGTTACGTATAGAAGCAAAGGATGTTTTCTGTTGCCGTTTTGGGGTAGCCATTTTGGCGCAGGACGTTTTGACGTTAAATGCTTGCACATGCTATACCTGTTCATTTTTAATTGTCTTTAAAGATAATAACACATATCGTAACATGTATATGTTTGTATGTATGCTTGCGTTTGAATGTGTTTTTAATTTAAAGCAAAATATGTATTTTTGTCCATTAGATTGTGGATTCTTGTGTAATATCGTTATGTTACTTAACATCATAGTGTGTAGTTTTTGATGTTGTCCGAAACCAAAGTAACAGAAAATAAATCGATGCAATTTTACATAAACAAGATTACAAAGAGAGTTTGTGTTATCACACAAACTCAGAGACGGCCACCGTCAGATCCCTGTCGGATCCGCCTATTCGCAAGGAATATTCAAGACTTGATTTTATTTTGATTGTCAAAAGTAATAATGTTTCAAAGAGATGGCAGCGAGCAGGGCATGAACCTGGGATCGTCGAGATAACCAGTCCAGCACGCTAACCGCACGACCAGGCATAGCTGTTAACTTAATAACAAACTGGTAACAAACTAATAGCCTATTATTGATAAAGAGATATATTAAACATTACGGAATGACATCTACCGGATATGTACAATATGTCAGACGAGCGATTTTAGATAATCTTTCAGCATTGATTTGTAATTGAAAAAAAAAAAAGAAGAAAAGAAAAGAATATTGTGGTTGTAGGCCTACTTCGATGTCTCAGCAGAGCTATTGACATTTTCATTTAAATGGAACTAGAATGAGGATGTAGATCTACCTAAACTAAACTTCTGATTTAGCACTCTTAAGATCTATATCTACTAGGTCTTTCTTTCCTAATTGACGATACCAATGTTGATTTGACCCTCATTAAACTAAATTGATTTTTGGATTTATAGAATTTATTTTGTGTTGATTAAAAAGAGCAAGCATTCTCCTATAATTCAATACCAAATAAAACATTTTCTGATAACAAACAAAAAAGTTATTCAAATTTAATCCTAACAGGATAGTGTAATAGAAATAAACACAAAGAATAATACTATTAAAACGAGAAAAATGATTACGGAGCGAAAGAGTTAAATCTAGATCTAAAATATAAAATTGGAATGATTTAGATGTAATTCGATTTATGAAAAAAAAAATCCTAGATAATTTATCAATAGACTAAATGCAACATTAAATGTAAAAATAGTAGATTAGTTTTAGTATATTATAACATTGCAATATTGATATAGACGTTTGGAAATCAAAATCTACATTTTAAGTCTAGGAATTGAAATTCTATATCTTGATCTAGTCTATATCAGTCTAAACTAGTCCTAGAAATTCAATATCTAGAATCCATAATGATTTTAATTAGAATATAAATATAGAACTAGTTTAAAAATTCTATTTACAGCCTACTGTAACAAATCTAGATAAGATCTAAATCTAGCTATTATGTCTTTTTAAAATACGAGTCATACATCGAGGTTTAATAAACATTACTATACCGAGTTGATTGAGCATTTCATTTAAAGAATTCATTCCATATAACGTCAAAGGAAAAGAAAATCCACAACGTCACACGGCCTAGTTAGACTAGAAAATGCCTTCATTAATACGAGCAAGTTATCGAGTGTTCATAGACACTAGTGCACTAAGTTCTAATATAAGTTATTTAAAAAATTTTTTGCGTTTTGTCTGTCAGCCTGTCTGTCCGTCAAACCGTCATACCTTACTTTGGTGTTAGGAAGTTGTTTTCCTTAAAATTCAAACATAATATTAACGATAATTAGATTTTGTAAAGTTTTAGCTAGAAAATTAAATGTACTGTAAGTGAGAAGTGAGATTTTATATAAATAGAGTTAAATAAAAAATCGGAACAATATATTTTCGTAAATAAGAAGATTATTAGTTTTATTAATTAGAAGAGGATTTTAAACAGTTATTTGGCGTTAGTAGATTTTTCATATAAAATTCGGAAATTTTAGGCGACGCTTTGTAAGAAAATTTAAGTAATGTAGATCAATTTCTTTTCAAAACAAAAAAATTATATTTTTTTATGTTTCAGCAAGAAAATTAAATGTAAATATAAGTCTAAATAGTGATTTTCAATAATCGTTTCTGATAAATTACTTTCTTATTTTAAAATATTGAACGATATATTGTCGATATTTTTGAAAAAAATAAATCATTTGACATAAACTTGTTTGAAGATGAAAATACGGAAGAATTTGATATGGATAATTTAACTATAGTGACGTATTGTCAAAGAATATAAGTGTAACATTAGTCAATTATGCGATTTCAAACAATCATTTGACATAAATTATTTTTTATAAAACAATATCCGGAACATTATTACAGTTAATGAAATATAAGTCAGTATAGAGAATTGATTTAGCATTTATATGCTATTTACATTTTAAAAAACATGAAACAACATATTATTGATAATGTGTTTCTGCAACGTTTAAACATGGAAATTAAATGTAATATAAGTTAGAAGAACAAACAAACATTCGTTGGCATTGATTTGTTTTGCACAAAAACATCCGGAACAATATATTATAGATACTTAAAACTATTGAGATGTTACGGGAGGAACATTAAAGGTGAAATCAGATTTTCAAAAGCTTTTAGAGTTTTTGTTTTATCTAAACGTGACGGACAGACCGACAGACAGACGAAAAGCACAAAATAAAAGTCTTTTATTCTGTGCCCCACTAAACAAAAAATAAATAAAATCTGTTTATTTAAAAAAATTTGAGCGAACTGATAGCACCATGTCTTGCAGCTGCTTGTTACGCTACTGCACGAAAGTCGCTGCATAAAAAGTCAAATTGTAAAAAATGTGCATGACATTTACATACACATTGCATTCTTAGCCTTTATAAACAAACATACATTTTTTCTTTTAGTTTTAGCACCTAGTCGACCAGAAAAAAACACCATTAAGTAAGATTTATATTTGTTGTGAACATTACTTGTACATTTTATAAATGTATTTGACTTAGTGAAACTTAAAATACACAGAATATTATCCTCCTCTGTAACATTATCTCCCTTACATTTATGTATTGTTTTAGAATTGGTGTATTTTTAAGAAAAAATCGCTTGCATTATTAACTCTATAAATTAAACGGTTTGCCTTAAGAAAACCAAAAGTAGCCGTTGCACCTAAACTTTTCAAGCTGCATCGCATGGTGAAATCATATTTTTAATTTCTCTTCTAGTTTTTGAGATCTGAGTGTGACAGACGGACAGATAGACATTTTGCACAAACCTATTAGCGGCCTTTCCCATACGGGGCCGCTAAAAATGGTTTTTTTAATTTATGGTTTATGGTATTCTAACTTAATATTAATTTTTTTTTTTTTTTTTAAAAGCAACAACTGATGAATGCTCATTCTGTGACTTTTAGACACCTGGCCTTTAATATATGCGGAGGGGGGGGGGGAGGAGAGAGAGAGCATGTCAATATTATGGTCTCAGGAATCTGACCTATCATAGTTCGCAATATGTTTTCCAGAAATAATCAAAACCTTTATTATACTATAATATACCATAATAGAGTAGAGTGAAAATATTTTCTTTTTTTGTTTTTATCGGCAGAACTTCGTCAGCCCAATGACAGCTGTGTCTAACGACCGCGCCAAAATGGATGTGCCAAAAGCCCAAAACGTAGCGTAGCCTACTTGTGCAGAAAATAAACTCTTCATCAAACATGATCAAGTCGTAGTGTTAGGATCTAAATCAAGTCGTAATGTTTGAATTTAGATCAAGTCGTAATGTTTGAATTTAGATCAAGTCGTAATGTTTGAATTTAAATCAAGTTGTAATGTTTGAATTTAGATCAAGTCGTAATGTTTGAATTTGAATCAAGTTGTAATGTTTGAATTTAGATCAAGTCGTAATGTTTGAATTTAGATCAAGTCGTAATGTTTGAATTTAGATCAAGTCGTAATGTTTAAATTTAGATCAAAGTCATAATGTTTGAATTTAAATCAAGTCGTAATGTTTGAATTTAAATCAAGTCGTAATGTTTGAATTTAGATCAAGTCGTAATGTTTGAATTTAGTTCAAGTCGTAATGTTTGAATTTAGATCAAGTCGTAATGTTTGAATTTAGATCAAGTCGTAATGTTTGAATTTAGTTCAAGTCGTAATGTTTGAATTTAGATCAAGTCGTAATGTTTGAATTTAAATCAAGTCGTAATGTTTGAATTTAGATCAAGTCGTAATGTTTGAATTTAGATCAAGTCAAAATTTTTAAATTTAAATCAAGTCGTAATGTTTGAATTTAGATCAAGTCGTAAGGTAATGAGGAACTCGAACATCAACCGCTACGTTGACTGCTACACTCCAGGGGCGGTCACGACTCTAGCCGGCATGCCAGGGGTGCCGACCTTGTGTGCACGTGCACGCTGACAGAGAAGTTCACTTTATTTTACCCTTTTATCAATCCACTTCAAGTTATTGTTGTTTTGTTTGTTTTGTCTTGTTTAGTTGTTTTTTAGTTCCCATGAATCAATGGCATGTTGTAGCCATTTTCAGTGGTTGTCAACCACTAAATTATGGAAGGAAATGAATCTGTTAGCGTTGACTTCTGCTACAGTACATTATTGATCATCCCAAGAATTGTGTGTGGTTATAATGCATGCATCGTCAGTCTTGGTAATAAAGCATCGCTTACTGTAGCAGCCTCTCTTCTGGTCTAGAGTATTTCTTTTGGAAAGTTTAAATAACTCCTTACATAGACAGTACTTTAGGAAGAGGTGAGTAGTGTACACTGTATCGAACTACTTCCCCCTTTGCACCAAACAATTTTACCGGAGTTATAGCTCGTGATGTCATGAAAGTATAATATCTTAGCAATTACAGACGTTTCTTCAACTCAGACAACAATATGGCGTATCTTCATGGGTTCATCTAGGCGTGCATGTGAATCAGAGACGTAAACTGTGATAATGCAGGCACTAAGGAAGAAGGAGAACTTGTACGATTTAGTCTTAGCAAAAGGAATAAGAACTGTGCTTTAACATTTGTGTCTTTCTGAATATTTTTTTTGTTTTTGCAAATAGTGGATTAGTTAGGTTTTTTTATGTACTAAAATGCAAAAGCAAATCAGAATAGTGGACTACGTTGTTAGGTCAACTTTGATCAAGGTTGTTTGTATCTTCTTGGGGTCATCTACCCGACCTATTTCTCACCAAACCCGTCTCTCTCTCTCTCTTTCTCTCTCTCTTTCTCTATTATCAAAAACTGAAATGACAACCTCTTGACTGTTGTGTATATTTGAGTTCAGGAAAACATGGAATACAATTATTTCAAGAAGGAACAGAACAAAAGATTTTCTTTGAAAACAAGGAAACAGTAACTCGGCAAGTCGAAGTAGACAGGAGGAAAGAAACAATAGTTGAAGGCCTTGGAGAGAATGGTGGCCCCCAATTATTGTCCGAATAATCGATCCTCACATTTACACGTGCTTAAATAATTGTTGAAAGGTTAATTATGAAATCTTAAATATTATTTCATCCTTATTTGAAAATTTGTTGAATGTGTAAAATTAATTCTTTACACACGGGAGGAGAACTGCGTTTAATTCAGCCGGCAGTGATGACAGTGTTTATGAATATTTCAATAATATTTCCAGTGTAGTTGCTTGATAGTTCGATTGGTGACATTCTTATGAAAAGTTTTTTGTTTTGTGAAGTAACAGTTTGGGTTTGAGAAAGTTTGACTGGACAAGAAGCTCTGGATATAGACAAAGAATAGTGTCAAATTATGAAATGACCAATTAAACATTTTAAAACAAAAAACAGTGAGTCAGTTTGTTTCATAGTATGCCCTTGGTTTAAACATAAGATGCTATTGTTTCAGTATATAGTGAGATCTTGATTCATTAGTTAGTGTGGAATGATTCATGGGTATCAATTAATTTCTGGACTAAAATTTATTTTAATATCAAATGTGATGTTGGAGTGAAATTGTGAATTGAATACAGATTTTATTAGCTGTCGTTATAATGTTTTGTTATGTCTGATATACTATGTAGGACAAAGTCCTCAAGTGTCTGATATACTATGTAGGACAAAGTCCTCAAATGTCTGATATACTATGTAGGACAAAGTCCTCAAGTGTCTGATATACTATGTAGGACAAAGTCCTCAAATGTCTGATATACTATGTAGGACAAAGTCCTCAAGTGTCTGATATACTATGTAGGACAATGTCCTCAAATGTCTGATATACTATGTAGGACAAAGTCCTCAAGTGTCTGATATACTATGTAGGACAAAGTCCTCACGGCTAAAAAAGTTTCATCAATATGATAATAATTAATATTTTGATTATTATTTTATTTTATAACATATTTATGCTGTATACCTGTTAAATGTATGCAGTATTAATGTCGTTTGTCTTATGTATGTATGTTATATGTAAGCTTATGTCTGCTGTATGTCTCCTGTATGTCTTTTGTATGTGTGTTGTATGTAAGCTGTATGTATGCTGTACATCTAAACTGACCTGTTGTGATGCGTAGACGTCCCTGACAAAAAATGTCTCCTTAGACAAACTGCCCTCTCCTAATATGTCCTTGACCTTGACTGTCCCTATGGCGTCGTGCCTGGAGAATCGATCGAAATCGTAGATGTTGAACTGGAGACATCTCTCTGTCAGCTCCTCGTACTGCACGATCAAAGAGAATGTCTCGTTGAACTCTGGGTTCAGCGTCTTCCGGTGGACTTTGGTCTGGAGCTTCGTTTTCCTGTCAGGCAGGAGGTACACTTTGACGTATGGGTCTGAAGTTCCTGAGAAGTCTTTGGCTGGAAGGTTTTCGGCTCTATTGATGGTAACCACAAGAGCAAGGTCTTCTTGGCTGTATCTCAGGCTGAAGAAGAGCTTACCACAAGGAACGTGTTCAGATCTTAAGCTGTCCACGGAGGCCTGCTTGTAGAGCTCCGGCTTAATGGTACCGAGATCTGGCTGCTCTTTCTGCTTGACGCTCTGAACGGTAAACTCGATTTGCGAAAGGTTTAGCCTGTGAGAGACCAATCGCTGGAAGTTTTGGTGCCTCTGTGGCACGGTGGGTAGAGTCCACTGGCGGTCAGTAATGTTTTTCTTAGCAAGTCTCCCTTTGAGCTTGCCCTGCTCTGACGTGTGGGTGACAATATCTGGGTAGCTGCGGCTGATAGGAATGGCTCCGGGGGCCGCCCACTGAGTTGTCGGCAGACCGGTGGAGGAATCGGTGGCCGGAAGTAATGTCAGGCCTTTTTTCTTCCTGTAAATGAACCATGCTATGACCAACACCAGACCGACGAACAAAGCCAGTCCTCCAGTTATACCACCGATAAGCACAGCATCGGGACCTGAAGTCAAGAAGAAAAATGATTTAAAAAGTAACTTTTTTTATACAAAAGTTTTTGTTCAATATTTACAATACTGGAGTCAAATTGCTTAAATATAAAAAATAATGTTTTCTTTTGACTATTTTAAAAACTGTCTTATATGAACAGTATCATTACTAACGTAAAGAGAATCTAAAGTACTAAACTTCAGACTGTGTGGTTAGTCTGTGAATACATTAGAATGCTATTGACATAGTAGTAATAAGAAGTTCATAATCCCTTTTGACTTCCTACTATTAGTTCATATTTTCTTCATATTTAAAAGTCATAAGAATGTGGTCAAAATCATACGAATATGGTCCAAGGAAACTTATTTTAAAGAATGGAATCATTTATTTCAAGATAAATCTCGCACATTGTAATCACGATGATTAGCTAAGATTAAAGAGAACCGCGCTAGGAACGTGAATGTTGTGTGTTCTTTTCCCATAGTGGTCAATGTTTGTCTCCCTTTGTCTCTCATTGAGCCTCCTCTTCTTATAACAATTTGTCATTGCTTATATCAGTGTTTCTCAAACTGGTCTGAGGACACCCTGGGGTCCACGAGAACACCAAATGGATCCGCAAAAAGATGATGATTGTATACAATTAAATTACCTTCTTCGTTACAAGCTTTTTTTTACTTAAGGGCCGCGGATGAAAAAAGTTTGAGAACCTTTGGCTTATATGTTTTATATATATACTTAATTATTATATATATCAGCACATTGGCAAAGCTAACTTTTTCCTTTTTAACTAGCATGAAAGCTTCTAATCAAGATATGAGAAAAATATTTTTTTTTAAATTTTGTTAAAACTTCATTTTTTAAATCTTTTTTTTTTAATGTTGGGACCCTAAGAAAGGTTACGTGCTTCACACCCACATTTTTCTTCGCCTCTGAGAAAGTAAGCAGTTTTCTGGTCCCACTGCGAGCGCCCCGAGAAATCCATCAGTATCTTCCTTAGTGAAGAAAAATTCGTAGAAAAAAATGGCCAGACTTACAAGGGACTTGTTTTTCTGTGTAATTTCAAGACTATCCAAGAGAATCCTTATGCTAATGACTGAATCTCCCCAGGCGGCCGGAAATAATGGGATAAATACCCAAGCTCGCAGTCAGTGCGCATGCCCGAGAAGATGCCTTAACAGCATGAAGTTTTTTATATATAGTTTGATTTGAAATGTTTTGTTGTAAATTATGTACGCGTCAGATTATAGCAGCTTGAAAGTGACATCTTTACTTTAGTTATACATTGAAAATGTCATCTAAATACATCAATTCTCATTTCTCTTAATTGTACATACAAGGTCTATGCCGTTACATCTCAATTCCACATCTGATCCGCCTTTTCCCACTTCTGGTATCATAATAGATGACTGTTTTGTTTAATTTGGAAGAGGAAGCTGGTATTAACCATTCACTATTAATTCAAGCTTTTAATCTCCATTCATGATGGTATCCGGATATAACGCTTTTGATACAAAGTACAGGAATCTGTCTTCTCTCTCTCTCTCTCTCTCTCAAAAGTTATTTGACTCTCTCTCTCTCCCTCTCTTTTATCTCTATTGATTTTCCTACTCATCGTTCTCTCTATTACACAATAATCTTTTTTCTTCTTTTTCTTTTTGATCTGTCTATCTGTCTGTCTGTGTCTGTCTGTCTCTCTCTCTATCTCACTCACTCTGTGTCTATTTTTTTCAACTCTTTCTATTCATCTCCTTCACTCACTTTTTTATCCTCAAGTTTTTCTCTGTCTCTGTCTCTCTCTCCTTCTTTCTCGCTGTTTACACACTAAGACTTGATGTGGAACAAATAAAAGGCAACGTTCAGTACTAGACGACAAAGACACGAACGTTTCAACTTCTATGTGATGAGTCTCTCCTAGGAGACTGGAAAGTATATGCTTAGAAACGTAGACAAAAAAAAAACCAGACTGTGAGCACTATTTGTTATGGCTTATGCTCATACTTCAGAAATCTCGTGGCCAGGGAGTTAGTTATTTCAAGGTGAACTTGATCGAACGCGATGCAAGACTTCAAATCTTTCAATGACTAAACGATATGAGAAAAAAACACTTTTAATTTTAACTTGAGAGAAACTTTCTAAAGTTGTTGTTTTTTTTTCAATCAATTTATCCTTTATGAAGCTGGCGGTGATCTTCTTCTGTTCAAGTCCAGCTCATTTCTGCATTAGAAGAGACGCAAAATGTACATTGATGTCTATTTACTTTTTTATTTAACTCTTTACTAAAAATAAAGAAACATTTGAGTCGAGTGCGGGAATACCCAATGTCAAGGTTCAAGTTTCCGAGCATTTTTTTTTCATCCATAAAGAGTTTGCAAGGTAACAAGGAGAATGGTAGACCTGTGATCAGCCATTCAGTGTCTAGGCGTATAAGTAGGTTAAAATACTGGCTGTGATTTGGGGTAATGTGTCACTAGGGATTTATTTGTTTCACTGAAATGTTTGTTAAAATTGTTTCTCTTAATCTGAAATGTGCGTGTTGAAGAATGAGTAATGTGTTCATTTGTATTTCTCTTTTGTTATGTGCCAGACTCATGTCTCATTTTCAGGTCAAGATAAGAGAGTGAATAAATCCAAAGTCTTGAGACTAGTCGCAATTATTCCTCGGGTTTATCGTGTCCACGCAATCTCCCATCTTACAATGTCAAGTTCTCATCATCTGCCAACATAACAGCCTTAAAATGACATTGAATGGTTGGGGCTAATGATATACAACGTATACACATGATATGTTAATCATATACAATGTATATACAACTTATGTACAAATTATATTCAAGATACATCGCTACAACGTGCATAACACTTGTACAAGCTTAGCCTATATTGACTACTTGCTATTATTGCAGAAGATTGTTACAAGTTAATATTCGAACTAGATTATTGCTTCCAGGTCTGTCTCGTTGGGGAATTAGCAAAAACGTCTCCTGAGAAAAAAACAACACTAGTGAGTGCCACTACTCTACTTAACTACAGAAGAATACGTAAAGGGGAAAAGTCACTATTGATCTCTTACGGCTAAAACATAAATTATATACCCAGCCTGACAAGCATTTTGAAAGGTCAACACTGTCCATCGCCAGTTATTGGATCTACAGCACAAACCAATGTCCAACAGGAGATCGATCTATTACGACATGGTTTGGCTGACATCATCAACAGGCTAACAACTCTGAGAACGTGACCTCGTTTCCTGGACAGGCGGAGAGAGTACACTTGTGTAGGAGTGACACCATTCATGGGACATAATCATTGACTAAATCGCGGGATGACCATTTTTTAATGTCGTAAAAATAAATATAGTAGATGACCGCGAGAAAAAGAAGGCAAGAAAATTGTGACAGCTAGTCCAACAAAATCTGTGTTAGCTTGTAGCTCCAGACAGCTAGTCCAACAAAATCTGTGTTAGCTTGTAGCTCCAGACAGCTAGTCCAACTAAATCTGTGTTAGCTTGTAGCTCCAGACAGCTAGTCCAACTAAATCTGTGTTAGCTTGTAGCTCCAAACAGCTAGTCCAACTAAATCTGTGTTAGCTTGTAGCTCCAGACAGCTAGTCCAACTAAATCTGTGTTAGCTTGTAGCTCCAGACAGCTAGTCCAACTAAATCTGTTAGCTTGTAGCTCCAGACAGCTAGTCCAACTAAATCTGTGTTAGCTTGTAGCTCAAGACAGCTAGTCCAACTAAATCTATGTTAGCTTGTAGCTCCAGACAGCTAGTCCAACTAAATCTGTGTTGTTGTGTATTACTGAATAAAACCTAAAAGCTAACACAAGTTAACTAACTGTTATGGACTATAAATACAGATTTCAATTCCAATATTGGTATATGTAGAAGCACATGGAAACAAATGTAATAATAAGATGTTAAGTTACTACACCATAACACAAACAAGTTGAAAGAACTTTTTAAAAATTACAATAAGGCACTTTACGTAGACGACCTCTTTTTTTAGACCACATAGAAATGTTTAGGGCTCACTAGATCCAAAATAAACAGAGCCCTTACTACCACTTCTACTTAATTTAGATTCTGGATATAAAGAAAACTCGGTTCAATCTTTAGCCAGAGTATAAAAAAAGAAAATCCAACATATCTAGGTGTAAAAGCAGATCAAAGATTTCTTTTACACATTTTATAACAGACTTTTTTATAAAGCATCACAAACACTCAACATAATAAAAGACCTAGCAGGATCATCCTGGGGCGTGGACAACTATCCTTCCTTACAAATAGATGCGAGAAAAAAAAACTATAACTCATCATTAGAGATAATTCAAACGAAGCCTTTCGTCCAATTGGTGGAGGCATAAAAAAAACTCCTACAGCAGACTAAGCCCCAAATAAAGCTCCTAAGTCAAGGCGTAGCAGAGCAGCACTAGAGGCTCTTGAAAAATACAGAATGTTGGAGATAGGAACATCAATTTAAAAAAAAAAAGTAAAAAACTCTGTTTCAAATTATTGATGAACTAGCCCTGAAACACCAATCGACAAGGAAAAAATTATCAGATTTTCGAACATAGTGTCCTCCTGATCTTTAAGAAAACAAACATTTTGAGATAAGAGCAGTCTTCAAACTAAGAATAAGACAATAACAATAAAACCCACCACTCTGTAGATAGTGTGCCTATCCTTATGAAACAGTGAATCGTACCCTTATAAAATGTCCTTATTTAATTCACCTTATGCAGACCCTACTACCACTACAGCTCAACATAACCAACATTATGTATGGCAGTGCTGAACAGCAAAACATCAAGCTACTTTTCCTTGGCACAGACTGCAAAAGAGCCTACAGCTCAGCGGCAAAAAACTTGCTCGAAGTCTGTCGTCTCCGGCTTGAACTTTGACCTCCACTCTTTTCGTCAGCGATACTTCCATTCTTTAAAATTCTGTCTTAATCACCTTGAAGGTTTCGTCAGAAATCCACATTCAATACACACCCACTCACACAGATACACACAAACTCAGTAACAAGAATGAGAGAGAGAGAACGTGAGAGACATAGTCAAAAAAAAAGAATGATGGAAAGAAATGTTTTGTATGGATCACTGAACCGTGTGATGTATCTATGAGAGATCAATGAGACCAACATAGTCAATATCATACATCAACTCTGTGACTTTATTGACCTATCTTTGAACCTACTGATAGCGCCATCTCGGACACTATGATTGGATGATGTCAAGGTGAGAGAATGATAATCCAGTCAAGTGTATCTGGGGTGTCAGTAGCAAATGTCACAACTCCACTTAGTGTCCTAGACCCAGGTGTTATTTTGTGACTGAGCAATAAATAAAAGATATAAAACTTGTCCACGAATGAAAGACTCCTAGTAACATTGGCCTACACAGAGTGAACAGGATGAGACTAAACGACAAAAATATTTTACAAATGAAAATGACATTAAAAAGACAATGTAGCTTTAAGAATTGCAACCCAATGTAGGATTTTCATAAACGGAGTATCCGGTGTATCTGATGTACAGAATATGGAAATATGGATAAACTATATATTTTAAAGAGCTTTTAATTTGAATGCACAATTTTTAAATGCGAAATCACATTTCTAAATTTGTCCGCTTGTAGCACAAAGCAATGTTAGTTGTTTAGCAGTGTTGTAGAGTGTATGCGCGTGTTTCCGATATAAACAAGACAAAAGATGGGTAGTTGATTTGGTTTAGATAATAGTGAACAAATAGATGCTATCTTACTAGATTTTTCCAAGGCTTTTGACAAAGTTCACCACCATAGTTTGCTTAAAAAATTAAAATATTTCGGCATTAATGGTCCACTGCATCAGTGGATTAAAGATTTTCTGATAGGGAGAGAACAAACTGATGAAACTATTAAAAAAATCAAACAAAGCATTAGGGTTTATTAAAAGAAATTTCTATAAATCAAATAAGAACATAAAACTAAAATGTTATTTAACCTTGGTTAGGCCAATAATAGAATATGCATCCACCGTTTGGGACCCCTCAACTCAAGAAAACATTATGAAACTGGAACAAACACAAAATAGAGCAGTGAGATTCATAACAAATGAATATTCACATTTGACTAGAGTAACACCATTAGTAAAATCACTAAATTTAGGAAGCCTTCAGGACAGAAGACTCAAAAGTAAAGTAGCAATTATACATAAAACACTGAACCATAATCTTCAAATACAAAAACAAAATCTAATAAAATACTCTGAAAGACACAAAAAAAAAGGCACATTCCTCGTCCCATATGCTAGGACAAATTTGTACAAATACTCCTTCTTCCCTAGTGCTATTAGAGCATGGAATGGGTTGCCTGAGCTAGCCAGAAAAACCAATGACTTGGCATAATTTAAGTCATTGGTTAATATGCATGACTAAATGCATGACGCGTAGGACGTAATCATCTTCTTTTTGGAAGTAACGTCTGTATTATATAAGATAAGATAAGAATAGAATAGATTCTGATGCAATTGTGAGGTGCTCTATCGTAGTTCAGGTTATAAATAGAAATGTTGAAGTAAGAGAACAAGGGAGAGAAGTGTGACAGAGAAACGTGTGACAGAAAGACGTGTGACAGAGAAACGTGTGACAGAAAGACGTGTGACAGAGAGACGTGTGACAGAGAAACGTGTGACAGAGAAACGTGTGACAGAAAGACGTGAGACAGAAAGACGTGTGACAGAAAGACGTGTGACAGAGAGACGTGTGACAGAGAGACGTAAGACAGAGAGACGTCAGACAGAAAGACGTGTGACAGAGAGACGTGAGACAGAGAGACGTGTGACAGAGAGACATGTGACAGAGAGACGTGAGACAGAGAGACGTGTGACAGAAAGACGTGTGACAGAAAGACGTGTGACAGAGAGACGTGAGACAGAAAGACGTGTGACAGAGAGACGTGAGACAGAGAGACGTGAGACAGAAAGACGTGTGACAGAAAGACGTGTGACAGAGAGACGTGTGACAGAGAGAAGTGAGACAGAGAGACGTGTGACAGAAAGACGTGTGACAGAGAGACGTGTGACAGAGAGACGTGAGATAGAAAGACGTGAGACAGAAAGACGTGTGACAGAAAGACGTGTGACAGAGAGACGTGTGACAGAGAGACGTGTGACAGAGAGACGTGTGACAGAGAAACGTGTGACAGAGAAACGTGTGACAGAGAAACGTGTGACAGAGAGACGTGTGACAGAGGAACGTGTGACAGACAGACGTTTGACAGACAGACGTTTGACAGAGAGACGTGTGACACAGAGACGTGTGACAAAGAGACGCGTGACAGAAAGGCGCGTGACAGAAAGACACGTGACAGAGACACGTGTGACGGAGAGACGTGTGACAGAGAGACGTGTGACAGAAAGGGGCGTGACAGAAAGACGCGTGACAGAGAGACGTGTGACAGAGAAACGTGTGACAGAAAGACGTGTGACAGAGAGACGTGTGACAGAAAGACGTGTGACAGAGAGACGTGTGACAGAAAGGCATGTGACAGAAAGACGTGTGACAGAAAACCGTGTGACAGAGAGACGTGTGACAGAGGAACGTGTGACAGACAGACGTTTAACAGACAGACGTTTGACAGAGAGACGCGTGACAGAAAGGCGCGTGACAGAAAGACGCGTGACAGAGACACGTGTGACGGAGAGACGTGTGACAGAGAGACGTGTGACAGAGAGACGTGCGACAGAAAGACGTGTGACAGAAAGACGTGTTACAGAAAGATGTGTGACAGAAAGACGTGTGACAGAAAGACGTGTGACAGAGAGACGTGCGACAGAAAGACGTGTGACATATAAGACGTGTGACAGAGACGCGTGACAGAAAGACGTGTGACAGAAAGACGTGTGACAGAGACGTGTGACAAAAAGACATGTGACAGAGAGACGTGTGACAGAAAGACATTAACAGAGATACGTGTGACAGAGAGACGTGTGACAGAAAGACGTGTGACGGAGAGACGTGTGACAGAAACACTAGTGTTTGTAGTGAGTTACATCTTGTTGAATGTATTATTGTTTCATTCGTGTTCCTACATTGAGGTTGGAAGCTTGTATATTATACTTTATACTAATTATGAAGTTAAAATTTTGTTTCATTGTTTTTAAAGAAGTCGATTCAAGTTTATTTCAAGTTCTACATTGACAATTTCATATGCCTACACCTGTTGTGTTGTACTAGCTGTTTGGAGCTACAAGCCAACAACAGAGTATCGACATAATATTACACTATAGAGTCCGTTACATTGATTATTTTGTCTAGTCTATGTCTCACTAAATCTACTAATCTTCCTCTTTTTCATTTTCCTACATTTCTCTGTCAGTTGCCCCAAATCGACCACATATCGCTTTCTATTCTATTTAGTTCTAATTTACTGAATTATTGTTTTCAACAAACTTAAAATGTAAACAAATAGCAGATTACTCCAGTAGGAAAATCCCCCTTTTTTATATTCTACTAAAGAGAATAAATTTCTAAATCATAGACTTATATTACTATATCTTGACTGGACCTGCAGATTTTTTAATACTACAAAAAAAGTGAAATATTTTTCAAAGTGGAAACCAGGGGCGTTCTTTTGTCAAGTAGTTCTAAGAGGCTAAGTTGGTTGGGTTTTTGTTTCCAACCCTAACCTATGTAACATATCATTTAATTTTTAAATCTAGATCTAGTAATTGAACATCAAAAAAACAGAGTAGGCCTACTCTCGTCTCATGATTATTATTTTGCAATTTTTAGATACATAATCTAGAAAGATGTAGGTAATCAATCTATTTAAATGTACAAAAGATGATTAAAATCAACAGACATGAATTATTTCGATCTAGGATTTTTGAAACATTATCTCAATGGAAACGAATGGCTTTGTTTCATTTATTAGCGTGAATTTGTGATTATTAGCCCATTCTAAAGAAAATCTGAGAAATGATTTTGCAATATTTCTAAACTTTGAAAACTAAAGATCATTACTTTTCTAAGACAGAAAAGATTGATTGGGGCGACTTCAATGAGAGCTTGAAAAAGAGTTTACGTACATAAAAATCTATAAATATATAGGTATGTGAATCGATCAGTCGCGGATAAGAATTTGCTTCCGGTTTCCAGTCTAGTATAATATATAAGTGTATGGTTCTAAATCTTGCTCTGTTCGCGAGAAAAAAGGTAAAGAATTATAGCTCTTACATTAGCCCTTCTTACTTCCCTGTCTAGACTCATACAACTTAATAGCTTGCCTAATATTACAAATTGGATCTATATTGTCGGCGTCCAGGTCAACCTCTCCAGTCCTCAAGCAGTTCAACACGACATGCTAGTTTATAAAGATGTAACAGAAGAAACAAAGGGGAGGTACATGGTGGTGTAAAAAGCTGGGTTTGTGCTTCCTGGAGTCACACTTGACATGTAACCAACACAAATGGTATAGATTGGATGTGTCAAATTTTGGCAGACAAGATATAACATTTATTTAATAAAACAATATGTTGCACACTTCATGGTAGTTACAACATGATCCAATGCATAGAATACAGTCGCGTCCGCATAACAGAAGTACCAGATATATCCAATATACTAAATCTTATTAAATCACATCCGCATCACAGCGGGTAACAATAAACTACAAAGTTACTACTTGACCGAAAATCTAAAACCATTTGCATAAATGTGTTTAAAAATGGTTAACTTCTATCTCCCTAACTAAAAAGCCTCCAGTGTTTATTACTATTAAAAGTGAAAAGCTGTAAAAATGGTTTATTTTTTATGAAAAAAATGCTTGCATAATTGATTTTAAAAAATTAGATTTTTCGCTTTCAGAAAAGGAAAAGTAGCCGTTGCATCAGAACTTTGAATGATCAAAATTATCATGTTCTCTTCTAGTTTCTGAGATCTAAACGGGACGAACGGACGGACAGACGGGCCACACAAAACTAATAGCGTCTTTTCCCTTTTCGGGGGCCGCTAAAACACTACAACAAAAATGTATCTCACTTGTTACTATGACGCCAAAAAAAAACCTAAAGCACAGAACACGATATCTATTTTTTAGCATCGCCATTTTCTCGTAATTATTTGTAAGCTGAGTTGACATTTATTTGCCCCCCCCCCACACACACACACAAACAGTTCGTGATGTAGATAAATAAGAAGACATCCAATGTTCGTATACCTTCAAGTTTCATTCCTATCATTGATAAATATGAAATCTGACGATCTCATCTCACATTGCGAGGTACATTAGAGACGTTCTCAGAATGTCGTTAAATGAGAATAATTTATTCTTGAATTGAAAAAAAAAGCTGCTCAAGGAAAGAACACGTTTATGTGATGAAACATGGATCATAGATTTATTTGTGAACCGAGTCATTTAAATCACATAAATGGGTTGCCTGAATCAGCCAGGAAAACTTAGCAGAGTTTAAGTCACTAACTTGCATGACTAGATAAGCACATAAAATGCATAGGGCTTAATTATATACTCTTTTGAAGTGACGTCAGTAATCTATAAGACATGTGTTCATGTTAGTTACTATATACACTTACTACATTTATTGGTGCTGTTTTGTTTTTCTGAAACCTATCTTATACATTAGAAATTAAGAAATGTTTAACACTAATATTAGTTTCCTGTCTGGAGGCGGGAAGACGTTAACTGGCGTCATGAAGCTATTTTTATTCGAGATCACGTGCTGGGTGTTGATAGAAGAACTCTCTTGGGATATAAGTTTACATTCGAAAGCAAAATTGTTTCCGGGTGAGGACACCACAACTCTGCCATAGGTGTAGACTTTGAGGAGCCGACTTGTATTTTTGTGCTGACTTTAAGGGCGAAAGGTCATTGATTAATATGCATGCGTAAATGCATGACGCGTAGGACGTAATCATCTTCTTTCTTGAAGTAACGTCTGTATTATATAAGATAAGATAAATGTGCAATTGAAGAACATTTTGATTCCTCATTTAATTACATAGAAAACGCTTCGGGATTTTGTGGCTGAACCAGTGACCCACGAGTCTTCGTAAATATATAGGATCAGTAAACCTCGCAAACTTAACATGGCTACCTTCTATCATCTCATCATCTCTGCCTGTGGTACCGTCTGGGAGCAAAGGTCACACACCAGCTTCCCCCAGGCGTCTAGGTTTTGGGCGAGTCCAACACCAAGCCAAATAAAGCGTCTGGACCTGATGGTAATCCAGCTAGACTACTCAAAGAACTAAGCAATGAGCTAGCCCCAGTGTTCAAAATACTCTTTCAGGCATCGCTTAACCAGGACAGAGTACCAAAGGACTGAAAAGAAGCTAATGTCACCCCCCTATTTATAAAAGGAGAAAAATCTGATCCAGGAAACTACAGACCACTTACCAGCATCACATGTAAAATCCTATAACACATGATATGTAGCAACATCATAAACCATTTAGAAAAAATATTGTCCACACCCCATACCAACATGGCTTTAGGAAATATAGATCATGTGAAACACAACTAATAGGACTAATTAATGATTTTTCAAAAGGTTTAGATAATAGTGAAAAATGTCATTTGTTAAGAGTAACAAAAAAACTAAAACAAATTAATTCCACTTATCTTATTCATGGCAAACCAGTAACACAGACTAAAAAACGCAAAATACCTAGGTGTTATAATAAATGAAAAACTGTCATGGAATCCACATATTGATGAAACTATAAAAAAATCCAACAAAGCATTAGGGTTTATTAAAAGAAATTTCTATAAATCAAATAAGAACATAAAACTAAAATGTTATTTAACCTTGGTTAGGCCAATAATAGAATATGCATCCACCGTGTGGGACCCCTCAACTCAAGAAAACATTAAGAAACTGGAACACAAAATAGAGCAGTGAGATTCATAACAAACGAATATTCACATTTGACTAGAGTAACACCATTAGTAAAATCACTAAATTTAGAAAGCCTTCAGGACAGAAGACTCAAAAGTAAAGTAGCAATTATACATAAAACACTGAACCATAATCTTCAAATACAAAAACAAAATTTAATAAAATACTCTGAAAGACACAAAAATTAAGGCACATTCCTCGTCCCATATGCTAGGATAAATTTGTACAAATACTCCTTCTTCCCTAGTGCTATTAGAGCATGGAATGGGTTGCCTGAGCTAGCCAGAAAAACCATTGACTTGGCAGAATTTAAGTCATAGGTTAATATGCATGACTAAATGCATGACGCGTAGGACGTAATCATCTTCTTTTTTGAAGTAACGTCTGTATTATATAAGATAAGAAGATAAGATAAGAGTCTCTCCAACTGTCCCAACATTTTGCCCATTTGCTGGGCATCGGTTTGTATCAATGGTGGGGATGGTCCGGGTAGAGACGATGGTGTCGATGGTCCGGGTATTTGTTGTAAAATGTTTTACATGTTTCGGATGTTCCTTCAGAGTTGAAGATAGTTTACTTCCTAGTCCAAACCTCCCGCAGGACGACGGGGGATGGGAGCGGGCAGGGTTAGAACCCTCAACCGTCGATAAATTCGAACGACAGTCCAGCGCGCAAACCGCATGACCAGGCAGCCATCCAGGGTAGAGACGATGGTGCCGATGGTCCGGGTAGAGACGATGGTGGTGATGGTCCGGGTAGAGACGATGGTGGTGATGGTCCGGTTAGAGACGATGGTGGTGATTCTCCGGGTAGAGACGATGGTGCCGATGGTCCGGGTAGAGACGATGGTGGTGATGGTCCGGGTAGAGACGATGGCCTTCGGCTGTCGGCTTCCAGATGACTCAAGCTTTCAACGACATGGGTCATAACTCTTCTTTTCCCAGGTCCATGACGTCTCTTGATTTGTTGTTTGGTGTTCCTGAAGCTAGTGGTTTTTCTACATGGTAGGGGAGCTAAGCATAGCCCTCCTCCTTTTTCAGCAGAGCTTGACCTCCCGTCATACGGTGGAGTTGCTTCCTTCTATGGTGGGTCAAAAAGTCTTCAATTTTCAAGTTAAATTATAAAATATCCAATCAAATACGGGAGTTCCCTTGATCATGTTATTTAAAATTTACAGGCATTTTAAATTCTTGAAATAATAAATGATAAAGTAATTCATTGTAGTCGTTTGTGTTGTTTAATGGGAACTAGAATGCATTAGGAAACAAAAAGATACTTTATGTAAGCTTATGGAAAATTATATAAGTCCGTATGATGAACTCTTTCTGATTATTTTTTTTTAGGTTTTATTTCTGTATCTGTTCTCTAGGTTTTATTTCTGTATCTGTTCTCTAGGTTTTATTTCTGTATCTGTTCTCTAGGTTTTATTTCTGTATCTGTTCTCTAGGTTTTATTTCTGTATCTGTTCTCTAGGTTTTTGTGTTGAACGTATTCTTGTAAATTTATTTTTCCGTTTTTTGTCCAGGAACCTTTTTTTATTTTGAAAGCTAGAGTAAATATAACTTTTTCTATAATATAGACAAATTAAACTTGAGATGAAATACATTCATCAAATAGAATGGTATTTGAATAAAATCTAACTCACTTAAAAAAAACACACGTCTTTTCACTCTTGTTTCCTTTACCTAAGAAATCTGACGACAATGCCGCTTATCTTGCATCATTCACACTACATAGCCACCAACCAATTTCTAGCCTCTTCCCACCGTCACCTTAGCAAAACACATACACACTCCATAACACCCATACACTCCATTAGTAGATAAACTGTATGGAAAACTATCTGATCTTGAAAGTACTATTGAGTTCATCTCAGATCAAGGCCTAAGCCTGGTTACCTAAACCATGGGTTTGTATAGTCATGTGAAGCACTGCACTTATCCTTCATATTCGGAGTCCAAGACATTGCCATAATAAAACTTAAAAATTCATACTGATAAGGAAGAAGAAGAAGAAAAAAAGGATTGGAACAAAATGTATAAATAAAGTTTTAAATACAAAGGATTTTGTTGTCTAGTTTTATGAAATAATGGCGATATCAACAAACCCTGGAAATACCTTACAGCTTGTGTTCCGGGTATCTACTTCAATTTGCTTGCACGCAATTTCTCAAGATTATTTCTTTGTTTGATAAGAACTCACGAGGAAAAAAATTGTTGCGAACAGAATATTGATTTTCGTCCATAGTTTTTTTTTTTTTAATCTCTGTACATAAGTTTAACAGCCGTTTTGTCCACGGTAGCTTCCAGTGGTTACAATTCAAAAGAGCAGGACGGCGCATTGAAATAAATAGATGGTTCACTCGGTTAATTGAATTCAGATTCCAGTGAGAGTGCAGTCCCTTGGTTAAGTCATTACGTTTCTTTGGTATTAAATGTGACCTTTCATAACCAATTAAATCTTGAGTTAATGGGGTTTCTTTGTCAGCAATCATTCTGTCTTGTTTTTAGAACAGTTCATATAGACATTTCAAATGTAAACTTGTTATGAGCGTATACTTCCAACACTTAATTAGTTACATGATAGGCAGCGTAAAAGAAATAAGGTTTATGGAAGGTTAACCCACGCAAGTGAAGTGTGGCAACACTATTGCAGACTCCTTGGCCCATCAGGGAGGGCAAATTCTACCCACTGAACAGGCTGTAAGTTTTCATCATGCTCTGGCTATAATTTAAAAAAAAACAGAAATGGAAAAGTGGTTTAAGTGCTGGGACAAGTCCCAAAATGCCAGTGGAGTCTGGGAGCGCATGAGGCGCCTGACCGCACTTCCCCGTGGTGGAGGCTGTCCAGGCCTGAGCAAGCTATTATAGAACAGTGCAGGACATGCCACTGTCCTGTTGGCTCATATTTCTCACAGTTATGGCCAAATTTCGATTCACGGTGCCCCCGCTGCGGGGAAGAAGAGGAAACCGTGCCTCATATTCTGTTTGACTGCCCCAGACTTGCTGATCTCTGTCTCGACAGGTCTGGGAAACCCAAAATTCTCGACCTGTATGGTGACATGTATGCACTACGCAAGACAACAGGGTTTCTGTCCAGGGCTTTTGCAAGAGAGGATTTAAGCCTCTCAAGCCTTCACTCTAATGGAGTTTGATGATGATGATGATGATGGAAGGTTAACGGAAGATTTGAGATTGAGGCAACACTGACCATAGGATGATAGCACAGACCTTTAATCTATAAACCAATGCTCATGATTGCTGAGTAAGGTTACCAGACACCTGACGCCCATAGGAGGACAAAAGGGAGGACAAAAAGAGAGTAAAATGAGGACAAAAGGAGGACCAAAAGGAGGACCAAAAGGAAGACAAAACCTTACAAAGGAGGGTAAAAAGACAAAAGTAAAATCTACATTAGACGCGTTAGTTAAACATAAGATAGCTAAACACAAGATGTAAAACTGAATGACTACAGCTGCATGTGGTACTTCAACAAACAGTAATAGCTATGCATATCTATGTATCTGTATCTTAAAAAAGGTATATAGAATTTGACAACTAACAATGTGTTTCAGTGGCGTAACAGAGTACCTATGGATAGTCAATCTCCCTTTCCAAAGAGTATAATAAACACTAAACTACCAATCACGTATGCATCAATACATTAGAAACATCATTTCTATGTAGGTAAACCTAACCTACGAAAGTAAAAAAAACAACTAAAATCCCCCTTACAGACCTTGCGATCTATAGGGCAGATGATGTAAAGGCCAACTGTCTCCTATAAATTATACTCTGCTACTGAACTGCAGAAATAACAATTTTAATATGCTGCAAGCAAAAAACACATACACATCTTGTCATAGACATCTTCAATTTGTAGAACACCGTTGATGGCATTTTAAAAGTTGTGGTATGCACAGTAGAAAAACAAGATCTAGTGCATAATGTTTGAAGTAATCCCAACATAGCCATCGTTTTGTTCACTTATGATGAAGTTTGTAATTGCCGTGATCGTTGTAAGATCTTTTTTATGTCAAGACGTCTTGACACGGACCTTCTTTTTGTCAAACAAAAGTCGTAAATATATGTACAACTGTCAGGACAATTCCGAATATTCAGAGACCAGAAATGGGCAAAGAATCACTAAAGCGGAAACGCTTTTAAATGTTTTCTTCACAGAATTTTGAATCGATTTGGTTACAGACGCCAATAGCGAAAACAAAAAAAGTATAGATCTACATTTAAAAATGTCTCTACTAGAATCTGACACGTCTCTAACTTTAAATAAACTTATGGTTAATATTTCAACAAGGTTTGATAATACACTAAAACATTTATTTGTCTCTTGAATAATTCATTGACCTCTTGTCTCCCCTCCCACATACACTTTTGTCATGTCGTTGCGCCCCCTTGAGATGACGTCAAAGGGGTGGGAGCCAAGACATACTATGGGAGACGGCTGCACGAGATCACACTCGGAAAGGAAAGAGATCGCAGCTAAGTGATGTACGTTTGTTACTTGGGTCTCACCCAAACGTGATCTTCACTATGACAAACAAATGAAAGGCTGTTGCTTCTTATTAATGAGATTTACAGTGCATTGTTATTTCCTTTTTTTTTTTTTTGTTATTTTCATGCCAGAGTTGTGGCCTAATAAACATAATGAATGATATGTTAATACAATTAAATAATTTAATACATTTAAATTGTTACATTTAACACATTTCGTTCACGCTGTTACTCACAGAGCCTGCGATGATTGCTCTCTAAGGATTAGTGACGGTACAGTATAGGAACACTTAGAAAACCTCGTGGGCTAGCTGGAGGACCCCAAGCAGGGCCCGTGTCTTACAACAACAGATGTTATTAAGTGACCATCTAGTAGACGAGGGGAGGGGACCCTCCGTGCAGAGACGGTAAATAGCTGTCTCTCACTCCTGGCCTCATAGTAACTTCTTTCCAGTTGGTCAAAGGTCTTAATAGAGCACATGCTCAACCATTAAAGGACACTCACTGGGAAGAATACATATTACATTGACACTCACTGGGGAGGATACACATTACAACTATTCACAAAATGTTCTCTATCTTAAGTAACTCCACACCTTCACATCACGTGATTTATCAAAGGCAGCATAACTAACTAGATCTAGGGAGGGAAGACTCATTCATGTGATCAGCAAAACTAACTAGGACTACGGATGGGGAAGCGTAATTCATGTGATCAGCAAAACTAACTAGGACTACGGATGGGGAAGCGTAATCCATGTGGTCATCAAAACGAATCTTCTTTACAAACATCCGAGCTAAGAGCATAGAAGATGTTCACCAAGATTTTAACTTGATATATTAACAGCCAACTGACCAATGAGCCACCATCTTTTATGTCACACACACACACACACACACACACACAGCCAAGTTAATCTTGCTCAAAACATTGTGTTCTACCATCAGTTGGACATGAATCTATTTGTCCACCTTTTCTATTTCTTTCACAATGATAGTGTAAACAAAAAGGATCAATGAATCGATGATTGCTATTGATTTTGTTAGTTTTTGAGTTGACATAAGATCGATTTGTAAACATATTGATCTTTTTTATTTCAACTGAGCTCTTTTTAAGTTTCACTTTCCCTGTGGAGCTTATCTCTAAAAACACAAGATGAAGAGACGAAGACTGTAAATAGAATGACAATAGTGTCAACGTTCGTTTACATGTTTACCAACGGAGCTTAAACTCTAAAAAACATGAACTCCATTTTGAACTCACACACAAACGTACAGGTCTTAAATTATTATTTTTTTAGTTAGTTTTAGTGCTTGCTGCTTAAAAATGTTTCACAAGGTTTGCAATGCAGGCTTACATGATTTGACAGAATACACGGAGGCGCTCTATTACATATGTGTGGGCTTTTAAGGGCTTTTTTTAGTTATTACAAAGCTTATTCCAAGTCTGTCTGTCTTAACACGTTATTTCTCCCACACCAATTCAAGGATCAAGTTAAAACTTTCACAATGACTTATTTTACCTTAAAATAACATGAATCGGTTTTTAAAAATAACCAATTAGACAATTAATTACTGGTCATTAATTATATTAATCAATAACAATAATGCAAATGTATCCTTCTTTATGAAAAAACTATGAGGGTTTGGTCACTTTCTGTAACTGTTCACGTTCTTTCTCCCACACCCTTTCTGTGATTAAGTTGAAACTTTACACAATTATTTATTGCATTTAACAAAACATGAATAAAAAAAATTAACCAATTAGTAAATAAATTATTGGTAATGAACTATTTTGGATTTCGAAGAAGAAATAATATATACATTATTAAGATATATAGCTGTAAACGTGAAGTTATCCCTCTTTGATAAGCTTTAAGTGTTGTTTTTGTTTTTTTTTTCATATTTTGTTTATTTTCTAAATGAACGCGTGATGAGTCTCAATTTATTAGCAATAAAAAACGAGTAATAATTAAGACTAAGACTGAGATTAAGACTGCTTTATTGATCCTTATGGAATGATTTGTGGTGGGGACGAATTTTAGTAAAGAAATCACACAATTTGTACACTAATTTATTAGTTATTTTAATATTATATACTAATTATTTATATTTCAACTTATTTTTAAATTATTTCGCTCCCCCCCCCCTCTAGTATGTTGGCCGATTTGGTGGGATGGGGAGGTGGCAATGGCATCAATCCCGCCCCCCCTCATTAACTTTCGAGTGGGAGGGGGCGGTCCAATTTATTTGTAGTGATCACAGCTTGTTAACGGAATCCATTAAATATCTATATAATTAAAACTTGTTATTGATATTTTACCGATCTTTATATTATGTCATTCCCCTAATATATATTTGGGGTTGAAATGACCGGGGGATGAAATGACCGGGGGATGAAATGACCGGGGGATGAAGTGACCGGGGATGAAATGACCGGGGATGAAGTGACCGGGGATGAAATGACCGGTCACCGCAATGTAGTTTGTCAAGTAAAATACAAAAAGTCATTTTTAATAGGATGTAGAATGAGCTGCAGTGGAGAATGCAAGAAAACGCTATTGGAGTCGGAGCTAACCCCAGGCCAACCTATTGGAGTCGGAGCTAACCCCAGGCTAACCTATTGGAGTCGGAGCTAACCCCAGGCTAACCTATTGGAGACGGAGCTAACCCCAGGCCAACCTATTGGAGTCGGAGCTAACCCCAGGCCAACCTATTGGAGTCGGAGCTAACCCCAGGCTAACCTATTGGAGTCGGAGCTAACCCCAGGCTAACCTATTGGAGACGGAGCTAACCCCAGGCCAACCTATTGGAGACGGAGTTAACCCCAGGCCAACCTATTGGAGTCGGAGCTAACCCCAGGCCAACCTATTGGAGTCGGAGCTAACCCCAGGCCAACCTATTGGAGTCGGAGCTAACCCCAGGCCAACCTATTGGAGTCGGAGCTAACCCCAGGCTAACCTATTGGAGACGGAGCTAACCCCAGGCTAACATATTGGAGACGGAGCTAACCCCAGGCTAACCTATTGGAGACGGAGCTAACCCCAGGCAAACCTATTGGAGTCGGAGCTAACCCCAGGCCAACCTATTGGAGTCGGAGCTAACCCCAGGCCAACCTATTGGAGTCGGAGCTAACCCCAGGCCAACCTATTGGAGTCGGAGCTAACCCCAGGCCAACCTATTGGAGTCGGAGCTTACCCCAGGCCAACCTATTGGAGTCGGAGCTAACCCCATGCCAACCTATTGGAGTCGGAGCTAACCCCAGGCCAACCTATTGGAGTCGGAGCTAACCCCAGGAAAACCTATTGGAGTCGGAGCTAACCCCAGGCCAACCTATTGGAGCCGGAGCTAACCCCAGGCCAACCTATTGGAGTCGGAGTTAACCCCAGGCCAACCTATTGGAGACGGAGCTAACCCCAGGCCAACCTATTGGAGACGGAGCTAACCACAGGCTAACCTATTGGAGTCGGAGCTAACCCCAGGCCAACCTATTGGAGTCGGAGCTAACCCCAGGCCAACCTATTGGAGTCGGAGCTAACCCCAGGCCAACCTATTGGAGTCGGAGCTAACCCCCAGGCCAACCTATTGGAGTCGGAGCTAACCCCAGGCCAACCTATTGGAGACGGAGCTAACCACAGGCTAACCTATTGGAGTCGGAGCTAACCCCAGGCCAACCTATTGGAGTCGGAGCTAACCCCAGGCCAACCTATTGGAGTCGGAGCTAACCCCAGGCCAACCTATTGGAGTCAGAGCTAACCCCAGGCCAACCTAGCTGTCAAGAGAAAGGCCTCAACATGGCTGTTTTTTTTTTACGTGTTTTTTTTGTCGAAGGTTGAGAAACACTACTTTTTTAAAAATTCATATATATATATCTATATATGGCTTGTCTTCGAGTCTGAAGATTAGTGAGGAATACAGTATTTTCCGTGGCTGCGCAGCCCCAGCTGTGACCTACATATTTTGCCACATCCAGGGCAAGCATAACCATTGTCCGCAGGTGGTCGATTTAGATTTTCTTTTCGTCGTATGCGTTTGTCCTCGGCAGCGGATTTTCTTTTGGTCTCAAATGTGTATCCCGCGGCCTTCGTGAGTGACTTCCAGCTGTCTCGGTCCGACGCCGCATGCAGCCAGGTGCTCTCTTCTATGTCAGCCAAGGAATGTTGACGCCTAAGCTGGTCTTTGAAGCGTTTCCGTGGGGCGCCTCTGTTACGTCGATCACCCTTTAGCTCAGCAAAAAAAGACTGCCTTTGGCATACGAAACTGGCATATGAAATATATATATATATATATATATATATAGAAAGAGAGAGAGAGAGAGAGAGAGAGAGAGAAAGAGAGAGAGAGAGAGAGAGAGAGAGAGAGAGAGATAGATAGATAGATAGATAGATAGATAGATAGATAGATAGATAGATAGATAGATAGATAGATAGATAGATAGATATAAAGATATAGATATATATGCTGTTCGCGCGTTTATGCATAGAGTTAGGGTTTACTGGGCGTTAGGGTTAGGTTTTTTTTTAATCAATGAGATCTTCTATATTACAGGTATGTACTAACTCTATACTATGAGTTAAGTCTTCTACGTTGTCAGTTATTTAGTCATTTTTAAACAACTGTTGACAGTGAAATATTTTTAAATAAAATTTTCTTTTCAAAACAATATTAGACATATGAGGTCACTTTTGACATTAGAGTACGGTTTGACATTTTCAGGTACAGAACAATATTTCAACGTAATTTGTACAACAATTTAATGAGTTTCTAAACTATTGTCTCCATCTCCGAGTAAACAGGACATTATATTTACATGTTCAAACAAGTCATGCTTGCGCGGTGGCTGAGCGGTAAAGCGCTTGGCATCCAAACCCAGGGTCTCGGGTACAAATCTGAGTGAAGACTTAAGATTTTGATTTCGGGATTTTCAGGGCGCCCCTGAGTGCATCCAACTCAGATGGATACCTAACAATAGTTGGGACAAGTGAAGGCGGTCGGTCGTTGTGCTGGCCACATGACACCCTCGTTAACCGTGGGCCACAGAAACAGAGTGACCTTTACACCATCTGCCTTATAGATCTGATAGGAGTACTTTAGTTTGAAATAAGTTATTCAATTTGTACAGCACCTAGATCTACATCAATCTAAATCGAGATCTAAATATTGCTGGTTATAGAATCAACATACCTTACTTTTGCTAAAATATTGATTTAGTAAGTATTCGTTTTTTTTTCGTTTTTAATTTTCATCAATTTAAGTTTTTAATTCCCCAGCCTTTGTCTATTGTCTAGGGTAATAAAAGTTCTACACAGTATTTTTACTTAAAGTGATTGTCGAGGGTCATAAAAATAAAGTTCCCTTTTCAGAGCGTGCGATCTCTAGACTCTAGGGAAGATAGTGTCAAGGTCATCTGTTTCTGTGATCTACGATTAACGACTGACGGTGTCATGTGGCCAGCACAATGACCAACCGATTTTACTTTCCCAAATTAATGTCAAGTGGTCATCCGAGTTGAGAGGACAGGGTAGCGTCCTAATAATCTCCGAGTTTTTATTTCCACTCTGCCTCTACGCCTCCCCCCCCCCATCCTGTTGCTACCGGTCGTTGACTTGTAGCATCAAACTGCTGGTTGACAACTAAATCGTTGTAGGCGTAATGTATCTTAACTAATAACAATAACACTTGAAATAACTTCCTTTTGTGAACAATACTAAATAGAACTTTATTTATAATATAAACAAAAAGAAGTTCATGTGAAATCCAATCCACCTATGTTGCATCATTCACAACCAATCACCCACCTCTTCCCACGGTCATTATATAAACGCGCACACACACACACACACTCTACAACCCCCCTCCCTCCAACTGAACTTATTTTTTTACAAAGCTTATATCGAACTCCCTCTGTCCGTCTGTCTGTCTGTCTGGTAAAAAGCGTGTACACGTTATGTCTTCCACACACCCGTTCTCGGATCAAGTTGAAACTTCGCACAATTATTCAATGGCATAGACAAGACATGAATCGATAAGAAAAAGTAAACATTAGTCAATTTATTACTGGTAATCAATTATTTTGTTTGATACCAATAAGGGAAACTAATCCTTCAGTATTCAAAGACATAGTTAAATTTGTTGGGTTTAGTCCCCTTAAATAAACGTTAACGCTGTTTCTCGCTCATGTATTCTCTGATCCAGTGGAAACTTGAACCAATTATTGATTGTCTCAAACAAAACAAGAATCAATTAAAAAAAAAAACCAATTAGTCAATTAATTATTGGTAATTTTTTTGTATATCAAATGAGGGAAATAGCTAGTACATTATTGATAGATATAGTTTTAAGGATGGGGTTCTTCCCCTTTAGATAAGCTTTGTCTTCTGTATATAATTTTTTAAATTATTCTCTTAATTTTTTAATGACAAATAAAACATGAATAATTAGTATCCTATATTATTTGAACATAAAGAAGGAACTGATTTTTTAAAAATTAATAATAACTGTTTCTACAAAGCTGATAGCTACACACTTGTACAGCTATATATATCTAGCTATTTCTGTTCCATACAGCCAATCACAACTGAGATCAGTCGCCCATTCATAACTGAGATCAGCCGCCCATTTACAACTGAAATCAGTCGCCCATTCACAACTGAAATCAGTCGCCCATTCACAATTGAAATCAGTCGCCCATTCACAACTGAGATCAGTCGCCAATTCACAGCTAAAGCCAGACATTTATCATTGTTTATGAGGCGATTCACAATTTAGTGTTATTTTCTTGACACAAAAGAATTTAAAATATTTTTTGAAAGGCAATTAAATCATGTGACTTACATGTATTTTATTGAATTCAATGTGTGCCAAAGAGCACTTTAAGGATTGTGTAGTTGTTGGTGTCTATCACACACCCGCGCACATCGCATACATACTCATACAGTGCCATCATGTACAGGATGACAAAACAGAAACAAACAGATAAAAAAAAGCTACACCATAATTCGCGCTGTTTTTTTTAATCAAATCAAGGTAGACAACCTTAAAAAAAAAGAACAAAAGAAAACAACAAGGGCATTAAGTAAACATATTGATTTCTGACTTTAGGTCTCACTCAAACTGAAAATTAGTTTCTTTCATTCATTTCTGTAAAGTCCCGACTTATCACTCCCAGGAGACACCAACCAGGAGACCAGCCACAAGACGTACGTAGGACTGAATAAATAACAGACTTAGTGAGGGTTAAACTGATTACGTTTTGGTTGAGTCAAAATGGCGGAGATTCATTCTAAAAAAATTTGACATTGTCTACAAAGTGTGAGTATTGAAGTGTACCAGAGTCACCTCCCTTTCTAAGTCATTCAAATTTCAATTCGATTTCACGGAATTCGAATCTATATTTTTAATGCCAATGTTTCATGATCTTTGAACTCTCACGCTCCGTGTCCCAGTCCAAACAGTGGCGTAACCACACCATGGGACATTCACTAAGGGGGGGAAAAACGTACGTTTTCAAAAGCAGACAACTTTTTTGTAAACAAAATAAATTACTGAAGCTGACCATGCTTATGCACTTTTAATAAATTAGGTATTTACTGTACTACTGAAAAGAAATATTGATAGCAAGATTTTTTATGAGTTAAAAGATAGACTAAATTAAACTTTCAACTGAGATGCATACAAATATATGGCTTTTGAATAACTGCATATCCTAGAACTCAGATGCATTCAATCCAGCACACCATACACTACGGAAACAGCAGAGGTACGCAAATGTCCAAACCTCAACTCTGGACAACTCTATAATCGTGCTGATGCCGGGCCTCAGCAAAAGTCCGTCGGGAACCACGTGATGCCAGAGAACATTGACACCTGTAACGTGTTCAAGACAGTTTTCAATTTGGACTGATTACAATTGACTTTCTGCTATGTTTGAGAAGCAACGAATTGTGTCGACATTTCTGAATAAGTAGCTTTTGTCTCTGGTGAAGTGTAGATTATATTTATTCAGTCAAAACGACAGCGCCCTTGGAAGGCTTTATCGCACTGTTTGCTGTTTTCTTTGTGGAGTATACCAATGTTAATGGAACCAATTTTCCTGGGGAATAGCAGTTGGACTTCACATTATTCGCTCTACGATATAAATAATGTCTCCGGTGAAGCAGGTATTGTGGAACATTCAATTATGACGACTGCGCCCTCAGAAGTTCTATTTTGTTGTCTTTTGTGTTGCGTCTAAGATATCGATGTTACTCCAACATTCATGAACAAAAATGATTTGTAACAGTCTCCTTTATCTCAATAGAAACTTTATTGTTCTGTTTTTTTAAAGTATTTTTTGGTTATATTTGACTTGTTCGTTTGTTGTTTGTACAACGCTTACATTAAACTCACTATGTCTCTTTCTTGGATCTTTCTTGGATGTTTCTTGGATGTTTCTTGGATGTTTCTTGGATGTTTCTTGGATCTTTCTTGGATGTTTCTTGGATGTTTCTTGGATCTTTCTTGGATGTTTCTTGGATGTTTCTTGGATGTTTCTTGGATCTTTCTTGGATGTTTCTTGGATGTTTCTTGGATCTTTCTTGGATGTTTCTTGGATCTTTCTTGGATGTTTCTTGGATGTTTCTTGGATGTTTCTTGGATCTTTCTTGGATGTTTCTTGGATCTTTCTTGGATCTTTCTTGGATGTTTCTTGGATCTTTCTTGGATGTTTCTTGGATCTTTCTTGGATGTTTCTTGGATGTTTCTTGGATGTTTCTTGGATCTTTCTTGGATGTTTCTTGGATCTTTCTTGGATCTTTCTTGGATGTTTCTTGGATCTTTCTTGGATGTTTCAATATTCGCAATTCTACTCATCCAATCCTCATCAAATTTTGCATACAAGTCAAACTCAGTGACAACACATAAATTAATCAAAACATCAACCCTTGACGTTATTAATACCTCTAGTTCGTTTGTAGTATTCAGTAACGGCGGCAAATTATGTGGACAAGAAAAGTGGCATCCCTTACTACAGAAATAATTAGTGACTATTTTAGAGCTATACAAAGCATCTTACTGACCCAACACACAAACTGTTTTGTTTGTTGTTTTTTTTAGGTTTTTCAAACTGGCCTTGGAAGTGAGACAAGAAGAAAAAGAAAACGTCCTTGTCGGTGTGTGTGTACCGACATTGCGAGCATGTGTTATGTGTGCGCGTGACCGTGTGTGTGTGTACCGGCATTGCGAGCATGTGTTATGTGTGCGCGTGACCGTGTGTGTGTGTGTGTACCGGCATTGCGAGCATGTGTTATGTGTGCGCGTGACCGTGTGTGTGTGTTATATAAAACAAATTATCGATCTCTGATGACTGCGTTCTTGTGTTTGTCTCCTGTGCCACTACTCCTAATGGAAGCCATTTCGGCCCCACCGCTCCCAAGAGGAAGCCAGCCAATGAAATATTCAGTGGCGTTCCAACGTATCATATTCCAATGTACGTGCTAAGTCTTAAAAAACATGGACTCCAAGTACACACAAATAAAACGAAACTCACAAATATATTCCAGGCGGGAGTAATTATTATTTGATACAGCGATTTGTTTCAATACACAAAAATAAAAAGAGTAGGTCAGGGTCAGATTTCTTAGTGATCGCCCAGCGTGTACATCGATTAATAGGGCGTCGTTACCCTATCTGTCATTCGGCAGGCGCCGCTCCCCACGGCCTTGCACCAATTTCACCCCTGTACTGACGTTTATGAGGTGAGAAAATGACACCACTGGAGCTAAGGAAGAGAAACTAATGTGATCATTTCCACACGTCACCTTGGAGAGCCACGTTGGTCCTCTGGCTATTAACCCTTATGAACAAACCGTTAAGGTCACTTTAACCCCCTACTGGCCACAGCAAGCTCTTATTTCGATTATACACTTTTTTAGTATTATCAAATCTTCTGGGTAAATTATGCTTTGAGACATCAACTTGTAATCAAGACATTTATAGGGAATGATTATCATTTAACAAGCACATATTTTAAAAAAATATTTTTTTTTCTAAACAAAGCTTATATTAAGTGTATCAATTAGTTTAGATCAGTCATGTAATTAAATTTGTAATAGATCTAGGCAAATAGTAATAAATCTGTGTGATTCGAAATATTGTTTTTATCACTTGTTTGACTTTAGCGCCATTTTATGCTCATTTTACGCGTTCTCAATACGCTATGATCTTATCACTTGTCTGGGCCAGCTGGAAAAGGGGGGGGGGGGGGGGAGAAAGAACAGGGTATTTAAAGAAAAGTGGAGGCACTATACTGGAGCCTATACAAACCTAAGGAAATGATAAGGGGACCATTGGAAGAGATGTTTAAATAGACCAAATCAACAAGAGTCTATGAACATTGAAGCGTGTAGTTAGCTATTGTTTCTATTTCATGTTTGTGTTCACTCAGACGACAAGTTTTTTAAAAAAGGGGACTAATTCAGCTTATACTACCACTTCAGTCAAGTACTATTTCTTTCCCTTGTTTGAGATACCAGGCAAAATAAGTTAATACCAATAGTCAATTAACTAAGTGGTTAATTTTATTTTTTTTTAAAATTCATTCTTGTGTTGTCAGGTAAAAGAATTACTTGTGCAAAATTTCCGCTTCATCCGAGATTGAGTGTAGGGAAATAACGTGTACAAACTTTTCCCCAGACAGACATAGAGACACACAGACAGAGTTAGTTGATTAGTTAGTTGTAAAAAAACAACTTTGTCAATGACCACATTGTTATAAGAATCACTGTCTAAATATTTAATGACACATGATTGCAAAGCCGCAAATAAATTTTCTTTAGTTTGTTGAATACGTCAGGCGAGAGCGTTGTTGACCTATTTAAAGTTGTCTCCCCTGGAGAGGAAGTCATTCTTTTAATATGTACAGAGTTTTACAATCTTCAGATATAGCAACATGACATATTTCCTTGTCTATAAATGGCGCTATTTAAAATTATTGAATCCAATCATTTACTATATTACTTTCTCTTCTCGTTTGTATTTCTTTTGTACTTTAAATGCAAACCCAATATATAGATATATAAATGTATATCACATACAGGTCTAGGGCCTATCAACTAATCACAGCGTACTTCATTCACATTGTCTAATTATTGTTGTTATTAATAATTACTAGTATGTCCAGCTCTATCAGAATCTGCCTACCTAGGTCGCCATAACCAAGTTGCAAAGCTAATACACCAACACTTGGCTTTGACGCACAAATTGATCGCTAAGGACACTCCTCCTTATTATAAATACTCGACACAAGAGGTTCTCGAGTCTACTGAACATCTGCTGTACTGGGATAGGCCTATTCTGACCGACAAAACGGTAGATTTCAATCGCCCGGATCTTCTGTTCGTTGATAAAAAAAAAGAAAAAACCGCTACCATTATCGACATCGCCGTACCATTGTCTCATAATTTAAGAAAAACTGAGATAGAAAATCGAAGAAAATATGGGAACCTAGGCTTGGAGATTAAGCGTCTATGGAAATTGTCCAAAATAACAATAGTCCCCATTGCTATTTCAACCGAGGGGATAATAACAACTGACCTCACAGACACCTTCAAGGCCCTTAACATTCCTAGGAACATCCTCGTTACCTGTCAGAGGGCGGTACTGCTGCAGACCTGCCACATCACCTGAAAATTCCTCAGTGGAAATTGTTAAAGGGACTACGATGAATTTTGTTTCTCTTTAGAGAAACTCGACCCTGGCAGCGCCAGAGAATGACTACTCGTTCGTTTCTAGCATAATAATAATAATAATAATAATAATAATAATAATTTAACAAGCACAATATTTACACCATGTCAACACATATGAAAGAGACGTCATTGCAATGATCAAAGAACTTTGTAAACAACCAGCTCTGCCCCTCCCGCCCTCCCATTTATTCAAGAGTAGATCACTTTCTGTCTGGTGCAAGTCCTAATCAATGACAACATATCGCTATAGTATCACAACATCAAACTCATTTCCTAAAGAGCATTGAACGGTAACAAAACGACAAACAAGAATACTAAATGATCTTAATGCCGCGTAGTTTCGTTTGTTTGTTTGTTTGTTTGTTTGTTTGTTTGTTTGTTTGTTTGTTTGTTTTAATCCTAAAGTTTCGTCTCTTTATCTGAAAGAATTTATTTTCTCATAATTTTGCATCTCAGCATGACAGCGTTTCTCAAACTGAGGGACGCTCTCCCTAAGGGACCACAATCAGTTAATGGAGACCCACGGCGAAGTGAATTTGGTGGCCCAAAATGAAATAGAAAAATATTCAGCGAAAAAAAAGAACATTACGCAATTTTGTTTGACCTGGTGACTCCAACAATAACATTGAGGTCGCTATTTCTTGTCTAAACAAAACAATTGTTTTGAGACCTGTCCAAGGAGGAGGGGAGGGGGAACTGAAGGCGGGGGTCTTTTCTTTTTTGTTGTCAAGGACAAAGGGTCTGTTGTATTTGAATTGAATTAATACATTCCCATTTCAGCAGTTTTCCTATTTAAGTGCTGCAAAGACTTTAGTTCCTCTCGTAGACTGTAAAGCCCTAATCTGTAGAGCCCTAATCTGGAGAGGCCTAATCAGTAGAGCCCTAATCTGTAGAGCCCTAATCTGTAAGTCCTAATCTGTAGAGGCCTAATCTGTAGAGCCCTAATCTGGAGAGGCCTAATCTGTAGAGCCCTAATCTGTAGAGCCCTAATCTGTAGAGGCCTTATCTGTAGAGCTCTAATATGTAGATTCCTACGCAGGTCAAGGTGACATTTGCTTTGGTGATTAGAGACATTTTTAGTTTGGCTTGTTGTTTCCTTCCAAAGCTGAGACCAATAGAAAAAGTGCGACTATTACCAATGTATATACACTAAAATGAAGTGAAGTTTACCTACTAAGTAGGTGACTTCTCAGACAGTTGTTCGCGTCAAATTTTCCGTCATAACATTGATTTCAGTCCTCAATATATTTCAATACGTCTTAGCCAATGCTAACGCCAGAAAGTTCAAATATATCCCGAGTGACGTGCTATCGTTATTTTTATTGTTATTATAATTAAAATTGATTATCTATTTTATCCTTAATCATTATTACTTTTCTTTTGTGTTTTTTTTTAATTATTATTTTGAGTATGTTATTTGTATACTGTTATGATTTGTAATGACCTACTTTCCATCACTTTGTGGCTTTGTGGTCAAACAAAATAATTGTTATATTATTCAATTGTTATGTTGACGTCTTGTGGCTGCTACTAAACCTACTAACCCCATCCCTAGTAAGAGTATGAGAAACACTTTTGTGGAAGATTTTCGTGGTTGAACTAATCACAAGGAAAATGCTCTTTGTTTTCATTTTTTATTAAAATTATTATGTGTTAACGTTCTTTAAGTATTAAGATGATTAGAGAGATAAAGTAGGGAAAGCGATTTAAAGAAAAGTGGAGGCACTATAATGGAGCCTATACAAACTAAGGAATTGAAAAGGGGACCATTGGAAGAGATTTTAAAGTAAACTTAATAAAGTCTAATAATGGAAACCTTTTCGTGAGACAGACGAAAGGGCCCCTAGAAATTCGATTCATAAATGCTTAAAAAAATATTAAAATATACTTTAAATAAAAAGTCAATAAAGATATGCTTTAAAAAAAAAGATAAAATATACTTTAAATAAAAAGTCAATAAAGATATGCTTTAAATAAAAACTTATTAATATATCTGTACAACCTGATATACTGATGACTCCTATAAACTCCTATTTTGAAAATCAATAATAACCAAATATATATATATAATTTAAATCTTACAATTACATCACATTTCAAATAAACCAAGACACTTGTAACAGAATGTCATAAAAGTAAAAAAAAAACTTTTGTATCTGTAAACTGTTACAATAAAAGATGCTGAACTTTGTAACAAACATAATACAAAGCAACTATTATGTGAAATGTTTACTTTACTACTAAAACAAACTACAGCCACTCTGTTGAATCTTGTGTTAAATTTAAGTGTAGGGCAAAAACCACGAAATTTCAATTGGGGAACAGGGGAAACTATAGAGTAGTATGAGGGGGAAAACACCAGGGGCGGACTGGGTATCAAAATCGGCCCGGGCATTACCATATAAACCGGCCCACAATTTGCCCACAAATGGCATGTCATATATTTTCGGGGGGGGGGGATTTTCACCCCACTCCACAATTTATATATATATATTAGTGTGTGTGTAGGCCCCTCTATGTAATTAATCTTCACTACATTCTGATCTTTCATTCTTTCAAACGTTTTTTCTACTCTAGAATACTCTCTTCCTATAATTAGTAGAAAGACAGTACACACCGTCAAAGGGCAGCTAGTTAGTCCGGGGAAGCGCTGTGAGCTCCTCCCAGTGGGGTACGGGACGAAGCATTATTTCCGTTATTTTAAGCTTTAAAAATGCATATTCTGAGGTATCTACAGTACAATTAGCCTGCTACTCTTCCGCTAAAAAAATAAAAAACCAAATCTGCTATTCAATGGAGTCCAGCGACTGGTAGAAAATGGTAAAACGCTTTAGTTTTTTGTATTGGAGAGGGAAGGGAAACCACAAAAACCCTTTTGGCTGCGCTCATGAAATTTGGAAACTGTAGTTTGCTTACGTTGGCTGCACTGGGGCAGTAAGTAAAGTTTCCCTTTCAGACAATGAGGTCTGAGGCAAGTGATGGTTTGAAGACTCTCCCCTCCCGGCTACGCCTATGTGTTATATTATAGGTGTAAGCCTAATTCTCTTCAAAATATATAAAGTTTGATAACGCATCGAAAACTGGATGTAAGCATTCGTAGGATTACATAATATATTCTATTTATACATGTATCTAGTCTGAAAACTATAAACAATACAATAGCCGCTTAATGAGTTTGAATCTTTTTGGTATTACATATAGATTAAAGACGTTTCTTCAAAAAATAAGATTGTTACGTCTTACGAATTTCAAGTGTCAATCTAGTCATGCATGTTGATCTGTGACTTAAAATATGCTAAATCATTGGTTTTCCTGGCTGACTCAGGCAACCCATTCCATTAAAAGATAAGAGAAAGAAGAACAGTTAGAGAGGCACTTACTTGATGTGAAAAGCTCTTGCTTCCTCCTAGTACATTCTCAAAAAACGCGATTTGTATATGATTATACCATGACCCATTATTTAAAATTTAAATCTCCTTTCATTAAATATCGGATGTGACAGCGCTATATACGTTATTGTAATAATTTTCATCATTAATGACTTCATACTAAGCATAAGTTTGCCATTAATTATAATAGGATAAAAATTGATTTAGATCTAGATTTATTTTTAAATTAAATAATATTTTTTGTAAGCCTTAAGAGTAGTATTTTTAGATCTATGTTATTAAAAATAAACAAAAAGAAACTTACTTTTTCTTTTCAAATCGCAGAAAGTAGAGCTTTATACCCATATTGAGCCGCGGCTGTGTGTATGTGTTTAAGTGAATGTCTCTTCAGTTTTGTTCAAGAGCTAATTGTCGCGCCTCTTTTTTTTTTTTTTTTGCTGCGTTCTATCAATGTTTTCTAACGTAACCTCTCTCATCCCTATTTTTGGTTAAATTTCATTGGAACCATTAAAAGAAGGGGGAGGGAAGGAGCAAAAAAATAAATAAATGGGAGTGCCATCGGCCCATGCCGACCAGCAAAATTATTAGGCCAAACACAACCTCGAAGACATCAAAACAGTCCCTGCCGCTCATGCATAGCAGATAGTACGGTCTAACGTTTTGCATAATACGTACAGTGTATAGTGTATTTTTTTTTATTCTTGTTGAATTTCAAACAAAATTAATTGTAATAAGAATTTAAAAAAAACAACAAGAAAACGTGTTCGGGCCTTTGTGTCTTGCTGCTGTAACTTTTTTTTTTAAGTTGTCTACATTGAATTTTTTTTTCTTTGGTTGCGACCAGACCGGCCCATTTGGTACCGGCCCACCGGGCATTTGCCCGTTTGCCCATATAGCCCGTCCACCCCTGGAAAACACCAATCTGTAGAAACCCGTGCAAAGATTAATACTTTGTTGCTGATTGGAGAACCTAATTGAAGATAATAATAAATTCAACAGGAGTATCAGTCATTGGTGGGTTAAGGTAAACATGATTGACAGAGCCCTCAGTCTGTCATAAGACTTGGAGTTTAACTAGATTACAAAACAGAGCAAATGTCATGAGAATACTCCTAGAAGATGGAGCGAAAGGCGTGTTGACATTTATGCCACTAAGAGTGCGCACTCTAAGGAAAACGAAAGCCTGTTTAGGAGTGTACGTAAAGTCTGGGAGAAAAAAACAACTTTTTTTAAAGCCTGGCACATCTCAGTTCCTGCTATTGCATCATTCCAAAAACATTTAAGGCCCTTCACACACACACACTCCATAACACAACACTACAGATTTGTAGGCCTTAGTCTGAAAGATGGGCATTCCCAGCATTCCCTGAGTTTGAGTTTCTGCATTGGCTCGATATCTTATTGGGATTTTGAAAAGTAGGAAGCATATTTCTAAAACATCGACTATATTTTTATAATCTATAGTTGTTGTTTTTTTTGTTAACTTCTATTGTCCACCAAAAGTGTCTTTGCTTTCTTCACCATTTCACAAATATTTTGTTTAAAACAATTCTTTTAAAGATAAAGAAAATGGATAGAGGTTTAAACAATAGGATGGATAAAAGAGAGAGGAAAAAAAAAAAACAAAGCGTTGCTTAGCTTCTTATACAGACAAAATACAATTAGACTTCTGGGAAGGCTAATCGGATATTCAATATGCACGGTTTGGGATTTTCCCAGTAGCAGACGTGAAATCTTCGTGTCACAAAAGTGAAAGATGCTGAGGAACAAGTGCAGGGGTGGGCAACATTGTGCTGTTCAGGAAGGGAGCGGGGGGGGGGGGGAGAATTGGGATAAACGTATTCTCATGGAATGCTGTGAAACAGAATAAGAGGAAAAAAAAACAGCGTTGCTGATGAACTAGCCGCTGGACGTCTGTTAATGAATTCTGATGCAAATGTAACCCAGATAGCAGATACCCAGATAACATTATTAAAGCACGTCACACGTACAGAATGTTTCGTGTGGAATAACTTTAATATATATACGGTTAAGAAACTAAAAATCTAATAGAATATATATCAATAAAAGAAATTCACCAATACAAAAGAGTGTTTGGGGAGATAGTAGATCAAAATAAATTAAAATTATCATGTCATTAATATATCCATCACTCCAGAGCTGAGGTTTTACCTAAAAAAGAAACAATTATTCTTTCGAAACGAGGCGACCTTTAAAAATGTGTTGTTTTTATGCGAGTCAAGTACTTTGTACTCTAAACTTGACCTCTCCCACCTCTTTCCACTCGACTCAAACAATGCTATTATTTTTTCATTTAAAAAAATGTGAAGGCCCAAATTGTTGATTTTTTAATCATCTGTTACGCATTCAGTAAATGATACATAAAACATCAACTCTGACTCCAATTTTGGCCTGTCGGCAATGTACAGGGGAGGACACACAAGGCAGGCTTATCAATCATAGGTGTCTGTAAGGTGCCCACTTTATACTACATTAATGTCTACTTCCGTTTTATTTAGTTTTGATTTTTCTCAAACTCCAAAGGAAAATCCTGAATGAAAAAAAAATGTCCCCATTCCAAGCTTGCGATGTATAGACTAGGTTAATGTTATCAGTTTCTTATCAGTTCACGTGGGTGTTAGGTGGCCTGCTCAACGACCTAACGCCTTTACTTTCCAAAACTAATTTATGGTAACCATTAGAGAGGTGGACTTGGGGGCGCCCTTAAAATCCCAAAGTTTAACATCCTAATGTTGACCGAGATTCAAACACAGGGCACCTCGATTTGTAGGTCTAGCGCTTTATCACTCAGCTATCACGCCCTATATATCAAAATTCTCAGTACAGTATTTTTTGTTAAAGACAAAAATAAGTTACCTTTATGAAACTGTCCCATAGTATGATGTCAACTGTTGAACGATGTTTTCAGGCGAGATGACAGATGACAGTCTCAGCAGTAACAAAATGGGAACGCTGTGTGACTAGCTCATCCTGACTTAGAGTTGATGTTAGACGCCTCTCAGCAGACGTGGATCTAGAGAGAAACCTCTTTGAGGCGAGGGCCGATTTGATCAATGTGAAGCGAAAAAAAAAACTATTGTCGTTAAAGTTTGTTTTACACTAATAATAGGACGTCATAGACGCTACTTTCCAATCCTGCAGTGGACGGTCCAGTTTGTGTAGACTCAGCCAAATTACGTCTCTGGTGGTATTCACTTTTTTCTCTAGATCCTTACACACTGTGTTTGTGTTCAAATTAGTATTTGGTCATTAAGACCTTCACTAGCACCATTTACAGAAGGCATGTGTTCGAGCGTGCAAAGTGTCAGAAACTGAGCTCTGGTATCTCTCAATAAGAAGCAGACACTACACGCTAATGCGATTTAATATGTTAAGATGATTTGAAACAGACATAGTTTCGTCTTTAATTTTCGTAAATGATCACAGTTATTGGGTTGCATTCACAGCTTATCATTTTAATGTAGGCCTATCGTAGTTTTGTGAATATCAACGAAGATTCTAGATCAATTCATTCGAATAATAAATATATATGTATATATAATAATAATAATCCTGTTTCCTATACGAATAAAAGCTCATATTTGTTTTATATAAACATAAAAAATAAAAATATACTTTGTATCAGACAATCTTTTATAATATTATAAACTTACTAATTCGATGCGAATGTCTCGGTAAATCTACTTCCTTTTGGTTGAAAGTCTACAATGTTCCTGCATAAACAGAATAGAAGTGATAATTGTAAATCTCGTGGACAGTCTCGCATGCTGCTGAAGTAACGAGATCTGTGCATTCATTCATTCATTACAAAACGTCTGCTGAATACGCTGGCATATCTGTGTCCCATGTACTTTTTTTTTCTTCTATTGTCTTTGTGAACTTGTACATGTAGACACTAAAAGAAATGTTTGGAAGGTGGTGTTATCCTTATGAATTATTTTTTTTTTATATGGAAAATACGTAAACCAGAATTAGAATCGTTTTAAATCAAATAAAGGGAAGATAGCGGTCACATTCGGGGACGCATTAATCCACATGGGCTAGCTCTGTCCTTGTTTCAATTTGGTAGAAACAACACACCTTCAAATGAATTGCTAAAAGTACAATAAAAGAAACTATAAAAGTCCCTCTGTCTGTGACGTGTTTCTCTTTTTTTTTTCTCTTTCCTTATCTCTCTTCCGCAAACCCTTTTATCGTTTATTTGATGTGATGGTGGCGGGAAGAATCAGCAGACATTAAAGTTAGCCGAAGATCAACGGGCGATAATTTTACAGCTTGACACTTGGCCCTCAGTTGAAGCAGAAGTTCAATGCCAGAGTTGCATGACGGGACACGGAGGACATATTTAATGTCCTTCACTTGACCTGTGACCTCCCAGTTCACTTGAGATTTCTTGGAATCATGATTCCAGTTAAAGTGGCAGCTAAAATAAAACGATAAAAGATGGCTGCAGATGAAGTGGATGGTTTCAACTGGATTGCAGACGCTTCGCCCTATGATAAAAGGGAAGACAAACAAGAGGGGAATGTTCTTCTCTGGATAAAAACGATATTCACTTCAGACGGCGCCAATAGATCATGTCTTCGTGTCCAGGCGGTGTCTACTTATGCACTGGAGATGTCGTCGAGCTAAAGTAAAGAGAAACAGATTGAAGTGATTAACTAGACAAGACTTCAGTCTAGTAGGAATGACAAAAAAAAAAAGTAACACTGTCATTCTAACTACAAAATTGGATTAGTCTATAACAAGCGATTGTCCCGAGTTCAACTTCTTGCGACGTTAGCCCCCCCCCCCTCTCTCTCTCCCATTACAATAATTAAAAATGAACCCATTAATTACCTGGCAATTGAAGATTATTCATACATTGCGGAAAATCTAAAATAGCTTTTTTGGTGTATCCGGTGTACAAGAATAAAGAAAGTAAGCTAGGTTTTATAAAAGGGGCATAATTCTTGTACACTTTTAAGTCCTGCAGAATCAAATTGACTAAGCTCTTCTGTGAGTAGCATACAATAATTTGGATCTGAAAGATCACTTTCACTTTATGACTTACAACTTATTTAAAAACAAATGGGCAACTTACTAGACGTACTACAAGATTTGATAGCTCCATTGTTTTTTATGTAATGGACCTCATTCACCAATCGTAAACAAACAACATTTAGCCACGTGATTCTCTATCTCTTGTATACAAATTACGTAATACACACAGGCTGTCACGTGACAGTTTTTTTGCGTTGTTTTATCAATATTATCACGTGGCTTAATGTTCTTTGCTTACGATTGGTGAATGAGGTCCATTGGATAGTTCAATTTAATATCATTGACATTGTTTAGGTTATTGTAAATACTCATTATTTGGTTGCCATTAATTTTATAGTTCTATTTGGTCTAAACCTAATTTGGAACATTAAATAACATCCATGAACACAATGTATCAAGTTATGACGATTAGTTTTCTTTACTTCAATACGTTAGACTTAATTTACTGCACACATTTTATTATACAATCTGGAAGTTTGTTTCTAAATGAATGATAACAATAAAACGAACCTTACCGAGGACAGATGTGATTTCTATTTAGCGTTTACACTGTCGGATTTGGTTACTTCCCCCAACGTAATACTCTCATAGAAAGAAGAAATGGCTACAGTTTGGTTACAAGAAAATGTTGGAATGTTAAACGTGGGCAAACAAATCTAAGACTTTCTCAGCTCGGTCAAAGGGAAGCAGCTGAATAGCTGAACAGGATTTGAATGTTCCAACTTGGGGTGTAAGGGGTGGGAGTATGAAAGGGTGTACACTAGGTCAAGATACTCCATTTGGGATAATAGTTTTAGTTCAGTGAATGGTTGAATAGGACGCGTGGGAGGGGGGGGGGGGGGCTTTAGACAATCAGCAAACAAGGACTGGCAGACATATGTATACACGATTTTGGATAGATAGATAGATAGATAGATAGATAGATAGATAGATAGATAGATAGATAGATAGATAGATAGATTGATGACTATTCAAAGAGAGGGCGATGTAGAGAGAATGAATGTGTGTCTGTAGTTATTATGTCACTTAAGCCATGTCCAGATGACAACAGCAATGTCCCGAGATCACTACGCAGATATGTGCAATTATAATTTACACAGACCTCTCTCTCTCTCTCTCTCTCTCTCTCTCTCTCTCGCTGTCATTTATCTTCAAGGCAAACCTCCCTCCTCTCCCGTCCACCAATGTCCCCTTACCCCCCCCCTGTTGGAACTTCAAAAGATAGCCCGCCTCACAGCTAAGCGATATATAAACAAGAGAAGAGAGAACCATGATTGCCACAGATAGAACCATCTCTTTTTCTTTCTCTCTCTCTATTTTTTCTCTCTTCTGTCACTCTCTTCGTGCCACATGATGTATACATGTGAGGTGACCGACCCGATTGACCAGCAAGAAAAAAACATCAACTTGTTCAAGCTTTCTTATTTGTTCTTAATAGAGTCTGTTCTTTATCTTTCTTTTAGTCTCTTTCTCTATTTTTATTCCATTTTCGTTCTCTCCCCCTCTCTCTCTCTCTCTCGTTCTTTCATTCTCTCTTTCTTTTTCGCTTTTTTCTACTTGTATTTTCTCTTCTTTTCTTCCTCCTCTCTTTTTTTACTTCTTTCTTATCTCGACATTATTTTTCCATCGGATTGACTCTCTATGTATCTGGGTCATGACTCAACATAGTTCATTCATTGTACATTGATAAGAAGACGTTTCGTATCATAGAGCAGCTACATAATGCTAGTTGTATTTCCATGCAGATATTCCAAGCGAAACATTGGTTCATTTTCGGAAAATATACATATTCTAGTTCGTACAACAAATTTTACAGGCGTCAAAGTTGATGTTTAGTGAAAAAATAATAATTTATCCAAGCATAACAAAAGAGACAATGCCGAAAGCAATTCTTGCTTTAAAGTATGGGCGAGTTTAAGGAATATAAATAGGTTATTAATTAAGAAAAAACAACTGATACATATTATAACTGCAAATAGAAGGCCCCAGAGAGTCAATGAAGAATCATTTGTATCAAGTAGAAAAATGAAAACAGAATGGTAAATAGGATTTGAAATGAAAACAGAGCGGAAGTTCAATACGAGAAATGAAGTAATTCAATCGCTATAAATAAGTAGGCGTGTAATTTGTTAATAGATAAGTAGGAGTGTAATTGTTTATCTTCTGACATTTCTGAGTGCGATTAAATCTACAGCTATGTTTTATGTTGTGTTTGTGTTGTATCTTATGTTAGGGATGTACTTTTCTGTTACTTCTGCCCCTTCTGTTACTGGTGTACTTTCTGTTTCTGGTGTACTTTCTGTTACTTCTGTACTTTCTGTTAATGGTGTACTTTCTGTTACTTCTGCACTTTCTGTTACTTCTGTACTTTCTGTTACTTCTGTACTTTCTGTTACTGGTATACTTTCTGTTACTGGTGTACATTCTGTTACTGGTGTACATTCTGTTACTGGTGTACATTCTGTTATTGGTGTACATTCTGTTACTGGTGTACTTTCTGTTACTGTTGTACATTCTGTTACTTCTGCACTTTCTGTTACTGGTATACATTCTGTTACTGGTGTACATTCTGTTATTGGTGTACATTCTGTTACTGGTGTACTTTCTGTTACTGGTGTACATTCTGTTACTTCTGCACTTTCTGTTACTGGTATACATTCTGTTACTGTGGAACTTTCGTTACTGTTGTACTTTCTGTTACTATTGTACTTTCCGTTACTGGTGTACATTTTGTTATTTTGTTACTGTTATACTTTCTGTTACTTGAGTAAATTCTGTTACTGGTGTACTTTCTGTTCGGACCAAAAAAGAATGCATGTATATATCATTGATATATAACGTATTGATAATTGCAACTAACGATGGCTCATGGATAAATAACCCTAACCTTTACCCTAACCCTAACCCTAACCCTAAATTATCTTTGTGTTTTTAAGGTAGATACCATGTAGATGGATTTAATTTTTTAAATGTTTTCTTGCCGAGGATTGAGAAAAACTTCTCTAATTAAAATATAGACCACTTTTTTGTCATTCTATATATATACTCATGCTCTGTGCGTGCGTTTATACACACAGTTATGGTTTACTGGCCACCCCTACACCCACTGAAAATTCTAGATACGCCAGTGAGGCCTAATAATATGTTGACTACATGATTCTACCAACAGGAACCTATTTTTTTTTAGCGGCCCCCGAAAGGGGAAAAGACGCTATTAGTTTTGTGCGAAATGTCTGTCCGTCCGTCCCGTTAAGATTTCGTAAACTAGAAAAGATATTGAAAATCCGACATCACAATATTTTAGACCATTCAAAGTTCTGATGCAACGGCTACTTTTTTTTTCTGATAGCGAAAAATCTAATTTTTAAAATCAGTTATGCAAGCAGTTTTTTAAAGAGAAAAAGCTAATTAGTATGCATAATAAGTTAGACCTAAATTAAAACGAATTCTTCTTCTTCTTCCTCGTTCTCATTGTTATGTTGGAGTGCGCTCTACATAATTATAAATACATGAGATGAAATGCGCAGTGGTTTCCAGATCAGGGAGCTCTCCATATAGTTTCCCCTCTAGTGGGGTGGCTTGGTATAGACAGCAGTTTTGGAGGACGTGGTCTGTATTCTCTGGTAATTCTCCACATGGGCAGATTTCACTGGTTCCAATTTTGAGCTTCCGGTACATGTGTTGTCGCATTCTGTTGTCTCCGGTCCTGAGTCGAAAGATTAGACGTTGGTCTTGTCGGGATAGCTTATAGTAAGCGTCATCTTTCTTGTGATTTGGATGAGAGCTCGTCCATTTCTCATTTATTTTATTTACTATTAATTTCTTCAATTCTTCTGGATAGAGTGCAGAGTTAATTAGTGTGTTAGTTCTCCCACTCTTGGCGAGTGTGTCAGCCTTCTTATTTCCTTCTAGTTCTATATGAGCTGGGATCCATTGAATTACAGTTTTTTGGCTGTTGTTGTTGAGCTTTGTAAGTGCTGTTTTGAGGTTATTAATATATGAGGAATCAGAGTTTTGCAGGCTTTGGAGGGTTGTTTTTGCATCGGTTAGTAAGACAATCTGACTGTGTAGGGAATTTGGATGATTTGCTAGGATGGTAGCAGCTAGTGCTAGTGCTTCCCTTTCTGCTCTGTGACTGTCAGAGAGCTCTCCAGTTGCAATGCATTTTTCTAGTTTCTCCATCTGGCCATTCGATAAGTATTCCAGCTCCTCCATTTGTGGTGGCTTTATGGGTTGAGCCATCTGTGTAAACTCTGATCCACTGATTGCTAGAATAATTGGTATGTAGAAAACAGTTCACTATTTTCTTGAGCTCTGTTAGTCTGTAATCAGATTTTCTTTTAATGCTTTCAATATGGTCCCTTATAGTAGGAAGAGGGCTTTCGTCCCAGGGTGGAGATTCATTATAGTGTATCGAGGATTCCAGAGTAATTTTTTCAAGTTGGTGTTTCTTTTTTAGGTTTAGAGATTCCTGTATGAAATTGGTCCTTTTGAGGCGTTTTTTGGTTCCAGTTTTATGGATTTTTGTTCTGAGTGGGTGCCTCTCCATGGTTTCCAATTTAGTGAATTGGGAAAGGATTTTTATTTCTCTTCTTTCATCCAGAGAGATCAGGGCAGCAGTTTCCTCCATAGCTCTTATGGGTGTTGTTTTGATTGCTCCTATCATTATCCTTAGACCAATATTTTGATCCTTGTCTATTTTTCTTAGGTTGGTTTGGGCTGCTGAGCCCCATGCTGTGGCACCATATTCTAATACAGGTCTCACGTAACTGGTATAGGTCTTTTTCAGGATGTTGTGATTTGCTCCCCAATCTGAGCCAGCTAATTTTTTCAAGAGGGATAGTCTCTGGATGCCTTTACTCTGTGTTTTATCTATTTGGAATAGTAATATAAGTTATATAAATGAATATAAGATAAAGCCATTTCAATACCATTATATCGATTATAAGACTTCAGTTAGGCCAGGAGAGGCGCGGTAAAGCGCTTGGCTTCCGAACCGGGGTCCCCGGGTTCGAATCCTGGTGAAGACTGGGATTTTCAACGTCGGAATCCTTAGACGCCCCTGAGTCAACCCAGCTCCAATGGGTACCTGATATTAGTTGGGGAAAAGTAATGGCGGTTGGTCGTTGTGCTGGCTACATGAACCCTCGTTAACCGTAGGCCACAAAAACAGATGAACTTTACATCATCTGCCCTATAGACCACAAGGTCTGAAAGAGGAACTAGTTAGGTCAGGTTCACATGTAACTTTGCATTCACTTGCACCTACTTTGATCTGCTGTACCGTTGGGGCACTACACAAGATCTATCAACCTTCTTTCTCCATTTTTATCTCTCATTTGTCTTTGATATAATTTCATTTGGATGTTCTTTCTGAAAATATTGAAGCCTCCCTGGGTGGACCACTTCGGGGGCCGATTTTGAGTTTGTGTTTCCACACAAACTGTCTTTGTAATCTTGTTATATCAAAAATTACATTTTTAATTCTCAAGTTTTCAAAATCAATATGCCAGATTTCAATCTTATGATTCTACGATTAACCAAATTGGACGAGGCTGCCAGTTTGATTATTCTGTTGGTATGACTAGCCAAGAAAATGAAAGCGTGGATATAGCAGTAAAGTATTTTCATTTTAATGTTGTTGTTTTTTTTTACTTTTTGTCTGCGTTACATTATAATTTACTTTTTTTTAAACTGCATTTCTTGAATCAAAGCTATGTGGACATCGCTTGAAGTCAAGGGCCTCAATGATCAGTTAAATCAGTTTTCATGGATGAATGCTCGCGGAAATAAACTAGATCTAGTTATTGATGGTTCAAAGTAACAGGAAACATCTTTTTAAATTCCAAGTTCAAGGTCGGAAATCTATCAGGAAAGGACCGAGCCAATGAAAAACAAAACAAGCAAAATATAAAAGATGAAAACATTTTCAAAAAATTCTTTAAAAAAAAAATAATAAAAAACTTATACCACGTATAATTGTATCAATTAGTATGGATCAGTCATGTACATAAATTTATAATAGAGCTAGACTAACAATAATAAATCTGTGCGACTAGAAATATTTTTACCAATAATTTTTATTTAGCGCAATATTATGCTTTTAGCTTTTTCAATGCGCTAGGATCCTATCACTGGTCTGGACCAGTTTGAACGTGCTGTGGAGGGTGAGAGAGAAGGTATGTACTATGTATACATATTGGTATTATATGTGCATTTGCACACTAGCGCGTCAGTGCAACCCCGCTTGTGTTTACGTAATAAATGAGTTCCTAATATGTCTTCCCTATGGTCTTCCCACTTAAACACTAGTTTGTTAGTTGTGTAACGCGAATAGTCTACATGGTGAGGCTGAAAAAGCTACACAGACAGTGAAGAAACTACACACTGCTTCTTCCAACCCCTCTAGACCACATGAACCTTACCTAGCACGCTAGGGCAAAATAGTTAACAAACCCAAAGATACTTGATTTGTGATTAACCGGATTGACTTTAATCTTTGAATAGTTTGATAGTTATTCTGATAGAGTTTCTGAATTAAAGAAGAGCGATGTAACCTATTGGTATTATATGTACATTTGCACACTAGCGCGTCCGCTTGTGTTTACGTAATAAATTAATAAATGAGTTACTAATATGTCTTCCCTCTTAAACACTAGTTTGTTATTTGTGTAACACGGATATTCTACAGAAGGGGTATCTGGGTGATCGCTTTTCAAATGCATTAATAAAAATAAATGTGAACGACCTGAATGCGTACTCGAGGACTAAAGCCTTCCCAGCCTCCTCTAATATACAAATACACTAACCACTTTGCCAGGGAAGTGCTTTTGAAAATAGAAGGCTTTATAGTTATCTATAGTTAGTTTCAAATTTTTCTCTCTACAAAGTATGAAGGGGACTAATTCATCTTATACCACTTTATCAGTCAAGTACAATTTCTTTCCCTTGTTCTAGGTACAAAACAAAATAATTATTTACTAATGGTAAATTAATAGATTTGTTTATACATTTGTTATTTTTTTAATTGATTCTTGTTTTGTCAGGTACAAGAAATAACTTCAATAATTTTCAGCTTGATCTGAGATTGGGTGCGGGAGAAATAACGTGTACAAAAAGACGAGATTGAATTGATACAAGCTTTATAAATAATTTTTTAAAAGGCTTATTTAATGGGAAGAACTCCACGTTTAAAATTATATATCTCAATAATGTATAAGTTATTTCCCTTTTTCTAATAAAATAAATTAATTAATTACCAATAATTAGTTAACTAGTTGATTATTTTTTAAAATCGATTCTAATTTTTTTTAGGTACAATAAAAAATAATTTGTTTTTTAAGTTTCAACGTGATCCGAAAATAGGTGTGTGAAAAATAACGAATACAATTTTCGAAGGGGGCGTAATCCTGCATATTTAGCCGTATCTGTGAATACTGAAGGATTAATTTTCTTTGTTGATATCAAACAAAATAACTAATTACCAGTAATTAATCGACTAATTGATTACTTTTTTAATTGATTGATATCTTGTCTATGCCAATGAATTATTGTGCAAAGTTTCAACTTGATCCGATAATATGTGGGAGAAATAACATTTTTTTAAATATTTTTTTTTTAATATATTTCTACCTGCGTTTTTTTTTTTTTTGCTCACGAGTTCTCTCTCTCTCTCTCTCTCTCTCTCTCTCTCTGTGTGTGTGTGTCTCTCTCTCACTCTATCTCTTTCTCTTCATCTCGCTCTCTTTATTTTTTTTTTTGTTTATCCCCCAATCAAAGTTGAAATTATAATCATAACGAGAGAAAGAAAAAAATCGAATAGTTTTCTCCACCAATTGTGACACGTGACTTTTCTCGTTTATTTTCTCTTTATGGTTTTGAAAGTTTATTTTCTTCTTTTTTATTTTTCAACCTGGCAAATAAATATCCAGGAGATGGTCGGATAGTGCTTCAGGTACCTGGCTCACGGCACGTCGACTGACAAATAATGTATTTAATATGACAACCATTACAAACATTGCGGGATTTATTTTATTTTTGTCAATGTTTTGTTGGAGATGATGGCTGCCTACAAAGTGGATCGATGAAAGAGACAATGACCTGGATAGAGTGAAGCTAGGGAAGGGGGAGGATGTCCACACTGAAATGATGACGTGCTGTTTTGGTTTTTTTAATTCCATTTTATTTCTTTTTCTATCTTATGAATCTGAATTAAATTGTTTTATATTTATATCTATAATGTAGAGTGGGCAATACTTTATCTGAACAAACGAGTTATTCGATAAATCCTTGAATAGCCTGCTGGACAATTACTTTGACGTCGTTCTAACACTGGGTCCATACATTGACATAACATTAGGTCCATACATTGACATAACATTGGGTCCATACATTGACATAACATCGGGTCCATACATTGACATAACATTGGGTCCATACTTTGACGTCGTTCTAACATTGGGTCCATACTTTGACGTCGTTCTAACATTGGGTCCATACTTTGACGTCGTTCTAACACTGGGTCCATACATTCGGTTGCTTTAGTCAGACAATAAATTGTTGTTGTTGTTTTTTCTGATTCTTTTCTTTATTTTTCATGACGCTCAGTGGCAGAGATAGGGTGGGGGAAGGGGATCCCAATGTGAAAACCCCCCGAATCCACACTTGAGGGGGGGGGGCCAAATGAGTGTCGGAAAATATTTCGACATTAAATATGAAGCCAACGCCATGTTATCTTGATATTCGTGTTGTTCTGTAAATTAGTGACCATGTTGCATGTATTCCACACATTAGACATATATGTATTAAGTAGATTATCTCATGTCATAATGTCGAATGTCAAAATGCAGGGCCCCCAAATCCCTTGCTACGCCACTGATGACGCCTCTCTGTGAGTCTTGGCAAAAGAAAAAAGCTTGAGAAGTAAATGAAGGTGATTTGCTCAAAGTCCAGCTGGAATATCTTGGCTAGTGTGCATCTAAACATTTTGGGCTCTTAAAAGTCTCACCAGCCACAGGTGAAGGTACAAAACCGCTATGCATCGCCCTCAGCTCTCTCTATGATAAAGGAGGTGGCCATTATCTCACCATATACATACAAACACCTTTATCAAAACATATACACGAACACACACACACACACACACACCGGATTAAAGCCTACACCTTACTTTTTCAAATCTCGAAAACAATGTATGTATCTGTTATGGAGTGTGTGTGTGTGTGCGTTTCTATGGTGACCATGGGAAGAGGTTAGCTATTGGTTGTGAATGATGCAACATAGGTGGCATTATCATCACTTAGTGCTAGTTAGGTGAGACTGAAAGGTTGTGTTATTGTAGTGAGTTAGATTTTGTTAAAAAATATTATTACTATAACTCTACTACATTTATTTCATGTATCACAAGTTGATTTTTGTCTTTATTATAAATAACGTTCTATTTAGTTCTGTTCACAAAAGGAAGTTATTCAAGTTATTTGAAGTTTTATTGGTTAAGTTAGGCCTATAGTACGCCTACAATGGTTTAGCTGTCTACCAGCGGTTTGGTGCCACATTTCAACCACCGGTAACAACAGTTACCCAGTTCTAGTCAAGTCATCGTGTACTATAGGCCTACGTATTATTTCATACAACTAGGTCACTTTCTTTGTCTTAAATCGTCACTCCATTACCAACCTAGCCTTGCGTCTACTAAGTGTAGTGTGTTATATAATTGAAGACTATTAGATATGTTTACAGATACTTCGAGTTTGATCTTGCAGATAACATCTGTAATTATTATGTCAGCGGCCGGATCAGAATACCTTTCAGAAAAACGGAAGCTAGCTGAGCCGTTTCCTGTTTACTGGAGCCAAGGCGACCAGTTTTAGTCTTCTGTCACTTGCAGTAGCCTGCATACTATACGGGGATTCTCAAAGATAAGGGGCGTGATTGGCGGGAGGGGAGTAGTAAGGCTATGAGCTGGGGGCGGGGGCTATATTGTTCTGCCAGCTGACGTGGTAGGGGAGTTAAGGGTGACAGTGTCAGTGATTCAAGTGATAGTGTGGTAGGACATTGTTGCAGACGACAGCGTGGACAGTGGATACGGTAAAAACGGATACATAGAGACTGAAAGAGGAATTTGTGAGAGAGAGCAGCAGTTCATGTTGTGGGGTGGTGGATGGGAGGAGTGCTTTAGCAAAACTGAGTTTTTCACAGTGGCGTAGCTAGGGTGGGGGGAGGAGGGAGAGAATTTGAAAATACCCCCCCTTGCGCCCACATTAGGGGGTCCCCCTAATGAGTGTTTTTTTTACATTAAAATTTAAATATTACGCAAAATGCACGGCCCCCAAACAATGGAGAATTCCTAGTTACGCCCCTGGCTCTTCAACATCAATAAGTTTACAGTACATTTTTAACTTTCCGCGCTGACAGCAATCTGTTGGCTGTAATGGGGGAAAAAATGCATTCGCATAATGATGGGTGAGTGTATCTGGAAATAAGGTCTGTATTTCATAAGATAATCTAGATCTGTAAACACTGTCGGAACCCCATACCCAAAAAGAAAAACACGTTCGAATTGTTTTCAGAGACCTAAATCTGATGACATTTTTGAAGGACGTTTTTAGAGTTTAAGTTATAATCATTCAAATCATCCAAATAAATATTTTGAATAGCTAACAATACATTTAAAGCCGCTGAATTTAACCGAAATAGTCCCTCATATTTTTTTTTAACAGGCAACCAGAAAAGACATAATTTTGTAAGCAATGCGCCATCATTCAATCAAGGAACAAATGGCAACTATCAAATATCACGTATAAATAAATCAAGACGTACAATGATTCCTCTCACCGTGACAGCAGTTTCCCTCATCAGTATTGATTTTTGAATCGTTACGTGATTGTTTGTGGCAGTGTGTTGATCTTGCACGCTAGAAAAATCTGGCTAAGTTACTAGTCTATTTCCTTTTCTTAATTGTCTATTATCCAAAGCAGAAATTTAAAAAAATAAACAATAGCACAACTTTCAATGGTAGGACGTCCTTAACATGGGAATCAAGGACAGTGTTCCAAGATATGTCATGTCTAGATATGTTTAGTCATAAAACATATTTTAGTTTCTGGATATTTTCATCTCTAATTTAAAATAAAGTTAAAACAGAAAGAAAAATAAACTCAAATACACAATGACAATCTGGCAAAAGTAGCAAAAGCCAATCGAATCGTTAGCCCGCCAGTCTTGACGACTTGTCCTCTGCGCCAGGATTTGAAAGTGATGGAAGAGTTATGCTACCAGTAGCATGAACTGGGTGGCAGTGGTTTGCACCAGTTGTGGCGCTTTAAAAGTCAAAAGGGAGGGAGAGAGAAATACAGGGTCCAGAAGAAAACGCTGGACAGCTATCACCAATAAACAAAGACGGTGCTACTGCATGACATAAAGTTGACGTGGGCGAGACTATTGCATAATAAATAGAACAATTAAAACACAAGATACAGAAATTTTACAAAGAGAATTAGATGAATTACAGAAATGGGAATCAAATTCGAGCATGTCTTTCCACCCAGAAAAATGTCAGTAACAAAAAAAAAATCTAAAACAAATAAATAAACCAGTAATACAGACTAAAAACGCAAATCCCCTACAACTAAATGAAAAACTTTTATAGAATCCCACATATTGATGAAAATATAAAAAAAAATCAAACAAAGCTTTAGGGTTTATTAAAAGAAATATCTATAATTAAAAAACAAACATAAAACTAAAATTTTAACCACGGCTAGGCCCAGGGCCGATCTTTGGCCACTGCAACCTATGCGGCGCAGTGGGCCTGGCACTTTCATAGGCCCCGCTCGAATTACCGTATAAATTATTAAAATAAAGCATTTTAACTTACAGGGCCGGTCCTAGCAATTGCGGGGGCCCTATGCTAAACTGATTGCGCGGGGCCTAGTCTGGGTGGGAATAAGGAAAATAAGTGAAAATTAAGAGTTTGTATTGAAAAAAATCAATTCGACTTTGCATTTTATTCACTCTTTACTAAGTACAAAATTGCGATCAAATTAACTTTACTTTACGAACCTTACAACCTAAGGCATATTTATATGCCATTGACTATAAAAGTAAATAAGGTTTTGGACTTTCGGTTTAGTTGAAAACTCGTCCGATTATTACATTTTATTTATTACATGAAAGCTGACAATGTCTTTTTTATCACACGTACTATAGGCGTTTTCCGAAATAAATGACACCCACAAATGACAATTTTGTCAATTTTTCTGGAGATTTGTATGAGTTTTCAGGAGATTTTAATAAACGCAGGACATTTCCAGGAATTTTTCGTATATATTTTGCAATTTAATAATTACACATAGAAATAGTGCGGGGCCTTAGAAAGCGCGGGGCTCACTTTGACCGCATAGGTTGCAGTGGCCTAAGACCGGCCCTGTTAACTTATTATTAAATGGTTTCTGGTATTCTCCTTAAATTGTTAAATATACGAAAAATTCATGAAAATCTCCTGAAATTATTAAAATCTTCTGAAAACTGATGCAAATCTCCTTAAAAACAGACAAAATTGTCATTTCTGGGTGTCATTCAATATGGAAAACGCCAATTCTACTAGCAATTTAAAAAAAAAAACAGCATTGTCAGCTTTCATTTAATAAAAATGTAATAATAAGGCGAATTTTAACAAAAACAGGAAGTTCAAATTTTTAATTTACTTTAATAGTCACTGGCATACAAATATAGATCAAAATCTATGTCGACCTCTTTAAAAAAAAGCGATATTTTGCTAGTCGACAGTAAATCTAAAAGGCAGATCTGAATGTTTATTAGCTTTTTGTTGAAAAACTACTGTCTACTGTAGATGGCTCGTAAAGCTTATTTGACAGTTATTTTGTACTTAGTAAAGTATGGTAAAATGCAAAGACGAATTTATTTTCTAATACAAAATCTTAATTTTTCACTTATTATCCTTATCACAAACCAGAATAGGCCCGCGCAATCCGTTTCGCATAGGGCCCCGCAATCTGTAGGACCGGCCCTGGTTCAACTTAGGCCAATAATAGAATATGCATCCTCTGTTTGGGACCTCCTTCAACTCAAGCAAACATAAAGAAACTGGAACAGTCTCAAAGTAGTGCAGTGAGATTCATAACAAACGAATATTCACAGTTGACTGGTCGTGCGGTTTGGGCGCTGGACTGTTGTTTAAATGTATCGATGGTCTCGGGTTCAAACCCAACCCGTTCCCATCCCCCGTCGTGCTGCGGGAGGTTTGGACTAGGTAAACTATCTTCTATTCTGAAGGAACATCCAAATCATGTAAAACATTTTACAAACATTTACAACACCTTTAGTAAAATCACTAAATGTAGAAAGCCTTAAGCGGAGAAGACTCAAAAGTAAAGTAGCAATACATAAAACAACTTGTTCCAAATGCTATGACAAATGTGTACAGATGCTTCCCTAGTGTTATTAGAGAATGGAAAGGGTTGCCTGAGCTAGCCAGGAAAAACAGTGGTTAACACATTGTAGTATATATAGGTCTGTGGTTTTATATTATATAACCTTCGTAACTTCTTCTATAGAGAAAAGACTTATAATTTCTTTTACTGAAAAATTGGGCTATTCGCGTCTGACATATAATTTGTATGTGCAGCAACAAAGCCCATTAAACAGCAAAGTCTCCATGGTCATGAATGATAGTGAGATCTTCTTCTTCGTTCTCATTGTTATGTTGGAGTGTTCAGATGACTAGACCAATACATGAGATGAACTGCGCAGTGGTTTCCAAATCAGGGAGCTCTCCATATAGTTTTCTTTCCATTGGGGTGATTTGGGGCTAATGTCTTATACGGGCCTCTTGGTAAAGAGAGCAGTTTTGGAGGACGTGGTCGGTATTCTCTGGTGATACTCCACATGGGCAGATTTAACTGTTTCCAATTTTGAGCTTCCGGTACATGTGTTGTCGCATTCTGTTGTGTCCGGACCTGAGTCGAAAGATTAGACGTTGGTCTTGTCGGGATAGCTTATAGTAAGCGTCATCTTTCTTGTGATTTGGATGAGAGCTCGTCCATTTCTCATTTATTTTATTTACTATTAATTTCTTCAATTCTTCTGGATAGAGTGCAGAGTTTATTTGTGAGTTAGTTCTCCCACTCTTGGCGAGTGTGTCAGCCTTCTCATTTCCTTCTAGTTCTATATGAGATGGGATCCATTGAATAACAGTTTTTTGGCTGTTGTTGTTGAGCTTTGTAAGTGCTGTTCTGAGGTTTTTTATATAAGAGGAATCAGAGTTTTGCAAGCTTTGGAGGGTTGTTTTCGCATCGGTTAGAAAAACAATCAGACTGTGTGGGGAACTTGGATGATTTGCTAGGATGGTAGCAGCTAGTGCTAGTGCTTCCCTTTCTGCTCTGTGACTGTCAGAGAGCTCTCTAGTTGCAATGCATTTTTCTAGTTTTCCTCCATCTGGTCATTCGATGAGTATTCCAGCTCCTCCATTTGTGGTGGATTTATGAGATGAGCCATCCGTGTAAACTCTGATCCACTGATTGCTAGGATAATTGGTTTGTAGAAAACAGTTCATTATTTCCTTGAGCTCTGTTGGTCTGTAATCAGATTTTCTTTTTATGTTTTCAATATGGTCCCTTATAGTAGGAAGAGGGCTTTCGTCCCAGGGTGGAGATTCATTATAGTGTATCGAGGATTCCAGAGTAATTTTTTCAAGTTTGTGTTTCTTTTTTAGGTTTAGAGATTCCTGTATGAAATTGGCCCTTTTGAGACGGTTTTTTGTGCAAGTTTTGTGGATTTTTGTTCTGAGTGGGTGCCTCTCCAAGGTTTCCAATTTAGTGAATTGGAAAAGGATTTTTATTTCTTTTCTTTTATCCAGAAAGATCAGGGCAGCAGTTTCCTCCATAGCTCTTATGGGTGTTGTTTTGATTGCTCCTGTCATTATCCTTAGACCAATATTTTGAACCTTGTCTATTTTTCTTAGGTTGGTTTGGGCTGCTGAGCCCCATGCTGTGGCACCATATTCTAGTACAGGTCTTACGTAACTGGTATAGGTCTTTTTCAGGATGTTGTGATTAGCTCCCCAATCTGTGCCAGCTAATTTTTTCAAGAGGGATAGTGTCTGGATACCTTTACTCTGTGTTTTATCTATTTGGCTTTTCCAGGTTAGTCTCGGGTCATAGGTGACTCCAAGATATGTAGGGCTGTTATTTTTTTCTAAAGCTTCCTTATCTAATGTTAATTTTATTATTTTTTGTTTTGTTGACAGTAAGAATATGGTATATGTTGTCTTTTTTGTGTTGATGGACATGCTCCAGTCTTTGGACCAATTATTGAGTATATCGAGAGAATCTTGTAATCGAAATTTCGATGTTCCTACATATTCTTCTGCGCTAATTAAGGAAGGTCATCTGCATACATGCTGCTTTTAACTTTTCTTGGTAGGTTTTGATTTAGATCGTATATGAATATTAGGAAAAGTGTTGGGGATAGGACTCCTCCTTGGGGGACACCATTTTTTATACCCACTGTGTGGCCTCTTTGCCCTTGCATGCAAACTAAGGCTTTTCTATTATTTAAATATTCCTTTATCCAGTTGTACATTCTGTGGGATATGTGATGCTGGATTAGCTTAAGCAAGAGACCTTGTTCCCAGACTTTGTCAAATGCTTTTTCTAAGTCAACCCACACAATTGTTGTTGGTTTCATTTCTTGAAAGCCGTCTTCTATTTCAATGATTGCTGGCGTGATGAAGGCGATTTGATCTTCTGTTGATCTGCCTTTTCTAAAGCCAGCCTGAGCTTCAGTGAGTAGGTTTTTTGACTCAAGTATCCATGTCAGCCTTCTATTTATCACTCTTTCCATCAGTTTGCAAGTACAGTTAGTGAGGCTGATGGGACGGTAGCTATCCAGTTTATTTCTTGGTTCGCCGTGCTTTAGTATAGGGATCATAATGGCTTTTTTCCCAGATGTTGGAATTCTGCCAGATTTCCAGCTAGCATTGAATATTTGTAGCAGTTTTCTTTTGACTTGAAAACCCAAGTGAAGAAGCATGTTATTAGATATTTTGTCTGGGACCGGGGCTTGTTTTGGTTTGAGGACTTTTAGGGATTCATCAAGTTCCTTCATTTTAAGATTAGTGGTCATTCCCAAGGAGTAAGCTGGATTGTTTTCTTTAATTTTATCTTGGGTTTCTGAGTTTACATCTTTATTTCTACTTTCATTGATTTGTATTTGTCCTACGCTTTGGAAAAACTTAATGAATTCATTAGCTGCTTCTTGGTCTTTCAGGGATTTGTTGTCCTTTTCTATTACTATAGGAGTTTTCTGTTTTCTTCCTGGTTGAGACATTTAGCTATACGCCAGAGTTTGTGGCCGTCTCTATCTACGTTTAGTTGTTCTGTTTTTTCATGCCAACTTTTCCTTATGGCGAAAAGGTAAGTTTTCCTGAAAACTGCGTTAGCTGCTTTTAGATTTATGTGAGATCAATTATGAACATACTCTCCTGCATGTCCCACTCCCATTCACTTATTTTAAAGAAATGTGTAAAAAAAATACGAGTAGTCAATAGTTTTTTTTTAATCCCAGAAGACTTGTAACACGGCTGGTGGAAACACGTTAGCAGTAGTTTCTTTGTCATGTATTTTACCCCAGATGTGTGTATTTTTTTAGGTTCTGAAAATTTAGTACCATGTGTATCTGGTTATATCGGGGTGTAGTCGCACAATTGGAGGCGCGGTTGCTGAGCGGTAAAGCGCTTGGCTTTCGAACCAGTGGTCCCAGTTTCGAATCTTGGTGAAGACTGGGATTTTTAATTTCGGGATCTTGACATTAGTTGGGTAAAAGTAAATGCGGTTGGTCTTTGTGCTGGCCACATGACACCCTCGTAAAACGTAGGCCACAGAAAGAGATGACCTTTACGTCATCTGCCCTATAGGCCACGACGACTGAAAGATAAACTTTTTTTTTTAGTTGCACAATTAAATGTAGGTCTATATATATTTATTTATTAGAGAATAAAGTTACAGTATCAGATCTAAAATTAAACAATAGATATTTAAACTTCTTTGTCGGCCACTAGATCCCTAGCTACATGGGTGTAGTCAGGATTTTTTTCAGGGGGGGGGGGGCCTCCAATATATCTTATCTTATATAATACAGACGTTACTTCAAAAAAGAAGATGATTACGTCCTACGCGTCATGCATTCAGTCATGCATGTTAACCAATGACTTAAATTCTGCCAAGTTACTGGTTTTCCTGGCTAGCTCAGGCAACCCATTCCATGCTCTAATAGCACTAGGGAAGAAGGAGTATTTGTACAAATTTGTCCTAGCATATGGGATGAGGAATGTGGCTTTATCTTTGTGTCTTTCTGACACACACATATATATATATATATATGTGTGTGTGTGTGAACATAATTAATCTTTATTACATTCTGACCCTTCATTCTTTCGGAAAACATTTATTGTGCCCTAGAATAGGTGCTTCCTGGAGTAAGAAGAAACATTGTAAACTCACCGCCCTTGCCAGCTTTCCCAGCGGAGTTCGGGGCCCTGCCGCCAAGCACTATTTCCGGCATTGAAAGCCAACAAAATGCATATTCTGAGGTATCTACAGTGCATTATCCTGCTTTTAAATACTTTTAGTTCAAAAACCTAATGTGCTATTCTTAATTTCTTAGATCCTCTCGCGCCGTTCGGCGCATTGGGTAACAAGCTGCTTCCACAAAAATCTGTCACTGGCAATGTCTGCAGCCTCTTCCCACCTGTTCTGAGGACCTCCATGAAAGTGTGGCGCCAAGTTGTACTAGGATGTCGCTGTTTGCGCTTTCATTGTAATGGCCTCCATGTCATCGCAACTCTTATTATGCGTAATTCATTTTGTTGGAGACAAACCTCGTGCGACGCTCTGTCACAACCTTACTAAGGGGTCAACTCCCAGTTCTCTACAACTGACTCCTGATCTGTCTTAGCCATCTTCGTTGAGCCACATTTAGTCTTTTTCAATTTCGGCAGATGACTATTTACTGCACTTTATTAATGGAGCCCAGTCACTGGTAGAAATTTGTAACCTCTCTTGTTTACGCTCTTGGAATTAAGTGACTGTAGTTTGCTTTATTGAAAGGGAAGTTTTATCGTCAAAATCGTCTGTTAGGGGATTTTTTTTATCAAATTGAAAAACCCCTTAGCTACGCTCATAGAATTTGGTGACTGTAGTTGGCTTTAGAATAATATTGAAGAGAGAGGTTTTTAACCTCAAAACTCTCTGTAGGGAGATTTTAAACTCAAAACTATCTGGAGGGGTTTTAAACTTTAAAAAAAAGCCCTCTGGAGGAGGGGGATTTTTACTCAAAACCCCCCTTGGCTTGGCTACGATCATAGAATTTTTACTCTGTAATTTGCTTTTTTTTTTTATTGAAGAGGTATTTTTCAGCATTAGATCCCGCTGAAGGGAATGGGAAGGGGGGGGGGATGTTAAACTCAAAACCCCTTAGGCTACGTTCATAGAATTTTGTGTGTCATTTGCTTTTTTTTTATATTGAAGAGGTAATTTTTTTTTAGCTTCAAACCCCGCTGGGGGGTGGGGGTTGAACTCAAAACCCCTTTGGCTACGCTCATAGCATTTTGAGTGCGTAACTTTCTTTTTTTTTTATATTGAAGAGGTATTTTTTAGCTTCAAACCCTGCTGAAGGGGAGTTTAAAATCAAAACCCCTATGGCTACGTTCATAGAATTTTGTGCGTCATTTGCTTTTTTTTTTATCTTGAACAGTTTGTTTTTTTTTCTAGCTGGGGGGGGGGGGGCTGTTTAAACTCAAAACCCCTTTGGCTACGCCCATAGCTTTTGAGTGTGTAATTTTCTTTTTTTTTTTTTTAATTGAAGAGGTATTTTTTTTAGCTGCAAACCCCGCTGAAGGGGGGTTTTAAACCCAAAACCTCTTTTGGCTACGCTAATAGAATCTGGTGAGTGATGATGAATGGAGAGTCTTATATTGAAGAGGGGTTTTTATTATTAATTTCGGAGGGGGGTTTTAATTCAAAATCTTCCTTAGCTATGCTCTTGGAATTTTTTTATTTTTTTTATCGTTTGCATTATTTATTTTTTTTAGGTTTTGTTTAATAGAAGAGGGGGATTTAACTGCAAAACCCCATGGTAGGGGGTTTTAACTCAAAATCTCCTTGGCTGCGCTGGGGCAAGTGATGGTTTAGTATTAAAATCTTACATAAAATAAACAGTGAAAGCAAAAATTCAGTCACTAAATTCCGACCCCCCCCCCCCTGCGGGGAGTATTCCATTTGCGCCCCCCCCCCCCAGCTACGCCCATGCCTAGCTATGTAGTTAACACAGACTCTAGTCCGACTTGCAGAAATTAAAGAGTTATCTTTCCATGACTTTAGCGTAACGCATGGTTGGGCCATGAAGAAAATTATATATTTAGATTATTGTTTATAGATCTTTTCTCCTTGTGTTTTTTCTTGTACAAATAATAGTAACTAGGATCCAGCTCTATTCATGTATAGTGCTCAACAGACTGTAATGGAAAGGTGATGGCGAAAAGAAGTAAATTGCTAGCCAAATAGTTGACATTTTTACACTTTCAACAAAAATTGTTGGGGGCAGGGGATTTATTTACATACAAACTTGATTCATTCTGAATTAGGCTTATTTCTCTTTCTTAGTGATTTACTGCCGTATAGTTGAGACCCAATTACAGATCACAGACCTATACAAAATAAATATGTGCTGTCTAGATATTGACCTAGAATAATAATAGAGTTGGAATTTTGAATCTACAATAAATACAAAAAATGAAATGGGGTTTATTGGCTTCCAATCACTGGCGGATCTGGAACTTCGGAGGAGGGGGGGGATTTTTTTCCAAACCCTAAACCCCAGTAAACCCTAATCCTAAGCATAAACGCGCTTACAGTATATATATAACTCTCAAAGTTATGCATATATTAGAATGTTTAAAAAAGCACAGTGTTTTTCAACCTTCTGCGAAAAAAGCATTTTTTTTTTTTGCTTTCTATACTGCAGAACCGCATTCATCTGACATCCACAGCTCATTATTTATCCTATTTAAAAAAAAAAAGGATCTTTAAATAATGTTTTACTTGAAAATATTCTAATATGAATTTATAGACCCTTACTACATTGCAAATACAACCGATTTGTTCCTTGAAAAAATATGATACCTCACATTATTTCGATTAAGGCTTTGAGGATCGCAGTCGAAAAAAAAAAACAGCCATGTTGAGGCCTTTTCCTAGATAGCTAGGGAGTCTGAGGCCTTTCTCTTGACAGCTAGGTGGTCTGGGGGAGCGCTGTAAGCTCCCCCATTAAGGATCAGGGCGAAGCGCCGACGCCAAAATCGTTTTCTTGCATTCTTCACCGCAGAAACGCATTTTCCTGACATCTACAGCTTATTATTCATCCTATTAAGATAGGACCTTTTGAATAATGTTTTACTTGAACAATATTCTAATATGATTTTACATGCTCTTACTACATCGCAAATACAACCGATATGGAATAACTTTAAGGAACGCCGCTGAAAAAACATCTATTTGAAAAATAATTATTTTTTTTTAAAAAGCTCATTTGTAAGTGATACATTTTGTTCAATAGGCATGTTTGTAATTTGGTTTGTTACAGAACTATAATTTAAAGCTCTAAAAAAACATTTTGGAAGTGGGTAGAGATATTAAGTGAACCAATTAGATTTTACTCTAAATTGTTCCAAATATTTGTTTACAACAGAAAAATATCAGTTTGAGTAAAGGTTGGAAAGATGACTAGGAAAATAATATTTGGGTTCAGAACTCATCTCAATTGTTACTCTTATGAAAAATTTTCGTATGAATTCTAAATTTTCTAAAAAAAAAGTCTTTATAAAATTACTAAGATGAATTCGTGTGCAATTACATAAACTCTGTCGCCACATTTGACTTTTCTGTTTTTAAAACGTCATCTTTTCATCCGACATTATTGACAAATGGATTAAAACATCAATATATAGCTTATATTATATAGATATTCAACTAATTTTGTTCAAAAACTATGATTTCTCCATAAAAATAGGACCGCCCCACCCCATTCAGAGGGCTAGAGTGGGGAGGGCAGCAGAAGCAATCGCCCCCCCCCCCCCCCCGCCTCACCGAATGGGCTAAGATACCAGTGTAGCAACATAATATAAAAATTATATTCAACTAATTTTGTTCACAAACTATGATTCCTAATTAAAAGTAGGACCGCCCCCCCACTCAAAGTGTTTAGGTTGGAAGGGCTACAGCTGCATTCGCCCCCCCCCCCCCCACACACCCAATCGGCTAACAAGGGAACAACATAATATAAAGATCGGTTAAAATATCAATAACAAGTTTTAATTATATAGATATTTAATTGATTCCGTTGACAAGCTCTGATCTCTACAAATAAATTGGACCGCCCCCCCCCCACTCGAAAGTTTATAGTGGGGGGGGATTGATGCCATTGCCACCTCCCCATCCCACCAAATGGGCCAACATACTAGAGGGGGGGGGAGGAAATAATCTAAAAATAGGTTGAAATATAAATAATTAGTATATATTATTAACATAACTAATAAATTCGTATACAAATTGTGTGATTTCTTTACTAAAAGTCGTCCGTCCCTCCCCCCCCTAGATTAATGGCCACTTTCAGTTTATAAGTGACAATGTATCACATACATAGAAATACAGGATACAGATATGTGCACAGCACCTACCTAAATATATTCTCATAATTTTCTTTCATAATTTCAAAGTGTGTCAAAATTATACCTCAGACATATATATCTACACTAGCAGCAATACAGCTTATTGGGTAGATGGACTTTTTATGAATTAATAGGGAAAAAAAAAAAGATACACAACATGGAAGTTACATAAAAAGATTTTAATAATTAGACAACATACAACTCGTGACTCTTACAACTGCACTGCATAAGATTCAATTACAAATATTTACAAGAACATTGCTGATGATTGCGAAAAAGAATTCCATAAAAAGCCATACATTGACATTATGTGAAACTTCTCCACAGACCAGAATTCCTAGGGTCACATTTTCACTACAAACTCATTCATTACAAACACAAACATTGGAAAAAGATTTTTTTTAAAAATATTCTCTCATTTTTTCTTCCTTAGTATGGCTTTAGTAACTTTCCTGAGGGAATCTTGCTTCAGTTTCTCTTTGTAAACTTCTGACATGATCTGTTCCTCTTCTTCTTCTGGAACTTTACTTCTATAGTGCAACATCAGGTCATACTTCTCCCATGGTTTCAAATGCTAAACAAAGCAAATTTAATAAGGTTAAAACAAATACATAGATAACAAAATCCATAAATTTTAATAATATAATAATAATAATTTTTATTGTCCATATGGAAATTTGTCTTACAATTTGTGCATTATATCAAACAAAAAACATTATAACTATAAGAAACCAAAGTGTAAGTTCACACCAGACTCACTCATAATTTACATGTGACAAAGTTTATACCAGATTGTTCTTATTTAATGATTTGATTGCCAGGGGAACAAAAGAGTGTTTGTGTCTGTTTGTCTTTGCTATCGGTGTCTTGTATCTCTTTTGTGATGGTAAAATCACAAAATCCTGACACAAAGGGTGATTCTTTATTTCGAGGATCTTGTTAGCTTTTTTATAGATGTTTGTCTCAAACAACTGCCCAAAAGGGGGTTGTTTTTTGCCAATGATTTTACCAGCAGCATTTAGGTTTCTATAAAGTTTATTTTTATTTTTAATGCTCAGATTGCCATACCAGGCAGTGATATTGAAACTCAACATATTGCAGATATGAGCGTGATAAAACATAGTCAAGGCCTTTTCGCTAACATTAAACGAAGACAGTTTTCTTAGTAATTGTACAGTGAGATGCACCACTAGACTGCTGGGATTAATCCAGAATTTTAAAAATGTCTGCAATTAATGAAGTATAAACAAAGCGCTTACATAATGTTTACATACGTTGATGATTTTAAATAGTTTCTTTTAGCTGGATGTAATATAAACAACAAAGACAAAAGTACTCTGAAAAGGAAGCTAAATTTTTGTATAACAAAGTTGTTACCCACACAAAGTGTAATCAGCTGATTAGATCAGCAATTAGTTTCTACTTTTTTTTTTTTTTTTTTATTTCACACAACAAACCAGCATTTTCTGTGGTAAATAAAATTTCACATAGTAATTGGTCAGGGCCAATTTTAGAATAGACTTGAGGAAATCAATATATAAATATTATCAATAAATAGTATAATAAAAATTATAGAGTTTTATGGTTTTCAAGGTGACCCGACAAAATAGTGCGAATTTTCCTGACAAAATAGCGCATACTTATATATGATGTGTATAAAAATACCGATTTGAGTAAGTATAGGTCCTGGGCACCATTTCTGAAAGTCTCTATCTTCTTCAATATTATTAGATCTAAAAGTATACCATATTTACAGAGAAAGAGAGTATTTAAAAATATTATCTCATTCTCCTTTTTCAACAATGTTTAAAATGCACAACTAGCTAAAAAAAAATGATTTTGAAATGTGGTGACTCCTTTCAAGTGTTAGGTATATGATGTGTGTTAGACGTGTGTTATAGTATAATCACAAATCTTGTTCATCTGCGACAACTCTCTTTGATCTAACAATGACGTCTCTTGACCCAAACTTAGGTGTGTCAGGATTAGTTAAGGTGGCGATCATATTTCTTATACTGTCCAATGTTTGTTTCATCTCAGGCTGTGACTGGCCAATTCAATCATTAATTTTGCTATTTCCTGTCCATCTATGTCTAACACCACCACATATATATCAAAATTCAGGAGTGTCAATTTGGATTGTAGGGCTGAAGCCACTTCCCTTCTCTCCCAAGCACATGGAAGACAAGAATATAAACCACGCCCCTTCCTCTCGTTAATGTCCATTCTTTTCCAGGACAAAAATTAGCCAGCAGTTGTTTTTTTTGTTTTTCCTTAAACGTAGTGTAAATCTGACAAGTAAGGAAGTATCTTTGCGTGTTTTTGAAATGCACTATTGGAATTTTAATAAATGATATATTTTGAAATTATTCATTTTAGCTCATTATAATTCTAGCATAATGTTTACATATTTTTATTTTAAGATATCCAAAGTATTTCCTGCAAAATGACTGACAAATAATAACATAAAAAAATTATTCTTTTCTCTATTCATATTTTACTATACCGGTACCAGAAGTATTTTTTGCAAAACGATTGAAAAATATTTTTTCTGCGCTATTTTGTTTGTCCTTTTATTTGGCCCTAAAACAAAATGAAATTTTACCATTTCAATGCCACGAATCTTTCTAGGTGTCAGCTCCAGAGGCTCAATGCCTTTCAAATTCTGTCTCTCCCATTTTTGTTCCCAAGGTGGGGGATTCAGCTTCACCTACAAAAAAACAGTATGTTTGAAAAGTGAACATTACAATTTGAAAAAAATATTTTAGTTTTGCACATAAAAAAAAGTCATTCGTCATGGCATCATAAACTGTTGGGAAAATCAAATTCAATTAAAAGCTGTAAATTCAATTTGATTTATCTCCCTATTTAAGATAATTGGTTTACAAAAACACGGAATTCTGTAACATTGAATAGGACATAAAAGCAAGTAGATGTAAATTATAAAAAAAAAAATTTCATCAGGTTTTTTTAAACTAGGCTGGAACAAGTATGAGACTTAAATGGTGAAAATCTACAATATATGTAAAAATACCACTGATCATGAGATCTCTTAAACTGTCGTATGTATCCGCTTCAAATTTTGTACACAGGTTTCTTTTACCTCCTAAGTGCTCATTGAGAACGGTTTTTGACGATTGCAATTCGCTCTATCAAGCCTAATTAGAAAGTATAAATAGAAATAAGTCACAAATTCCGTATTTTTAAACTATTTTGTTCTTTTCCCCCCAAGTCTACTTATTTTTAATATGCCTTATGTCATTTCCACTTCCTTTTAGATGGGGTCTAAATAGAACCAATCCTAATAACATTAATAAGAAAAGGAAATAGAGAGCGGGCCATAAAATTTCATTGTAACAGATACACTAATTCATGGGGTAAAAAAGTCTGTTAGGTTGATGGTTCAAATGTGACCTGTGTATTACAATTAACAAAAACAATAGAAGGGGATGGTCATGATTATCAATATAAGGACTGGGAACAAATCAATGGGGCGTAGTCTGTGTGTGAACTGTTAGTATTAAATAGTTAATGGTCCCAATGACAGAAATTTAAAAGTAATTACTGAGTCAAATCCTAATAACCAGGAAAAGGTTTCTGTCAGGGTTACCAAGTGAATTAAATCTAGAATACAAAAGAATAGGAAAGCTGTTAAGAATGTGGAAGAAATTAATGGGGAAAGTAGAACAAGTCACAGGCAAGTCATTAAAGCATAGTGAATGTTTCCAGCTACATAATACTCTGCAAAGAAAAAAGACAATGTAGATATTCAATTCACAGCAGCAAATTTATTTTCATCTTTAGCTGTTTTTGTTTTTTAAATTAGTTTAAGATCTGTTGTTTGAATGCTCAGTTATGAACAAGTAAATGTAGAGATACCTTTAAAGTGTTGACTGGTATTTCAGCATCACGAGGCAATAGAACAGGCTCCATATCAAAGCTGAATGTGCTATATTCAAGAGGACAATTCCTCAAGTAGTAGAGTTGTTCATCCAGACGTTTCTCTAACTTTAGAACCTCTATAGAGTGTACAGTTGGGTTGTACATTTGATACATCACTTCCACACCTGTAAGCAGTTTACTGTAATTCAGTCATGGGCAAAACAATACCTTATTTATAAAAACTGATCACTTATGTCCCATAATGATAAGTTGTACAGAAACAAAATATATATCTGCAGATCTCAATGAATGAGAGTCCAAATGAAATGATTTAGTCTTCTAGCGCAAGTTGAGTGACTCCAGTGACTCCGTCTTTCTGTGAAACTAGTTTTAAGGTAATGAGGGGAGGGGTCAGTTGATCCTATTATATTTTAACTCTTTCTCTCCTAATCAGCATAATTATCAATTTGATCCCATGGTTTTAGTCAAATCGATGATATTAAAGTCAATTCTTTAAAAGTTGTTTAATTCATTTTCTTTCCCCCCAAAATGCTTTTAATTGCTTGCAATTTAATCCTGAATACTTTCCCTTTGTAAAACAAAACGGATTATTTCCTTTTCATGTGTTTTCAGTTTTAATAGTAGTGACATCGGATAATGAGTACAAGACAATCCTTTTATGTGTTCTAACGTGTTGTAAATATTTTTAAAATTTAAAATATGGATAAATATCATTAAAAAATAATGTTAATTAATTAGGATCATAAAATATTTCCTAGGTCTAGTCTAGACCTAAAGCTAGTTGACTTTTCCACAGTTTTCTTTTTGTCAGATAGGATAGATAGGAGCAACATTGATAATTACTTCAAGCTTTCCTTTTATGTGTATATTTAAAAAGGACTTTAATTCTATACCAAAAATAACTGATTCTGATAAAAAATATAAAAAGCTATTAAAGTTTTATCAGAACAGGGTAAATGAACTACAAAGGGCAAAATGAATAATTCTGCCATAGCATGGAAAATTATTACAGAGAGAAAAAGTTAAAGACAGTGAGAAACAACAAGAAGAGGTTGAAACCTCTCAGCCATTGGTTGCTAATCACATTTTGTCCAACCATTTAGCTTTAGTGAGGACCCTTGAAACACACTGCAATCAAAATATTTGTAATAGTGTGATTAAAAATTGTCATTGAAATTCAAAGCATTCATTAACTTACCTAAACCATCAACAACATTCCTTAGTACAAAATAAGCTTTCAATCCAATGCCACCTCTGTCAATGCAGATACCAACAAATCTGTTTCTTTTATTTGGAGCATAAGGATCTGAGATGGACACAGCCATGATACTGCCTGGTGATGAAATCCATAATTATTTATTATTTTTATTTGTTTGCAACAATAACCTAAATTTGTCTGATAATTTGGACCAATTAAAAATTGCACGATAAGTTTAATGTGTACTTGTATCAAATTTGTACTGTAAAATAAGAAAAAGAAAATGTATTAATTAACTAAGTAAAAAGTCTAAGTCTATAGTCAAATGAATTTTGAGAAATGCCTTTCCTACCCTACAATTATCTGATTTAGAAACCTATAATCTTACAAAGGGGAAGTGTTATAAAAAAAATTATCACACTAATACTTGGGGTACCCAAATCTTACATTTGGCTAGAAACCCACTTGAACAACTACTCACAAAAGCTGTACACAGTATTAAATATCTCTAATTAACAATTACCAGCTGAACACATTTGTCAGCTATTGCAAATATAACAAAAATTAGCTTAAATAATACAGCAAAAATATATAATTTAACACAAAACTAATTGATGAAGATATTGACGTGATACTCCTAAATCACATTAAGTTGTAACATTACTGAGTCCATACATAACTTCTATTAATATAATCCATGATGTGCAGACCTTTTGGTAACCATGTATAAACCTAAATTTACATACTTTAGCTAAATGAATAAAGTGAATATTTATTTTAATAAGAAAGGCTGCTAAAATATTGAAAGTGAATGAAGGACTTGAAAATTTAAAATAGTAGAAAAAAAACAGCTACAGATTTAAATGTACAATGTGTATTTACCAACATAAAACTCTGGAATAGTGATATTGGCTCGCCTTCTAAACATATCACAACGTTCAAGTTTCTCCAAAACTCTGTCTCTGTCTTCAAAGTTAGGTCTTGGCATGAACTCAGGCATAACAAACCTGAAAAAAACAAAAAACGAACAACAAATGAGCCAAACAGGCCATCATTGTACAAACAAGGGAAAAGTGACAAAGCTTAGTTATATCAAACAAATAATAATAATGTACAGAAAAAACTAAATAAGAGATACTTTTGTTCTTGAAATATTATCATTCTGAAACTGTTTTTTTTTAAATATAATCCAATAATTATGCTTAATAATTTATTTAGAATTTAATGCTAGCAAAATTATTAATTCCTAATCTGGGTTCAGCTTATCAAAATATTTAATTTAAACAAATGGTATTTTACATTTTATTACTATATTGCAAAGAGTCACCATAATGATAACAAATGGATTTAACATTTTAAAATATACCTTACTTAATATGCTATTACTCTTCAAGTAAAACAAATGAGAATATTTTGATATGCTTATATCAGATAAGACAGACTTCCCACCAAGTTACTCTGAAAGACACAAAAATAAAGGCACATTCCTCGTCCCATATGCTAGGACAAATTTGTACAAATACTCCTTCTACCCTAGTGCTATTAGAGCATGGAATGGGTTGCCTGAGCTAGCCAGAAAAACCAGTGACTTGGCAGAATTTAAGTCATTGGTTAATATGCATGACTAAATGCATGACGCGTAGGACGTAATCATCTTCTTTTTTGAAGTAACGTCTGTATTATATAAGATAAGAAGATAAGTTAATATTAACAAAATTTGACTGTAATAAAGCAATCATTCCAAACAACAAACCTGTAATCTCTTGGTGCTTTCACCTCTGTCTCTGTCTGTATCACCTCTGTTCCTTTTTGTAATGGAGAACGTCTGTGTTTGTCCACCAGATCATGATGGAGAAAATTTTGTTTTGGTCTAAGAGCTAGAGTAACCTCAGCACTAGTGCGGTTGTAGTTGGGGTTGTGAGCCCTGTGGGTTGACTTGTGGGCTACATTCAGTTTGGCTGAAGACAAAACAGTATCAAGTATTCAAACTTAATTAACAACAATATTATACTAGACCTGCATATTTTTAAGATATTTGGTTTACACATAAGTAATCATAGGCCATACAACTAGGTTGTACTCTGTTCTGATCAAGTAAGTGAGTTGGTTTAGTTCCACAGGTACACTATTCTGCCTCAACGTGGCACTTGGGTGGAAACGATTACTTGAGGAAGTAATTAGGCTAAATGAATAGCAAAACAAAACTCCTGTGGGAGTGTCCAAGGGAATGCGAGAGCTTTCCTATTGTACGGTGCGGAGTTAAAAGAGAGCTTCCACATCCCTGTCGATAATCCATGTGCCGTTCCTCAAGTGACTGTTACAATAATGATGAGTCCTGCACGGTTAGCTTGGTACAACATAGGAAAATGGCAGGGGTTCCCGGTGTACTCGGCCTTCGGCCATGCATTCTAGTCCATGAGCCCTGAGTGCCAAATACATCAGAAATAGCAATGCTGTATATAGGCATTGACATGGACCTCTTCCAGACAGAACGGTTCGTTCCAACAGGCTTACAAGCCTAGAGCTCGAAGAGGCTCAGCTCAGCTCTTTTGACTATCAAACAGTTTAGTTTCTGTGTTGTTGTTTTTTACCAAAGTAGTAAGGATAAGATACATAACCTCATTTTCAATGACAAATTATAATTTACTCCTTAAAGTGAAAATAAAATTAGAAAGTAATTAAAAATCTTGTAATTTAATCTCACTTAAAGGCAATGAGTATTTTTTTTGTTTGACTTGTGTATATCTCAAAAATAGGTTTCAAAGAATCTGATTTCAGTATTGATATGTGTCACAGCTGCTACTTCCAAAAGTGTGCTACATTTCTTATAAAATAAGTATTGATATCACTGATATCAGATATATGTGCATATACATGTATTTAAACACATTATCTTTTAAATTTTGATGACAATTCATGTAATTTTGAGGTATATTTTTACATAAAATACACCAAATAGAAAACTAATTATTTTGCAGCAGAGTCTATAAAATAAAATGTCCATAAAACATGGTTAAACATGATGCTAGCTAAAACATGATCATAATTTTTATATTTTGACACTACTGTGACATTACCATGATATTTATTTAGATTATTTTATTCTATATCTCTATTATTTTATTTTTTATTTTATTTTATGTATATAATTTTAGTCATTGGTTAACATGCATGACTAGATGCATGACACGTAGAATGTAATCATCTTCTTTTTTGAAGTAACGTCTGTATTATATAAATAACAATAAGATAAATAATTGATTTTTGTATTTGTAAATATATCATAATAATCATTGTTAAAAGTAAAAGGGTTGAATCCGATTACATTTTGACTTTGATGATGATGGAGAACATTTGTGTTTGTGACAATCTACAAAAAAAAAAAAAAAAAAAAAGAAATTTTACATTGAAAAAAGTAGATCTAATATAGATAGACCTAGATCTATAATTTTTTATTTTTTTTACTGATACTCATTACTGTGAAAGTAAATGTGTCTGGCTATATTTCTACCAATTTTTACAATGACCTATTGCCAATATCGATTACAAAATTGAAAAAAAAATAAAAAAATAACCATATGGAGATTTTCAGTCTTTCAGATATTTGTCAACAAATGAAAGTCATGTTTAATTAGAAAATGTACAGTTAAGTCAAAGGTAAGAATGATTTTGCATTACTATCACTTTTAAGCAAGCTCATTTTTTTAATTGTATTTAGGCCTAGATTTATGCTTAAAGTTTATTTTTTTATGCATTTTGTCCTCCAAAATAAAAAAAACTTACCCGCACCTGCTGTTAACAGTTAAAAATGATGCCAAATTAGGCATTTTTTCTAAATGGCTAAGTGGAAAAAATTATTATTACCATAACAATCTTTAACTATAATATTAAAATCAATATTTTCATTATAAAGTAGTGTTAAAAATCTTTCAGTCTTTCAGATATTTGTCAACAAATGAAAGTCATGTTTAATTAGAAAATGTACAGTTAAGTCAAAGGTAAGAATGATTTTGCATTACTATCACTTTTAAGCAAGCTCATTTTTTTAATTGTATTTAGGCCTAGATTTATGCTTAAAGTTTATTTTTTTATGCATTTTGTCCTCCAAAATAAAAAAAAACTTACCCGCACCTGCTGTTAACAGTTAAAAATGATGCCAAATTAGGCATTTTTTCTAAATGGCTAAGTGGAAAAAATTATTACTACCATAACAATCTTTAACTATAATATTAAAATCAATATTTTCATTATAAAGTAGTGTTAAAAATCTTTTTTTTCTATCCTTAGATACAGAAAATACAAAAGGAAATCAGCTTATTGAGGCAAGTTTGGGCTCATTTTGATGATGTTAAATTAATTCACCCCATGATGCATCGATCTGCTGCACCAGACATTAGCAATGCTTGTTGATGATAGTATAAATGATTTATGCATTGTTTAAAGGCTTATCTTTGATCAACCTAGTGGAGATAATTCTATCAATGATATAAATATTATAATGCTGAGGAAGTTTCTACCAAACAGCATTCTCAAAAAGAGGATTGAAGTCGATTTAGAAACGATTGGATTAGCTGTGAATGAATGATAGCTGCATGTGTGATGAAGCAATGAAATTAAAAAGCATATAATTATGTATACGTGTTCCAAATTTCAAGAGTATGGTTATATAGTTATGAAGAGATGAATTGAAGACAAAAATACAGTATTAACACTACTTTATAATGAAAATATTGATTTTCCAATTATTCTGACCCAATTTCTTTCCATTTAGCTGTCTTTTTATGTAAGAAAAACACATTTCTAATTTGTTAGTCAGGTTGTTGTTTTTTCCTATGTTACACGGATGACTTTACCTCTTCCCAGGGTTAAGACTATATTTTTTGATTGGCTAAGTCTATACTAATGAGCCAGGCAATATTTATTCTGTTTTTGGAGCTGATTTGTTTGATTTATAAAAAAAAATTAATATTTCGAACAGCCAGTTTTGGACATCAATGTTAATGATCTTATATTTATATTTGTTCGTTTGTTGTGGCAAGATCCTGTTTCAGTTCCTTTATTTACCGTTGCTATCACGGCAACAGGCGGCCACTTTTTGCCAGATGGACTTCGTTACTGATGCAAAAATAAAACAAAAAATAAAATTGAAGAAGTTTTTTTTGCTGCCAACTAAAAAATATAATTTTGATAAATAAATATAGATGGGTTAGTAAGTGTAGACCTATTTTATTTCATCAAAACATATATCTACATTTTAATATATCGAGAATCTATAGCATTTCTATACGTTTTTATGTGTTTTATAGCTCAAGTTTGTTAATAATAAAATGTTTATGTTCTGTCTTTTTCTGGCAATTATTTAATAAACTTTAAAAAAATCATCTCATGTTTCTTTTTTCCAATTGGCTAATGGTTCAATTAATATTGCGTGTGTGTGTGTCACCGATGATTTTCCCTATTATCCTATACGTGGACTTTTTTGTTTACATTTTTTTACAATTAATACGGGTATTTGAAAATAAAATATTTTAAAATTTTACTTACCGATTATCCATTAGCCTATCGTGATTAATGCCGGCCCCCCTACTTTCTCATTCTGGACTTGGGACCTGAGATGAACTCCAATTGGTGACAAGGCAGGGAGACCTAGGTCTCCCGTAGTGCCCTCGTAAGGAACTCAGCTGTTTGGCGTAGTGCCTCATAGCTTCCATACAAACATAGTGAACCATTGGATACGTCTTCCCGCAGCTCGCTGTGCTGCGAACACTCTTGCAAGACGTGCGCCACCGTCTCTTCTGATTCCCCGCAGTGTCGGCAACAGGCATCAAAATTTGGCCGGAACCGGGCGAAGTACGCACCTATGGGGCAGTGTCCCGTATGCAACTGCGCTATTATTGTTTGTTCCGACCTTTTTAGCCTCCACCACGGATCCTCTCGATTTGGGTGACGCATGTGCTGCCAGACTCCCCTGGCAGTGTTGGAATCATCCCAGGATTTCAACCATTTTTCATGTACCCACTCCCGTATAACTGTGGTAGCCTGATTGAAGGTACTTGGTGACTCGAAAGTGGGCACGGCCAGCGCTCCTTCTCGTGCTAGAGCATCAGCCACGGCATTGCCCCTCACGCCGCAGTGCAAGGGCACCCACTGCATAAAGATGACAGCTCCAATAAATAGGCGGATGTTATTTGAGGCGCCTAATGCCTCTTCCATCAATTTGGACTTTCCCCCTAAGCCAGCCATGGCTTGGAGGCAGGACTGGGAATCGGTAACTATTACAACAGTTGTCGCAACGGTTAACAATAGATGGAATCGGCCGGGTAGGTCTTTAGTGTGTCCAATGCCATTTTTCTTAGTAAATCCGGGTGTGTGTGTCGTTTTGTGGCCCCCTCCAACCCGTGTATAGTGAAATTTATGGGAGGGATATGCTGTCTCCTCCAGGGCGGGCACGTGCTTATCCGTCGGATTGGGACCCGGTCAGTGGAGAGGCCAGCTTGAGCACTCAAATTTGACGCGCGGTGCATAAATGATGTCCATTTCATCCTGTTTTTTACTCTCCACTGAGTGACTAGAGTATGGGTCGGTAGCCCTGGTTCGCCCCTTTGGTAGCGTTCCAGGGCCGTTAGCATGGCGCGCTCTCTCCTCAGGCTGAGAAGAGTCACGTTGGACATGATTTCTGCAGCGGAAGTTGGGCTCATTCTATAGGTGCCGCAAATGAATCTGAGAGCCTGGGCCTGTACACGGTCACCCACCTCTTAGCCCCAATTAATTTTTGGTAATAAACTGTGCTGATATTTATTGTAGGTAGGCCTAGTTAAATTTAGATTCTCTATATCAGAATAATTCAGAATAAATATAGACAATATTTAACAATTAAAAAGAAGACAGTACAATAACTAAGAAACGTATTGTATTGACACCAAGTCAAAATTAAAAGAAAAAATAGCATTGCTTTGAAATCACAGAAATAATGTTAAAGACCAACTGAAGAGGGTTTTTTTCAAAATTGAGATAGCGATTGATTCAGATAGTAGATAGCATGAAAGATAGTTGCTAAAAATTTGAGATTTTAGAAAAGCGTATTTATATTAGAAAAAGTAATTTGAAAGTGTAAAAAATAAGGAGATTTTAAAAACAGCTTCAATGGCCGAAAGCGGAAGTGACGTATTGTAATGGACTGAGAAAATGTAAATAAAATAGACATGGCTGGATACGTTATTGATAGCGATGCAGATGATATACTTATCTGAATCTAGCTGTCAAACTTATCATGGGATGCATCAAAATGCCCTGAAGATAATTCTACTACTTTTTCAAAATATATTTTAGAGCAGACTATTTAATTAATATAATTATAGATAGATTAATAGAACTAGAGTCTAGTAGTAGTAGATGATGTAGAATTTTGTAGATCTACTATACTACTATCATCTACTATATAGAATAGATCTAGGACTAGGTATACTATACTTAGGCTATACTAAGTCTAATAGTAATAGTATACTATAAGTCTATTATAATTTTTATTATAACAAAACTAAATGGCTACATCTATCTATCTATATCTCTAATTCTAGCTAGGCCTTCTAACACTTTTACTAGTCACTCACTAGATCTAGATAATTTCTAGTTTATTAATACTCTACATGTATTATTGTACTGATTGTAGTAATACTACTAGTAGTACTAGTAATAGTTTATAAACTAGTAGATTTAAGTAGATCTAGACTAGCCTCTATGTTAAGTCTAAGCCCAGTCGCCAACATTTTTTAATGCTTGAATTTGTATATCTCTGTTCTGTAATAGTAAGACCTAGTGAGTAGTGTCCTAGCAGTAGCATAAAGATTATTCATAGATATAAATATAATATTATAATAGTCAAGGACTAAACCTAAAGCCTAAGCTAAATTTATTATGTAGAATATATTATAATAGATCTAATATAGCCCTTACTATACTTATTAATAAGGCTAGACTTTAGATCTAAAAAAAAAAAAGTCATCATTTATATTGGTAATATTAAATACAGATTTATACTAAACACATGTGACATTTCTTTAAGTCTTAAACTTAAACAGGGCCGGTCCTAACGATTGCGGGGCCCTATGTGAAACTGATTGCCCGAGGCCAATCTGGGTGGGAATAAGGATAATAAGTGGAAATTAAGATTTCCTATTAAAAAAAAAATTCGACTTTGAATTGTATTCAATCTTTACTAAGTATAAGATTATGATCAAATTAACTTTACTTTACGAACTTTGCAACCTATGGCATATTAATATGCCAGTCACTCTATTAAAGTAAATAAAGTATGGAAACTTGTGATTAAAGTGAAAATTTGCCTGATTATTACATTTTATTACATGAAAGCTGACAATGCCTTTTTTCGTTTATCGGGCGTAGGATTAGCATTTTCCGGAATGAATGACACCCACAAATGACATTTTTGTCTATTTTTTAGGAGATTTTTATGAGCTTTCATGAGATTTCCAGGTTTTATATATAGCAGTATATATATATATATATTTAACTATAAATGTTAATAAATAAATTTTTTAAAATCTATTTTACAGAAAACATATATGACATGTGGCATACAGACAAGTTTACTAGATGGATCTTTCATCATTTTGGAAATACAATATTCCCTGTGAAACAAATCACAGAAACATTCTACAATTGTATTTTATATATAATAAATACCAATAAATGTGAATACAAAATCACATTTTAATAGAGTTCTTCATTCATATTTTAGTATGTTCCTTTTCACTTGCTAGGTTTAGACAAAGTTTCAAATCAGGATTTAATATTATTAAGTCATAGCCCAAAACTCCAGCAGGATGTTAGTTAATGGCAGTGGTCAATGTCTGAACCATAGACCACAGAGAAGACAGTTCGTAGTGCAAACCACACAACTTTCTGCATTTCGAAAGTTATTCAAATTTTGATCATTTTTATGTTAATGCAGATCTGAATGTCCATTGCAATGATGACATGATCTGTAAAGGGGTTACATTTTTATAAAATAAGTTGGATCTCATTCTTCGAATAATGCTATTTATTAGACATTGCAATGTGGAATACATATTAGAGGCCAAAAGAAAATCCACTGACAATGGAAGACATAGACGTCGTAAAGAACATTTAAATTGACCACAAGCTGAATATGGTTATGTCTTCGCTGGACGCGGCAAAATATCTAGTGTGTAGCTAGGGCTGCGTGGGCTGCATAGCCATGGAAAATACTGCATTCCTCAATCTTTCGACTCGACTGCCAGCCTTATTTATTAAACACTTTAAATTATTAATAACTCTGCATTTTTTAATAACAATAACAAAAATATATACATTCAGTGATAAACTGGCAATAATTGGGTTACTAAAATGAGTTGCATAACTACATCAACAGTAGCCTATATGCATTACTTAACATTATATTGATACTATAATTTATTTCCACTTCCCTGACTTCTCAGAGAAAAGAAAAAAAACGACAACTCCTTCTCCAGTAGGATAATCTCTTTCATTTATAGTCTAAACACAATTTAAAACTTTGTTACAGTTACAGATTAACTTGCTAACTTAACTATCTAATGATTCTATTCCAATCAACAAATGAGTGAAGCGTGAGATAAATGAAAATTCTTGAATTTTTACATATAGATTTATAGAATTATTTAAGTATACTACAATAACTACATTGAATGAGCTCATCATTGTAATAATTTTTTTTCCCATATTGGTCCTATTTAGTGACGACTGTAGGTTAATAATCACTATTAAGTGTATAGATAGAGTATATAATTTTAAACTTTGTTTTTCTAGATCTAGGCCCAGCACCTCGATGGGATCAGTCTAGATAGGTCTAATCTCTAAATATCCAATACTACTATTACTAGATCTGGACTTCATCTAATTGAATTTAGATCTAAATTTAGGTCTACTTCGTACATCATTAATGATCTGAGAAAAGAACTCTGCTCTTGATCAAAAGCAGTAGATCTAGAACTAGAATAAGCCTGAAGCAGTAACATAAGCCATAAATTGCGTAACTTGACTAAAACGAAACAAGTGAACTGAGGCTTGCGGTACTGTGTGGGCTGAAACGCTGTTCACTTGGCTAGATCAAGAATAAGCTGACAAACAGTAGATCTAACATGTAAAGCCATAAATTGCATGATTTGACCTAATTTCCCCAACTCTAACATCCACTTTTTATAAATAGGTGGGTTTTAGTCGCCTTTGTTTTCAGAAACTGGCATTCCTGTAAAAAGGAATATGCTAAGCCATAAACTAAAAAAACTTGACCTAATTTCCCTTAATCTACGTCATCGACCTTGGTTGACTGGGAGATACTGATCTCGAATAAAACGCACATTAAATTGCTTTTATCTAAATAATTACAAATATATGTCTAATATTTCGTATGTATGTTTTTTTAAGCATTATGAAACTAAAAAAAAAAGTATTACACCGGTTTCCTCGTCTGACCCCAAAACCTCTTCAGTTGGTCTTTAAATCTTATTTAGTAATTTAATTATTCTTGGTCCAACTTGGACTTGGTATTTTTTAACTTTAAGACACGTCACTATGATTCACTATCTAACTATCTTGGGATTTCTTTGGAACATAAACAATAACAAAATAGTAACAAAGATGGCTGCTCCTTGAACTTCTGCAGAATTACCTATAAAAGTTTTACACTAATTTAACTCACAGTTGATACCAATTGAGCCATTCTTAATAAATATAGCCTGCTTAGATATATTTCTGATGGTCATGGACGCTGCCATCTTGTCCTTGAATTTAAAAAAGAGGAGTCATAATCACGTTTTTAAGGAAACAATGTCTATTATTTTCTGACGATAAATAATGGACAAATCAGGTCTATATTATTTCATAATTAAACAATCGGATCTGTTTATTTTGTTGTCTGCCATACGTTAGATCTATCACTCAGGAATTTGTATTTTTTTTACCATGGCGAAGAAAAAAATGGGGGGAGGGAGGCTAGATTTATAAAATTTGAAGTTATCCACTTTAGCAGAATAAAATGTGCATTATATTGATATAGACCTCCTATTTAGTATGCGCATCGACCATCTCTTGGGCTAATTGTTTAAACTTTATTTGTTTGTTTTTTCTAAGGGTGTTAATAAATACTGATAAGTTGGGGCATACAGGGTTTGTTTGTTTGTTTTTTGAGTAACGTCTGTATTTTATAAGATAAGATTCAAAAAGCCTATTCTTTAGATGCATTGTATAATATATATGGTATCTAAATAAGATTTCAGAGTTTAGTTACATTAAAGTTCTTTTTGATGTCTTAAATTGTTTAAAATTATATTTTCTAGATCATTTTACAATTTAAAAGTATATAGCAATTTATAAAAAATTAATGACTTATTTATTAAATAAGAACTAAAGCGATGTCGTCATCTATGGCCTAAAATAGGAGTTCTCTGGTTTACATTCTGTCATTAAGGGAAGAAAAAGAGGATCCGTGTATATATTATGTCCTATATTATTAATTTTCTCAACAATCTCGTTAGTGGAGAATCATCTAGTCACAGCGCTAACAGTGACGTCAAAGGACACGCCTACACTGATACGTTTTCATTTGTTACATTTGGCCTTCTTGCCATTGTGACTATTTGTGTCATCTCCAACAATTACTTTGATTTCACCTAAGTTTAAACTGAACATAGAGTTGAATTTGTTCAACAAACATTTTGTATTCGATACGGTGTTCTGTGAGGGGTGTACGACTGTTGGAACTATTTCGCCAGGTAATGGCGGATTGACACGGTGACAACAGCCGGCCTCGTAGTGCTGAGGTCACAGGTGTGACAATCCAGCGACACATCAAATACCGACATTATCTTCTATCTTTGGACCCTAGGGAGTTTTAAAATAAAAAGACGACGCCATTATAACAGTAAGTAAGACTTGTTTATATATTTCTTTCGTGTATCTTGGAAGAATAAATAGCGAATGTTTTGTAATATAACGGTATTTTGCATGCTATTCAATGTTATATGAATTACTTCATGGAATCGCCCTAACCGTGACAGAGCTGTGTGATCGATTTGTTTTGTTGTTACTATTTATCCCCCTGTTAGCTTTACATTTACTATATATGTAGACACTAGATTGTGCCCCTTTGTTACACTGGCGTTACCAATCTATAGCTAGATTTTATAGGCTACTAGGCTTCTTCAGAGACGAATTAAAATCATAATTTAGTTATGTGTCATTGGCATTGAGTTAAGTTAATGCTTACATTAGATATAGATTAATAAAATATATTTTTATATAAAAAAAATATAACATGCTAGGCGCGGTTACATTTAACAGGGTGGCAACTCTCGTGAGTCATATCAATCTACAAGTGATTGATAGTATATTAATGTTTGCCCTTATTATATTTTACCAAGCCCCCAAACTAGTTTGGTGAGTGATGTGTTCAAAGCCATTAACACATAAATCTATAGTCTTAGGCTAAGGTCTACTTGGAGTTTATCTGTCAACTTGACACACTTGAGATAAGGTCATTCTGGCACAGTGTATTTAGCAAGAAATAGAAAAAGTATAGTTCATTAACAAACAGGTTAATTAAGATTTAGAAAGCCTTCCATGGGTACTACTCATTAATAATAATAATGATCTTTATTATCCATAAGGAAATTTGTCTTACAATTTGTGCATTACACCACACAAAACATTATATTTATAATAATAAAAACCAATATATATATATTCACACCAGACTCATAATTTACATGCGAAAAGTTTATATCAGATAGTTTCTAGTTACATATCCAGATTAACTTGTTGAGGTTGATGACTGCTGTAGAGGTGATTGTATTGATTCTTCTTTCAGTCCTGTTCTTCCTGTCTTTCAATTGGGTTCATATTTAGATTTCTTATGGGAATAACTTGCAGGTTTCTTTTTATTTAAAAAAAAAAATATCTGAAGCATTTTTTAATGGCATTAGTACATCCACATTATTAGAATAGAAACACCATATTCAAAGTTTTAACAGGTGACAAAATCTTTACATCCGATGCAGTTTATAGGCCAGTGTCCCTAAAAGATATTCACAGAAAACTGTCCCCTATAAATAGTCTACCTCCCCTTGCTACAGCTCTCTCAATAATCAGGAAGTGGATAAAGTCATTCTTATCTTGTTCTCTTGACTCATTGTGTAATAGGACATTGTTCCTCTGTTTGTACACTGGCCTACATTAGTTGTACATAAATTGATACTAGTTCAGGATTTGAAATTTATGAATATGCCTATATTTTACTTTTAAACCATTAAAAATACATTGATTAAAATATTCATTTAGTTTGTGGCAAGTTTGGAGAATCCTATCTATTTTTGTATTTACTGTAAGCATTAGTGTACGAAATATATGCACAAATGAACTTACTAGCTTTTAATAGAGCAATATGAAAGCCTTGTAGGCCTCAGTGGACCATATAGAAAAATAAAGTTAGCATTTACACAGACAGTGAAATAAAGTATTTGTTAGTGTACACTAGCTTCTATTTCACTTAACAAAGACTTTTCATTCATTTCATTTATTGTCTCAGTTGAGCTTTGACTTGTGGGACATATACATTCTTGTCATTTTGTTCAGATATCTTGCAGAATAATTGACGTGAATTGTAGGCCCATGCTGTGATGTTCATATGTAGCCACAAATGACATAGTCTAATCTTTATATGTCGTTCTTACTATCCTTTGTTGTTCTTACTTTCCCCACCTTTCAAGTTATGTAAGAAAATATATATCTATAGCAGGGGTGGACTGGGTGTCAAAATCGGCCCGGGCATTTCTATGTCATCCGGCCCATAAATTGTATGTTATATGATGGGCATCCAATTCTAGGTCAGCCTGTCCTCAAAATCATTATGTTAAGTTTGATAATGTTTCCATAGCTGTACACATGCATACAGTGAATATAAAAACGTCGCTCATAGGGACTCTTTTGTTAGAGGATACTATAAAACCTTTAACAATTTAATACATGTCATAGTGACACCCATGCGCCATTATCTTATAAAATACAGACGTGATTTTAAAAAAGTAGTAGTAGTCTGTAGTCCTACTGGCCCAATTAGATACTGGCCCACCGGGCATTTCCCGAATGCCCATATACCCAGTCCGCCCCGCTGTATAGTCTCCTATATACTACATGTATACCGATATAGAGAATAACTAAGTTGTACTGTTGCTCCTGAACGATAGGCTACAAAGTTTCCCGGTGCATGTCAAGAGAAGACAACTACTGCCAGTAATCCACGTTGGGGTGTGATGTGAGAACATTAAAACTTGCGTTTCTGTTTGACTTGACTTCTTTCCCTTTGCTTTAAGTTCTATTTTGGTCGTTGTTGACCAATGCTTCCCCCTCCCTCCAATTGTTGACTCATCTTGTACTTAGTGTTCCTGTCAAACTGACAAGTAGGCCTACATTTAAACAAAATATTGGAAATGATTCAGAGACAATGTCATTTATTATAATGGCGAATAAAAATCAAACTTTCTACTGACCTTTTTTTTAAACATGTGTCATGGGGGGGGGGGGGAGAGTATCAATTACATGTGTAGCGACTTTAAAGCGTTACGTTTAAAAAATGTATAGGCATTGCATAAATGAGGCCAGACATTGAGCCTCGTTGCTGCCAATTAGCACCTGATTGCTACCACATGTTGAGATAAAAGTGTCGAACATTCTTTTAATCTCGATGCATGTCTTTTTCTCTGTTCTTGTTTCTTAACGATACTTTCAAACGATATCTGAAGTATGGGTTTTAAACGTGCAAAGATAACTCCCAGACCAGACCTTCATATTTTCTGTTATCGTTGTATACACTTTTTCGGACTGAGTGCTATATAAATCTCCTAGTTGTTTCACCGTAAAAAAAAAAATCGTCTAGTCAGATGGAACTAAGCCACGTAAGCCTACTAGGGGCAGACGTTTCAAGGGGCCAGGATACAACCGCGACACGGACCTAATAGGGCCCACGAACCGTGGTTTGGGCGTCACTGGTTTAAAATATAGTCTAACGAAACTTTGAACTACAGTCTAAAGAAACAGTAAAAAGTCGCCAGTCAGGGCCGGCCTTAGGCATAGGCAAACTAGGCAGCCGCCTCCAATAGGTGACCTTGCACAGGAAATTTTTTTTTTTCGAGGAAACAAATTGCGAAACCTGGATCAAATTTCAAACCTAGCAGAGATCTGTGTCTACTAGCCTAGTTCTAAATCTCTATTATAAATCAAAGTTTATTGTTGACTATTAAGATCTATTTATTCGACTACCGATGTTAGAGCCTTGTTGCTTCTTATTGGTAAATATGTCATTTCTAGTATAGTGCATGCAAACGCTAAAGAAAAGCGGACAAATGTTTGTTTCGTTACTTGTCAGCATTGTTTGAACCAAACAATTGAAATTGTGTAATTTTATTTGTGTGTTGTTTTTTTTTTTTTTATATTTTATTTGGGACCACCAAATTCATTTTGTCTAGGGTCTCCAATCATCTAAGGCCGGCCTTGGGCCAGTGTTGAACATTTCAAATAGTAAATCCATTTCTTTTTCTTTGGACGATGACTTTCAATCATGACCTTGACACTAAGGAAGACACGTTCGTGATGTTCAGTTGGTTACTTGATAGTTGAAAAAGACATGCTTTGGCATTCTACAGATAGTTGAAATAGACATGCTTTGGCATTCTACAGATAGTTGAAATAGACATGCTTTGGCATTCTACAGATAGTTGAAATAGACATGCTTTGGCATTCTACAGATAGTTGAAATAGAAATTGCTTTGGCATTCTACAGATAGTTGAAATAGAAATTGCTTTGACATTGTACACAAGTCCTGTATTTCTGACGTAGTGGCTAACACAAACAATGCCGTTACAATTGTACTTAGATGTACTTCTTTGGCTCAGTCTTTTTGACGTGAACTTATTGATTAAATTCTGTCTGCGAGAGCGTGTAAAGGTCGTTTTGCCAGAACCTTATTGAGCAGTAGTAGGTCACCATGACTGGTTTAAACCATTCATTCTAAATTGAATTATAATTATAGTAGGCCGATTGGGTTTGTGAATATTGTTTCAAAATCAGAATACTGCTGTGAAAGAAGTCTGACACTACTAACTATGTTTGATGACTCAATGAGAACAACAAAACATGAAGGGGAGGATTTTTAGGAGTTCCTTGTCTGTATTCAAGAAGTATGGTAATGGGGAAGAGGTGATAGCTTTAAGACTGAGCGGTAGGCTGCGCCAAAACATCATGCATTGCATGTTGAGAACCACTGATACCTTTTTATTTAGCAAATGACTTATAAATACGGTAAAGAAGTCACGCCCCCCTTTACACACACACACACACATTGAAAATGTCACGAATTCAAAGTTTGATGCTTGGATGGGGAGGTAGGGCAGAAAAAGGTACACACGTGTTACTTCGCTTTTTTTTGTGTGTTTTCTTTCCCTTCTGATTAATAAAATTGACCCACGCCCCTGACTGCACTGATGTTGTTGAACCCTTCACCCTATCAAAAGATTATACCGCCCTGAGTGTAATCAGTTAACATTTATACGGCACAAAGATCCTCAAAGGGAAAAGGGGCGGGGAAGGGGGTTAATGAACTCAGTGTAGTTCATTCTGAATAGTTGAGATTTGTACAACTTTGATTTACTACAACTACAACAGAATGGCGTGTATCTTATCTTATCAATTAGAGAGAAAAGAGAACATCTTCTTTTTTTGAAGTAACGTCTGTATTATATAAGATAAGATAAAATAACATAATTATGCCCTACGTGTATCAACGTGTCTGTGTATACTTGAATGCTAATTAGAGACTGCTAAGTCATTGGTTTCTCTGCCTGATTCAGGCAACCCGTACTATGCTTTAACGGATTTGGGAAAGAAGAAGAGTGTGTATGAAAACCAATGACTTAACAGAGTTTAAGTCACTGATTAACATGCGTGACTAGATTTGATAGGGTGTGTGCATTTCCAAGTAACAGTTAGCCTAGAGTTCTAATTAGAAATACTTTTTGCAGAAAACCGCGGTTTATAAGGATAGAATCACTTCATTTTATAAGGATAGAATCACTTCATTTTATAAGGATAGAATCACTTCATTTTATAAGGATAGAATCACTTCATTTTATAAGGATAGAATCACTTCATTTTATAAGGATAGAATCACTTCATTTTATAAGGATAGAATCACTTCATTTTATAAGGATAGAATCACTTCATTTTATAAGGATAGAATCACTTCATTTTATAAGGATAGAATCACTTCATTTTATAAGGATAGAATCACTTCATTTTATAAGGATAGAATCACTTCATTTTATAAGGATAGAATCACTTCATTTTATAAGGATAGAATCACTTCATTTTATAAGGATAGAATCACTTCATTTTATAAGGATAGAATCACTTCATTTTATAAGGATAGAATCACTTCATTTTATAAGGATAGAATCACTTCATTTTATAAGGATAGAATCACTTCATTTTATAAGGATAGAATCACTTCATTTTATAAGGATAGAATCACTTCATTTTATAAGGATAGAATCACTTCATTTTATAAGGATAGAATCACTTCATTTTATAAGGATAGAATCACTTCATTTTATAAGGATAGAATCACTTCATTTTATAAGGATAGAATCACTTCATTTTATAAGGATAGAATCACTTCATTTTATAAGGATAGAATCACTTCATTTTATAAGGATAGAATCACTTCATTTTATAAGGATAGAATCACTTCATTTTATAAGGATAGAATCACTTCATTTTATAAGGATAGAATCACTTCATTTTATAAGGATAGAATCACTTCATTTTATAAGGATAGAATCACTTCATTTTATAAGGATAGAATCACTTCATTTTATAAGGATAGAATCACTTCATTTTATAAGGATAGAATCACTTCATTTTATAAGGATAGAATCACTTCATTTTATAAGGATAGAATCACTTCATTTTATAAGGATAGAATCACTTCATTTTATAAGGATAGAATCACTTCATTTTATAAGGATAGAATCACTTCATTTTATAAGGATAGAATCACTTCATTTTATAAGGATAGAATCACTTCATTTTATAAGGATAGAATCACTTCATTTTATAAGGATAGAATCACTTCATTTTATAAGGATAGAATCACTTCATTTTATAAGGATAGAATCACTTCATTTTATAAGGATAGAATCACTTCATTTTATAAGGATAGAATCACTTCATTTTATAAGGATAGAATCACTTCATTTTATAAGGATAGAATCACTTCATTTTATAAGGATAGAATCACTTCATTTTATAAGGATAGAATCACTTCATTTTATAAGGATAGAATCACTTCATTTTATAAGGATAGAATCACTTCATTTTATAAGGATAGAATCACTTCATTTTATAAGGATAGAATCACTTCATTTTATAAGGATAGAATCACTTCATTTTATAAGGATAGAATCACTTCATTTTATAAGGATAGAATCACTTCATTTTATAAGGATAGAATCACTTCATTTTATAAGGATAGAATCACTTCATTTTATAAGGATAGAATCACTTCATTTTATAAGGATAGAATCACTTCATTTTATAAGGATAGAATCACTTCATTTTATAAGGATAGAATCACTTCATTTTATAAGGATAGAATCACTTCATTTTATAAGGATAGAATCACTTCATTTTATAAGGATAGAATCACTTCATTTTATAAGGATAGAATCACTTCATTTTATAAGGATAGAATCACTTCATTTTATAAGGATAGAATCACTTCATTTTATAAGGATAGAATCACTTCATTTTATAAGGATAGAATCACTTCATTTTATAAGGTTACACCTCAAGGTACGGATAGAGGAATTCGTAATACCATAGACTACTGTTTGTACAGAAATATGCATTTTTATTTTATCGACTCTAGTAGGTTACAGTTTTTAAGAGTTACTTTATATAGGCCTAGAAGGGGAATAAAGAAGTGAGATTTAGATTAGGGAAAACTCATCTCAAACACGTCCATGTGATTCCGATAGTTAGTAAGCATGCTTTTACATTTCTTACTAGTCGACCCACGGCGTAGCATACGGCGCTATTTTGCAGAGCCGGTCTTAGGCCACTACTACCTATGCGACCACAGTGGGCCCCGCACTTTCATTGGCCCCGCGCTAATTCTAGGTGTAAATGATTAAATTAAACCATTTTATAACTTATTACAGATTTCCCGCGACCTTCTGATTTACCAGGAACTCCTGGAAATCTCATGAAATTGCAAAATATACGAAAAAGTCCTGGAAATCTCCCGAAATTATTAGCATTTTTTGAAAACTCATACAAATTTCCTGAAAGATATATTCGAAAATTGTCATTTTGGGTGTCATTCAATCTAGTAAAAGAAGCTTCTCGCGCCTCAAACTAATGAAGAATTACTTGAGGTCAACAATTCTCGTAGATAGATTGAAACATTTGGTATTGAGCGTGATTTATGTAGGAAATAGCATTTTTATGATATACTGTATGACTTCGCTACACGCAAGGCTCGTAAAGTAATTCTGTACGTAGTAACACGTAAAGAGTAAATAAAATGCAAAGACGAATTTATTTTCTTATACAAACTCTTAATTTTCACTAATGACCCGTATCCCTACCAAAGCTTGGCCCGCGAAATCCGTTTCGCATAGGGTCCCGCAACAGTTGAGTCCGGCCCTACTATTTAGTGACGGTTGAATACAGAGCAGATTACTTGTTCTCCACCTCCCCTCTTTTTTTTCGCCGCTTAAGTAACGTGGGGTAGAAATAAATAAAAGAGTGATCTTTCCGTGACTTCTTTGTCACAATGGTTAAGTCCGGCCCTGCTATTTAGTGACGGCTGAATACTACTTTCTCCCCCCCCCCCAATCTCTTTTTTTTCATGAGGTAACTCTAGTCCGATTTGCAGAAATAAAAAGTGATCTTTCCTTTACGTCTTAGTGTCCAAACTGATTATAGGGGGAGATAATTATCTTAGCGTATGATAGAGACAGTGTTCAAATATTTGATTCAATATGTCTTGACTTGTTTTATTATGTTCTTACTTTTACTGCACGCTCCCAGCTAGCTCTACTTATGTAATAGTACCGTGAAGCTATTTACACGCTCTCAGACCCTTATTGATACGACTCAGACGTGTTATCTTGTAAGCTGCTTTTAGAAGTAGATCTAGTGAAGAGACCTGTTCATACTAACACACCCACTACTAGATCTTCAGCTCGTGAGCACTAGTGACTTATAGCGATGGTAAACTACGTGTCGAGCTGACATTTCAAGAGATAACAAGCCGACATCCACAGATCCAGTTCTTAGCAACTCCAGTAGGCTATTCTATTGGACGAACACAGCGAGTGTATTCGATACGTCTGTGCTTGTGATGTTTTTATGCTGTCACTGGCATAGCCGAATACGGGTGAGAAAACCCAGGACTCGTATCATGAATAAACTTTCATTCTCAATGTTTATGGTGTAACTAGTAAGTGAAAACTGTTCCGATGTCAAGTATTGAAAAGACACGTACTCTATTCTAAATAAGTGTTTTCTGATACATTCATAGTCCAGACCGGATGTTAGATGATTTATCAATCGTCTACTTGTCCTTGACATGCTTCTTCTGTTTTTCGAATATAAAAGATCTTGCAATAACATAAGACTAAATCGATGATCATATGTCAAGGTGTATGTGTGTGAGGTATTTGTGTGTGTGTGTGTGAGTAATGTATCATATGGAGGCGCGGTTGCTGAGCGGTAAAGAACTTGGTTTCCGAACCGGGGGTCCCGGGTTCGAATCCTGGGATTTTTAATTTCGGGATCTTTGGGCGCCTCTGAGTCCACCCAGCTCTAATGGGTGCCTGACAGTAGTTGTGGAAAAATAAAAGCGGTTGATCATTGTGCTTGCCACATGATACCCTCGTTAACCGTAGGCCACAGAAACAGATGACTTTACATCATCTATAGACCACAAGGTCTGAAAGGGGAACTTCACTAATCTATATTATAAAGTAGAATGTGAGGTGTATGTATGTATGTTACTTATAGACATCAAAACCGCTTGACCAATCTTGATAAAACTAAACAGGAATGTTCCTTGGGTACTAACTTAGACCGTAGTGTATGTATTGTAGCCCTAAAACAAACTTAAGACCCTAAAAAAAAATAAAGTTGTCCGACTCTATTACAGCTATAGTATTTTATGGATCTAGGCCATGTCTACAATGTTGACATGAGAAAAGATCGAAAGGATTTAGACCTAGATCTAATTTTAAGAAATACACTTTGCGCAGATATTTTTTTACTTTGACACATGAAAATACAAAGCCTATTAGCTATTCTGATTTGATAGCTTCATTCACACTATTTTTACATTGACACATTCGCTTTACTTATTACATTATTATTTCGTTTAATTGTTTACAAAACACTTTCAGTGACTATATAGACAGTAATGCGCAAATAAAGACCCGCAGGTCGCGGGTAACATATGTCTAGTGTATAATATAAATGAGATGTACTTTAAATTATCATTATCTTGTTTATTTTGGCATTAATGGTCCACTGCATCAGTGGATTAAAGATTTTCTGATAGGGAGAGAACAAACTGTAATAATAAAGGCTCTTAATCAACACCGATAACAGTAAACTCAGGTGTACCTCAAGGAACAGTCTTGGGTCCACTACTATTTTTAATTTACATAAATGATTTACCAAATTGCATTACTTCAGGAACAAAAGTCAGATTATTTGCAGACGATTGCATAATATATAGAACAATAAAAACAACACAAGACACAGATATTTTACAAAGAGAATTAGATGAATTACAGAAATGGGAATCAAATTGGAGCATGTCTTTCCACCCAGAAAAATATCAGTTGTTAAGAGTAACAAAAAAACTAAAACAAATTAATTCCACTTATCTTATTCATGGCAAACCAGTAACACAGACTAAAAACGCAAAATACCTAGGTGTTATAATAAATGAAAAACTGTCATGGAATCCACATATTGATGAAACTGTTAAAAAATCAAACAAAGCATTAGGATTTATTAAAAGAAATTTCTATAAATCAAATAAGAACATAAAACTAAAATGTTATTTAACCTTGGTTAGGCCAATGATAGAATATGCATCCTCCGTTTGGGACTCCTCAACTCAAGAAAACATTAAGAAACTGGAACAGACACAAAATAGAGCAGTGAGATTCATAACAAATGAATATTCACATTTGACTAGAGTAACACCTATAGTAAAATCACTAAATTTAGAAAGCCTTCAGGGCAGAAGACTCAAAAGTAAAGTAGCAATTATACATAAAACACTGAACCATAATCTTCAAATACAAAAACAAAATTTAACAAAATACTCTGAAAGACATAAAGATAAAGGCACATTCCTCGTCCCATATGCTAGGACAAATTTGTACAAATACTCCTTCTTCCCTAGTGCTATTAGAACATGGAATGGGTTGCCTGAGCTAGCCAGGAAAACCAGTGACTTGGCAGAATTTAAGTCATTGGTTAATATGCATGACTAAATGCATGACGCGTAGGACGTAATCATCTTCTTTTTTGAAGTAACGTCTGTATTATATAAGATAAGAAGATAAGAAGTGACAGTCTTAAATAAATAGAAGGTTATAGGTAACTCACAACACACAAGACTGCACACTAAGATTTCGTCATCGCCGTGTCACTTTGCTTTTGTGATCTTTCAAATACAGGTCAGTTGATAAAAAAAAAAGTAGGCTACCTGGAAGCTATTAATAGAAAGCACTATTAATTTAGATGAAAGGATTTGTCAAACCCGCTATGCGTTTCATCGGGAAGGGATGATTCGGCTGTGATATAAGAAGCAACGCAAACGTAGCCTCAATACCAAACCAGAGATTAGAATTTATAGAGTTCAGGTGAAGAAAGCAAAACATATTAGACGAAGCTTGATGGAGTTTAGTTGTAGAGTGTTTATATTTCTCGGTGTATAGGAAAAAATGAGAGTGAAAATTTCCCGGGACTCTCTAACCAAACAGTTCCAAGACTATCACACTAGTGTGTAGATTAGTTTCTAACATGATTTTGATGTCGTCTATCTTGAGCTTGTCTTGAGTCTAAACGTAAATTTAATTACATTATTGATTCAAAATAATTGATACAATTACACTTAATATAAGATTTGTTGTTTTTTTTCCTAAGTATTTTTTAAAATGTTTTTCTTGTTTTACTTCTATTCTTCATCAGTCTTAAAATGTGACCTAACACATAAGTAGCCTACATATGTAGACCTATTAAGCTATGAGCTATTAAAGAGCTTAACAAATCTATTCACGACTCCACTCATGTAAAAAAAAAATGCGCCCACATCAGCCCCAACCATCTATTTAAAACGTGTCATCCAGAACAAAGAACGCTTGTATTGTGTGATCACTTAAAAGAAAGCAATACGTTGTAGTTCAACGCTATAATTAGTTTACTTACATTATATAGTTCGTCCGTCGTGGTTCGATGATGACCACTTTTGTCATCCAGGGGGCTGAGGACTTTGCATTGGGGTTTTGTGCCTCCTCGTGTGGTTGGTGAGACCTATGCGAGCCTGGAATGTTCGGCTGCACACTGGGCAGCCGGAGCTAGTGTTATTGGCCTTGCTTTTCTTCTCTGGCGTTTTTCTTCTGCAAACGCTGTTCTCTTTTCCTCAGCAACCTGTGCGCCAGTTTTCACAGCGCGACGCCATGATGCTCTGTCTGGGTCTATGCTGAACACCTCCAGAGAAGCTTTAATGGTGTCCCTGAAGCGTTTTCTTTGTCCGCCTTCCCTTCCCTTAATTGGCCATGCAGGAGTTGTTTAGGGATGCGGCGGTCTTCCATTCTGCAGACGTGTCCTGCCCATCGCAGCTGGGACTGCATCAGGATTATGTGGATTTACATTACATAACAAACGTCTTGTCTATTCATTTATAAAAACTGTTGAACTGTAATCTAGTCTTCGTGGTTAAACCTTAAATAAAGTAGTACAAGCAAGGGAGATGACTTTCTCATTTCGCTTCCAGAATTATGATCTTTTGTACACTCGCGGATCCAGAACTTTTGAGGAGGAGAGGGGTCATAAGCCTAGCTCTATGTATAAAAGCACACACAAGCACAAATCAGAGAACAGCTAAAAACAACTAATATTAGAATTAGAGTGTTTCTCATTCTTAAATGCACAAACACATTCTCCCGATGGCTACAGCTCACTCCATCCTTTTAAAAAAAAAAGGTCATATAAAGTAAAATAAAGTCAAGGTGGGGCAGTGTGAGGCACAAGTAGCACACTATTTCTTTCTTTGGCTATTTCGTCGTACATACACTTTTCTTATGAACTCTAAAATTTGTTTTTCTATAATTGTTACAAATTCATTCCTGATAATAAACATTTTGTGACAATCGGAATTACATTGAAAAAAAAAAAACCACTGTCGCCGCATTTGACGAGTCCCCTCTCAATTTTATTTTTACGGCTAATAATTGTATTAAAAAGAGAAAGGGGGACCCGATATAAGATTGTAATCTATAGCAAATAGCATATATTTATTAGTGACAGATGTAGTTGACAGCCAGAGTTTGTCATTTCTTCACTAAACTAGGAAAGAAAAGGTTCCGTTCCCACTGTCCCCCACCGACCAGGCTTTTTGTAGTGACTGCTGTTTAGGCCCTACGACATGAGAGTACAGTACAACATACTGTAGGGCCTACACATCAGTTCAAATAGCAACAAGTAACAGATATTATGGAGATGCAATCTGGTAGGGCATTTATGTCAATCATCAGATCCAGATGCTTTATTAGTTTGATTTTTTGCTAATAGTTTTTGGATCCTTGATATTGCCACGGTTATTATAAACAAAATCGAGTAACCGCATCATGTACTTGTAGTTAGCACTACCATTTAGATAGCAATTTCATGAATTTTCATGTTGCAAATCTGTAGGCCTCTCGATTATCATCATCATCAAACTCAGTTTGTTCAAATCCTCTCTTGCCCTTTTCTGAAACCCTGGCCTCTCGCTTATAGGCTTCTACATTATCATGCAAACCTTAACAGGCCATTTATAGACCATATTACAGAAGAAAAGAAGATTAGGTTTATGTACAGATAGGTTTACTGAGTAGATTCCATATTGAATAGTAGGCCTGACGTTGCCATAGACAAAAAAAAAAGTCATAACTTTGGTACTTAGATCTACTCACGCTATATTGGCATGCCCCTCTCTCATATCGCTTGGGCTATCTTTACGAGTGAGACGCTCATCTTCCAGGACAGATGTAAAAGACGTCAGTGATAGATTCATTTATAGGTGAAGTATTCCTTCCTATTCATATGTGTGTGCGGAGTGTGGAGGTTAGTCTATGTGTGGGGTTAGTTTATACATTTCTGTGATGAGGACGCAATCATGTGCTTACACTGATTTGTAAGTATATATCTTGTACATTGCAGAAGATAATTACGCCACAAGCGTATCCTCGTTTTAATCTAGTCGTGCATGTTAATTATATATACAGACTTAAACTCTTCTAGTCTAACTTGTCTAATGCATAGGTTTTCCTACTGTTAGTACTACACTGTATAGATATCTAGTACTTAGTACAGATCTTTAAGATTTTATAAGATATTAATGAGAAAAAAAACAAGGTTAGGCTAATTGAAAGATGTTTTATTTAGTCAACTGTCAATAATAAACACAGATCTACTGTAGCAATATGAACTTTTAATATAGACTATCACTCATTCTTATCTTATCTTATAAAATACAGACGTTACTTCAAAGGATTTTCACGACATGGCCTAAATTGTGCCGATGTGCCTAAACTCAAACGATTATGATGCTTACGTCTTACGCGTGCCCATGTATCTATCTAGTCATGTATGTTAATCAATGATTTAAATTCTGCCAAGTCATTGGTTTTCCTGGCTGACTCAAGCAACCAGTTTCATGCTCTTATAGGGCCTAACTAATAGCACTACTTGGAAAGAAGAAGCATTTATACAAATTTATCCTGGCATATGGAAAAAGGAATGTTCATATATCTTTGTGTCTTTCTGAATATTTTATTAGGTTTAAATTTTGTATTTGAAGATTATATTGTTCAGTGTTTGTTTATGTATAATTGCTACTTTACTTTTAACTCTTCTATCCTGAAGGCAGTGAATGCATGGTTTCTAAATTTCATGATTTTATTTAATGGTGTTACTTCTTACTCTAATGATTCTAATCGAACTTGAAGATTCGTTTGTTATGAATCTCACTGCTCTATTTAGTGTATATTCCAGCTTTGTATTTTTTCTTGAGTAAAGGAGTCCTGGTCGTGCGGTTTGCGCGCTGGACTGTCGTTTGGATTTATCGATGATCCCGGGTTCAAACCCTGCCCGCTCCCATCCCCGTACTCCTGAGGGAGTTTGGACTAGAAAATAAATTATCTTCAACTCTGAAGGAACTCCGAAACATGTAAAATAACATTTTTTAAACAGAGAATGCATTATTCTATTAAAGTCTAACTCATTTCTATATAATCTCACTAATAGATGCACTCTATAATAACTTCAATAAGAAGGGCATAACTGTGATAACAAGTATAAATATATCTGGAGTCTATAATATACTATATTGTAACTATATGCTATATAATATAGATCTAGGTCAAGCTAGATCTACTCTTTTATCTAACAACCTATAATCTACAAGCAGGTATGATTGATGTTGTTTTCTCACATTTAAGAGTTCCATCAAACAATTTATAAAATAAACTATTGCCATTGGCAATAAGTATAAATATATCTGGAGTCTATAATATACTATATTGTAACTATATGCTATATAATATAGATCTAGGTCAAGCTAGATCTACTCTTTTATCTAACAACCTATAATCTACAAGCAGGTATGATTGATGTTGTTTTCTCACATTTAAGAGTTCCATCAAACAATTTATAAAATAAACTATTGCCATTGGCCACATTCTATATCTAGATCTAAATTCAATATTGAAATGTTGCATTGCAATGCATGATTCTTAGAGCAAAGAAGCTCTTAAGACCACCATACTAAACTCTAAAATAGATCTTATTTGTTAAACTGGTAATCTTTTAGCCATAATCATAATGATAATGCCTAGATCTAGATTAGATCTAGAACTTAGAACATCTATGATCTACTGACACTCGAGAACGATAAAAAGCCTACACTCTACACCTAACGAAGCCTACACTCTACACCTAAAGTCCTAACTCCTAACCTAGCTTATTACTACACTCACACTGGCCTACACTAGTAGTCTCTAAAGTGCACATCAGTCACATGTAAGACGTAACACAAATTATTGTAAACACAAATTATTGTAAACACAAATCATGTGCATTATTATGATTATAATAATAATGATTATTAGACTCTAACTATAATTAACTACACACTACAATCACCAGCCAGTGGTAGAATGGTAGAGTAGATCTACTATCTAGAATCTAGATCTAAATTCTAATAAAATCTAGCCTAGGCCAATCTAGTCATGCATGTTAATCAATCATTCAAGGACTTGAAGTCTGGCAGTTTATTGTTTTTTTCTGGCTGATTTCTACAAATTTAGCATAATAATATATATGGAACAAGAAATGTGCCTCTATCAGACTCTATCTATGTTTTTTTTTTCTGAGTATTTTATTAGATTAGGTTTTGTTTTTGTATTTGAAGGTTATGGTTCAGTGTAAAATTGCCACTTTACTTTTTAGTCTTCTATTCTGAAGTAAAGTAAAGTTTCCCTTTCAAACCTTGTGATCTATAGTCTATTGGGCAGATGATGTAAAGGTCACCTGTTTTTGTGGCCCATGGTTAATGAGGGTGTCATGTGGCACAATCACCTACCACCTTTACTTTTCCCCAACTAATGAAAGGTACCCATTAGAGAAGGATGTACTTAGAGATGCCCAAAGATCCAGAAATAAAAAATCCCAGTTTTTCACCAGGATTTGAACCCAGGACGTCTGTTCAGGAGCCAAGTGCTTTACCGCTGAACTACATCACCTATTCTTCTATCCTGAAAGGTCTCTAAATTTAATGATTTTATTAAATGTGTTACTTTAGAATCAAGTGTGAAAATTCATTTGTTATGAATCTCACTGGTCTATTCTGTGTCTGTGCTAGTTTCTTTAAAGTTTATGTTTTCTTAAGTTGAGGGAACTCTAACAGAGGATGCACATTCTAATATTTTAGTTTTATGTTCTTATTTGATTGGTAAAAATGAGTGAACAAAGAAATAAAAACACAGTCTAGAGGTGAAGTGGTGATGAATCGGTCACACTACTCGCAACCCAAGAAAAGATGACATCAGAGCTAGACTGGCCTTGTTGGAGTGGAATTCCCATCTTAGAGCACAATACTGAGAGGAAGACCAAAAAGAACATGGGGATGCAGGCAGGGATCTGAATAGTGGATTTCCATCCAATGCCAGGCTTGGTTATTACCATTTAGTGTAGCTCCTTCACCTTGTAATATTTTATTATATATTTTATCTAATCATTAATATAGTAGATGTATACTAGAGAGACTGACATCTAGATTCTATGATTTTTGGAAGTTTGTCTAATTGCTTATCATTTTCACCTGCCCTTTGTATTTCTAGGCAAAGGTCTAAAATCTTTTGCTAGTTGGCTTCCCAGCTCTACCCTGACCTCACAGCTTCATCTAGATCTAAATCTAGTTTTGATTTTTATTTTTTTTTCAGTTCTTTGTTTGTTTTGTTTTATGATTTACAATTTTTAGATGTACACAAATATATAGTTCTTCTTAAAACCTAGAGTTAGTTTTCAATTGTCAGTATTACATTCATTCCATTCACAGTAATAGTTCTTATCTTCTTATCTTATATAATACAGACGTTACTTCAAAAAAGAAGATGATTACGTCCTACCCGTTATGCATTTAGTCATGCATATTAACCAATGACCTAAATTCTGCCAAGTCCTAGCATATGGGATGAGGAATGTGCCTTTATCTTTGTGTCTTTCAGAGTATTTTATTAAATTTTGTTTTTGTATTTGAAGATTATGGTTCATTGTTTTATTTATAATTGCTACTTTACTTTTGAGTCTTCTGTCCTGAAATCTTTCTAAATTTAGTGATTTTACTATAGGTGTTACTCTAGTCAAATGTGAATATTCATTTGTTATGAATCTCACTGCTCTATTTTGTGTCTGTTCCAGTTTCTTAATGTTTTCTTGAGTTGAGGGGTCCCAAATGGAGGATGCATATTCTATCATTATTAAAAATTCCTTTATGTGTTTAAGTAATTCAGTGCGACTGTGTCATCCGAAAGTCTGTTGTTAGACTCAAGCCATGTGTTTAATTAACAGCAAAGTGGGCTTTAGTTGAGACTTAAATGCCATGCTGTGTCAAACTGACCTAGTCCTGCTCTATTCTTTTTTCCCCCATTTGTTGACCGATCAAGTGACCTTTACCTTTTTGTTTGAAACAGACTGGCAACTGTTTCATTGAGTCAAATGTTTTCATTCTGTAATTTTAGATCTCAGAACATGCTAGATTATTGTGTTATTAAAAAATGAAACAGTCCACCTGGAAATTGTAATGGCTGGCATTATTCAATACTTTTTCACCAATAGATTGTCTTTGCAAGTTTTATTATGGGTTAAAGGTGGGTTCTAATAGTGTTTTGTTTCCCAGACCCATTAGAATTCTCATGTATTTTTTTGCATTTAGAAATCCCTATTTGTATTTGTCTTTAATTAAAGATAAATCTAAACTTTTAAAGGCTATCTGCTCAATTATAATTGTTACAAAGCTTATATAAACTTACTTAGTCTGTCTGTCTGGCCAAAAGTTTGTACACGTTATTTCTCCGACACCCAATCTCTGATGAAGCTGAAATTTTGCACAACTATTTCTTTTACCAGACAACTCAAGAATCAATAGAAAAAAATTAACCACTTAGTTAATTAACTATTGGTAATAAATTATTTTGTTTGATATCTTAAACATGGGAAAAAATAGTACTTAACTGAAGTAGTGGTATAAGCTGAATTAGTCCCCTTTATTTTAGCTTGTCATCTGAGTGAACACAAACATGAAATAGAAACAATACATAACTATACAATCTTCCATGCTCATAGACTCTTCACTAGAAGAGTGGTTACTGTCACGTGTTTATTATGTTTGTTTGATTTGATGATCTTGATGATATAAACTTGTGACATGCGGATTCGGAGGTGCCTTGATTATAGTTCAAACACTTTAATAACCAATGAAGTAACAAAGTGCTGATATGTTTTTCTTGAGTTTTAATTAACTTAAACTTGAACTTGAACAATAAATGTATGTACAAAGATATATAAAACAGATACAGGATTCAGTGAAAATGATCAATAAAATGAGTAACTATTTACTTTAAAACTAGCGACTTCTAAGTCTAACTTTCTAGCTCTCTCTCATCTCAAGCTAACACTCCGCCTTTTAAATCTTTCTTTAGAATAAAGAACCATGACATCTCAATACCCATCCTTGACTCCTTGACTTGTTTACATTTAATTTTTCTTTTAATTGTTTTTGTAATTTAACCTACATTAATTATGTTTCCCTGCTGTAGCCTTGAACTAAGTTTTAATCGGTGTCTTTCTGGCATGTAAGCGTGGGTATGCTGACCTGATTTGAGATAGGTACAATGTCCTCATTTTGTGAACCATGAGTTGTCACTAGGGATGTGACAGTTACCACGTTAGCTATGGAAGCCTGAGAAGGCTTTAGCCCACAAGACTGTTCAGGCTGTTCACATTTTTTTCTAATACATTTTTTTTTCTTTTTAATGATATCAAATTTATTGAAATCAAATAAATCATTATATATTAACAAAACTTATCTGCCCTATAAATGAAATGAAGAAATATTACATTTTTTTGTATAATTTTTTTTTTTCCAGATTCTGATTGCAACCCACTAGCCAGCAGTCATGGACGGGGGAAAGAGGGTGTGGGCCCCCCACCCCATTGATGGCTTCAAATTGGGTCGTATTGTGGATATTGGCTCTGACATAATTACCATTGAACCATTTGATGCTCCAGGCACAGTAAGTTTTTTTTTAATGGCTCTTAATTTTTTTTATTATCAGCAAGTATTAAATAGGATCTCCCACATGGGGCAATTACTTGGGTCTTTTAATGGTAACATTTTTTTATATTTATGCAATACTAGCATTACTCACCAGCTTGCCCGTTGATTTGTTCCAAGGCTTTATATTGTTTATTTTCTTATTTGTCCTACAAATGCTTGACATAATACATTAGCCATACCTTATTTTTTGTGTACTTTCAATAAAATTATCCACATTTCAACAATCCTGATTCTGCCCTGTTGATCTTAGTCAAGAGGGGGACATCACTCTTATCTTCTTTGCCATTTGTGTTTAGTGCATATTATTTGATCTTTCAGACTATCAACTCTCTGTATGACCGAACATTCCCAGCTGAGGAATATGATAACAAGGATACTGAGGACAATTGTAAGTAAATGTGGATTTTCTCATTTATAAAGCAGAAATAGTACATTCACTCTATTTGTAAAATTAAGTCTCACAGAAATAGTACATTGACTCTATAAGTAAAATTAAGTCACACCGAAATAGTACATTGACTCTATAAGTAAAGTCACAGAGAAATAGTACATTGACTCTATTTGTAAAATTAAGTCACACAGACACACCAAATATATTGGATAAATAATAAAGTAATTTTGAGCATACAACATAGCTGTAAATCTAAGAGTCATATTTCAACATTTTATTTGTCAATTATTTTTTTTTTTATGAAAAAAAAATATATTAACCTCACTTTTATGATTTTTAAATATAGATAAATAAATATAGATTTATGGATATTAGTTATTAACATCTGGGTTTATCTATCTGATAGAAGTGCTATTGTTCTTACTCATTTTCACAACTCTTGTTCTAGGTGCTCTCATGTACCTGAATGAAGCCACATTGCTCCACAACATTAAAATTCGTTACATGAAGAATCAGATTTATGTAAGTAATGCTTTTGTTTTTATTCTTAATATGTCATGATTGGAGATTTCCCAGTACAGGGTGAATAATTTTTGATAGTTTAGAACATTAAAAAAAATATAAAATAAACATAAGAAGTTTAATATCTATGTGTTTGGGTTAGAAAAATTATTTCAAAGTAATTAATAAAAACATTAGTTGGATACCAATATTGATGTATGTAGTGTGTACTTGCTATTTTTATAGATATGACTTATGGTATTAAGCTCATAAATTTTTACTAATTACCGTTAGGATCAGTTACATATTTACTTTAAAGCATACTATACTGATAGTTTAACACATCAGCTTTCTATATTTCAGACTTACACTGCTAATATCCTGATAGCCATCAACCCCTATTATGAAGTTCCAGACCTGTACACAGTGGCTACCATAAAAAAATATCAGGGAAAATCTTTGGGCACATTGCCTCCTCATGTCTATGCCATTGGTAAGTGTTTTATCACATTTTAATGTTAACCCTGAACTGTTTCTATTATTCTGTTCAATGTAGTCAATTGAATTCAGTTAAATATCAGATTTTAAAGTATATAGTGTGAAGGCACAACCATGGCTCTTTAATTGTTCTGGTCAGTAAAGTTTTGCATTAGTATTGTAAGATTGCATGGCCTCTGATGACCTTATCTGTATTAGGGTTAAAGATTCAGGTCTTGCATTACATTCAAACTCTTTTAAGACTTTGTCTAGCTAGCACTTCTTGTGACATGATGAACTCATATATATTGTTACGATCTCTCCTCTACTATCCCGGCTCTCTTCAAACTGCACCACACGACACAACGAACTTAAAGAACCTCACAACTCAAAGCTCCAAAGTATCAGTCAGTTTAATTGCAAATACATTACAAACACCTGACTTCACACACCGTGCTGGTTCTCGCCTCGTACTGGTCACATTGCGAGGTAACGTGACACACTCGCTCTTATATAGTGTCTCTACTGGCCTTCTAGAATCGGATGGAACATTCTTGACCACCCAGAATGATCACAATCGCTGTGACTTGCGTGCATAATATTTACACACAGGTCGTTGCCGAACTGGCGTGTACTGTCACTGGTCACAGTTGACCGCTCTTCCTGCGCTGGACTGTGGCGATTTGGAAAGGCTAAAAACACACAGCACTACCCCCATCTGTGTCACCACAAGGTTTACAATACTGTCCCCTCCTTAGATCTGTCCGTCCCGGACAGCATCAATCTCATGACATGGGATGTGTAGTTTCATCACTGCTGGTGGGGGTCGATCGGTGGGGGTGACAGTGGGCTTGCCTCTTGAGCAAGAGGAAGCCATCCACATTGAATTCAGCAACTGTCGCTTTCGTCTTCTCTGCCAGTTGACCTTCACCTGGTTGCACTGACATCGTGATTGTATAGCCATCCTCGAACGCAACCAACGTCGCATTCTTCTCCTCCAGTCGATCTTCATCTTGTTGCTATGACGTCGTGGTTGTATCACCTTGCACCTTGGACTCATCAAACGTCGCCTTCTGTCATTCTGTTCTGAGGGCAGCCATTTTACACATGGGGAGGGATAGGATGCCAGGGCCGGTGAAACCAAAATCATTGGCCTAACAGGTGGTTTCAAATGGCTTTCTCGAAGAGGACTTTTGGGATGGTTTCAGGTTCACTGGAGGGGAAATTATGGGACAGGTCATCATCTTCAGACTTGTATGGAGGAAATGCTTGTGAGGCAGGTTGGTAACTCTCCACACGCAAAGGTCCCTCTCCTTCGGCATCAGGCTTCATTCGACTAGTCTCAGCAGCGGACCAATCGTCTGTTTGGTTGAGACCGTTTTGATTAATTTCTACTTGCAAGGGGGTCTCTACTGCGTCATCAGGTTTCGGTGGATGTTCATAATCATCACCAGGGCTTATCTCGTTGGTCTTGACCCCTAGACAGACATCTACAGGTTTCAAACCTTGCCGGTAGCTTTCATCATGCAAATGTTCCTTAACAGCTTCATCAGGTTTGTACTCGCTGAGGACATCGCAGCTATCACCACATTTCTTCTCATGGGAGCTACTTTCGTATGGCTTGCTATTAGAGTCACAGGAAGCACCATCCTCACTAGCATGGCCATCGTAGATGCGTATTTCGTAGCACGGGTTTTCTACCACCTCGTTCAAAGCGTTCAGCTCGGGGCTCGTCACTTCTTTCACTGAAGTGTACATCTGTTCTACTCTGGTACAGCTATCTTTCTGTAAGTCACCCTTCAACACCTTTTGAAAGTCAGCTGACATCTGTTCTATAAAGGTGACCAACAGCTGCACTACATCGGGTTCTAACTCGAACAGGTAGGTGTCCAGATCTTCACCTTCTTCAGTTAGTTCATCTTGGAGACGTGCTTGCAAGTTTTCTTTCTTTCCGATTGCCTTCAGCCCTCGATCACGGAGTTCACGCCTCAGTTCTTTCACTTCCAGTTCGTACAGCAGTTTCAGACGAGCCATAGTAGATCAGATCCCACTTCTGACACCAGTGTTATGATCTCTCCTCTACTATCACGGCTCTCTTCAAACTGCACCACACGACACAACGAACTTAAAGAACCTCACAACTCAGGGCTCCAAAGTATCAGTTTGTTTAATTGCAAATACACTACAAACACTGTACAGTTGGCAACAACATTAACACTGTCTTTACAAAAACCTTGTCTTGCTCTGCCAGACTTCACACACCGTGCTGGTTCTCGCCTCCTACTGGTCACATTGCGAGGTAACGTGAAGTCCAGTCTTTCTGACACACTCGCTCTTATATAGTGTCTCTACTGGCCTTCTAGAATCGGATGGAACATTCTTGACCACCCAGAATGATCACAATCGCCATGACTTGTGTGCGTAATATTTACACACAGGTCGTTGCCGAACTGGTGTGTACTGTCACTGGTCACAGTTGACTGCTCTTCCTGTGCTGGACTGTGGCGATTTGGATAGGCTAAAAACACACAGCACTACCCCCATCTGTGTCACCACCAGGTTTACAACAATATGCTCCCTCTAGTACTTTTGAGAGTAATTATGTTTAAGGAATCATGGCTCTTATTTTATAAATATTTTAGATATGAAGAGTATTATGCCCTACTCTTTTCCACATGTTTTCCTAATCATTGATAATGTGAAGTAAAGACTAAACCCTTACTGATTTATTAATTTCCCTGGCTGACTCAGGCAACCTTTTCCTTGCTCTAATGACAGTTGTGTGTACAACCCATCCAGCCTTTATATTTCACAGAATCATCTTCCTGTTATACTCTTGCCATGTAGCTGGACAAACTCATTTGTTTTCTTTTTCCTCCTGGTGTGTTACAATACAATAGATCAACTACCTTAGAATTATTTCTAACAATTCTAGAAATCTGTTATAATAATAACTTGATTAAATGTATTTCTACTTTATACATTTTATTGTATCTACATATTTATTTAGTCCCAACCATTCAGTCTTCTCACTTATGAACATCTGTTTCCAGCTGACAAGGCTTATCGTGACATGAAGGTGACCAAATATAGCCAGTCCATTATTGTGAGTGGAGAGTCAGGTGCAGGGAAAACTGAGTCCACTAAACATATCCTCAAATATTTAACAGAAAGTTGGGGGACGCATGCTGGGCCGATTGAGCAGAGGATCTTAGAATGTAAGGCTAAATTGTTTATAGTGTTCTTAATTGATTCATGATATTTTGTGTGTGATTTGTGTGTGTTTTGAATTGAGACTGATATTTGTCCTTTATTTAGCCAACCCTCTGCTGGAAGCTTTTGGTAATGCCAAGACTGTGAGGAACAACAACAGCAGCCGCTTTGGCAAGTTTGTGGAGATACACTTCGACAACAAGGTGAGCTGATGAGTTAATTGTTAAAGTAACAATGATGACTGGATTTAAAAACTATTCCCTGTTGATTATTATAATGTTAACATAATTTTACTAAATTGCAACATTTACAACCTAGGACAACAAGCATATATATTGCAAGGTCTGAAATGGTACTACTTTACTTAATGACAATCCTATCAGTTGCTTAATTTTATATCTATTGAGAATCAAAGGACTCAACGTACCTATCCTTCTGAATTGGTTTTGGGCACATCTCTTTCTTTATATCTTGTCAAACTGGAATCCTCTGTGTCATTGTAATGGTCAATATCTTAAGTATTTGTTTTTTAAATAAAGGTCAGTTATTAATTAGTAGTAATTAAACCTATGTTGTTGTTTTTTTATAAACTTAGCTTAAAAAATGTTTAAATATTTATGGTCCTCTCTAGAATTCTGTTTGTGGAGGATTTATCTCCCATTATTTGCTGGAGAAGAGCCGTATTTGTACCCAGTCCTCAGAGGAAAGGAACTACCATATCTTCTATCGATTGTGTGCTGGGGCACCTGATGACCTTCGCCAGAAACTGAAACTTGGAGCGCCAGACCAATTTCAGGTGAGGCCTTCATGAAAATCTCAGTTATTTTCTGTCTTTTAATTTTAACAACTTGATGTGGAACTGTTTGAATAATTCTAAGGAAAAAAATAAAAAAATATTATAAGTATGTGAGAGAACATTTTGAAAGTCTTGATTGAAGTTAATTTTTTTTTTTTTCCTTTCTGTTTTTTTTTATTTCCTGTTTAAATTATTTTTGAATACTTCATTTGTTTTTCTTTTGTTTTAGTGACATCATCTAAGTCATGATCTTGTTGTTTTCTTTTTTACCTATTTAATTACTTTTTGTTGAGGAATCCATTTTAAAAAAAGGTTCGACATTTGTGAATCATATATATATATATTTTTACTGCAGTTGATGAACTCCATATTGAACGCATTGTGTTGTTGTTGTTTAGATTTGTACTTGGTGATGGGCAGTAGACAATTTTGTTGACTGGCTTTACTTAGTAAACTCTCTCTAAATTAGCTTTAACTTAGACAAAGAACTTTTGAAGAGATGTCTTTTTTTAAAGTTATGTAATGTCATTAAAAACACTGCCCTATTTTGTTTATCCTGATTTAATTTTCATTTCTCTAGTAATCTAAAATAGCAACTGTCATTTATATATTTATTTTTAAATGAAAAGAATAAATTGATATAAATATGAAAAATGATCCACTGTTTGAGCACTACATTGGCACTAAACAGTTTCACCAAAATGCATGCACAAGGCCACGTAGCTATAAATACGGTTGATGTTGTGCTTGATGTTTCATGTTTTGATGTGTCACTAGTACCTGAAAAAAGGCAACACGCAGTACTTCTGTAACAGGCAGTCAGAGAAGAACCTTGCTGACAACAGAAAGAGCCAACTAGTAAGTACCAGCACAGATTAGAATGGTGGGGGGCAAGTAGCAGGAACAGAAATGCAACAGAATATGCAATATCTTCTTGAAGGGTGCAGGGCTCCATCTGCCAAATTAGACAAAATGTGATTTCTTTTTAACATTCTGTACAGGGCTTTGATACAAAATAACACAAAATATCTGCCAAATTGGCTAGCATTATATTTAATGAGCCAGTGTATGTGATATCATCAATAGTCCTAACATTGGAAAGCAAATTATAAATATAATGTCACTGACAAATATAACTGGTAATTGATATTTAAAAAAAACAACAGCAGCATTGTTTTACTAAACTATAGAATATATATATTTTTTTTTTTACTTTTAGCAGCACAAACCCAATAAGTTTTTGTGTGTGTGTGATCTCACTTAAGCAAAGATGTGTCTAGTACATAGAAAATCCTTAGTATTTTTAATATTATCTTAAGTTTATTTTTAACTCTAAAACCTAGGCTTCAGGTCATATTAAATATTTGAGAATCCATAAAGAAAAACTATTAAAATAGAATTTAAAAATTAAATTACCAAATAAATGCTGTTAAGGAAATATATTTTTGTTTTTGCACTGTTTAGCAGTTTGTAGACAATGATGTAGGGTAATGTTAAAGTCTCAAAATACAAAACTGAAAGATATTGCATATTTTGTTTTAAAACTATTATTATATTTACTCACTGAGGTGCATGTCTTCTCTCTCTCTATTTCTTTACAATGCAATCAATTCACTGACATTCTATTAATGTCTAAGTCTCTACTTCGGTCATGTTTTAACATTATGAATTACTTTGAGAAATAGAGCAGATATTTTTTTTTATAATTCAAGATTATTTTAAATGTTGCGTACAATTTTTTTCTATTAGATGTTAATTTTTTTTTCTTGACTTTTATTAAGGTTCATTGGTTCAGGTTTTAGTATTGATCAATATATATTAGTGCTTTATGTGTTGACATTATTCAAATTGCTTTATATCACACTTCTGACAAGTTGATTCTGTTAGGTATTTCTTTTTATCTTATCCTCTCTCATTTAATTTTGAAATCAATAATTTTAAAGCAGTTGTATTTTTTTTAACCAGTTTTTTATTTTCATAATGATTTGCTGAGTATCAATATTTAAATATTGTTAATAGTTGTTTTTCAAACCAAAAAAAAACACATTTTCATATTATTAATAATAGATTAATTGTTTGCACATTGAATCAATTGTAAAAAAAATTCACCCTGATTATGAAATCAGTTTAATCAAAATGTTATCATTAAAAAAAGATAAGGTTTTGTTTTGAATGCAACACTTGTCATTCTAGCTTTCAGCTGCGGCTTTATTTGTCTCCTATGAAAGTGTTTCTGGGTTCAACTTTTGTAATGTCCTTTGTATCCTGTTCATATATTTATCATTTATACAAATTTGTAATTGCAGTTCTAAAAGCAAACATTACTTACAAAGCAAAAAGAATTATTTTTTTTTATTGAATCCTCATGCTTGAAAAATTTTTCCCAGTATTTAAAGCAGGGAAGTCTACGTGACCCAGTTTTGGACGACGTCCAGGATTTTGGTGTTTGTGATGCGGCTATGAAACACTTAGGATTTAGTGATGCTGATAGGCTGGGCATCTATGGTTTAGTAGCTGGTATTTTGCACCTTGGAAACATAGCTTTTGAAGACAATGCTGATGATGCCAAAGGTACAAACTCACATTAATTACATTTAAATTAGCAAGCACACTGTTTAATTAATAAATAGATGTAACTTAAAATTTAGACTTTTGCTTAAACTATTACTAGGCCGACACTTTTAAGGTTTGTTTGTTTTTTCTACTTATTTTTTTCTTATAGCCCACATGCACAACAGTGAAGCCTTTATTATTTCAAAGTATATCTACCTGGCTATGTTGTTTCAAATATTTACTATTTTATAACAAGAATACAGTTGAACCTCGGCGAACTACCACAATCCACGCTGGAATGTTGGTCGATACCCGAAATGTTCTATATCTGAAACAATTGATCCCATAAGAAATAAAGGCAATATATTTAATGGGTCCCAATTCCCTTCCATGAGAACAAACGATCGTAACTGTGTCCTAAAGATGAATGATGCTTGGTCTGAGATACTGGCTGGTCATAGTCATGCTGATAGGTACCCAAATTTTATTCAGTATCTGGTGCAAATTTTTTTTTACAAAATTATAGTTGTTATCTGAAATGTTATCTATTGAAAGCATTCGCTATTGAAAGCGTTACCTATCTAAGGATTCACTATAATTTAAAAATAACTTATACTACAAAAATATTTATTTTTTTAAATTTCATATTTCAATTTATTCTTGAAATGAAGTTTCTTTTAAAAGTCCCTTTGATACATTTTGTTTAACTAGGTGGATGTAAAGTTGCCAAGGTAGCGGAAGACTCCCTCCAAATGGCTGCTTCATTATTGTGTGTTGACAAAGATGAGCTGAGGGATTCTCTGATCAGCAGAGTGATGCAGGCTACAAGGGGAGGCTCTAAAGGAACAGCTATCAAGTAAGATCACAAGCAGTTTATTTGGTGCACTGTTCAATCCTTATACAAAGTCGCCTTAATTTGGCTTGGTTATGTTCATCACATGGAGAACAATTGTACCCCTAAAAGTCATCCTTTATGGACAACTTGTGACAGGCTCTAGAAAAAATGGTCATCCCCACCTCTGGTATGTGGATGTAATCAAAGGGGACCTCAACACAGTGGATATTGATGTTGTGAAGACATAGCCTTAGACCGCACTATGTGGAAAGTGATGGTAATCAAGAAACTATGAACAGTGAAAAAGCATTGGACTATTCTTTGGAAGAAAAGCATATCAAAACAAAAAATGGCTGGCGTCTCTACTACTAAAGTGAATACCACCTTAACCTACGTTTTATGTGGGCGGTAGTCATTTTACGACAGAAAGAGGCCATCACAACTAAGATCATAAAGGTTGCTAGTGAACTTATTTTTCTAATGACACTTTCTGGTTAGATTAAAAGATAAAACAAAAACTTGACTTTCATCTATTTCAACTCAACTGTTTATGAAATAGACCTGGCTGATGACACCAACTGACTTTACTTTCACATGTATCTATTAGAGCTGGTTGATTCAGGAATGTCATTAAGTCCCATAGAAAATGTTGTCCTCTATTTAAACCTAAACTCCTAACCTTCAGTTTGTTTGCCAGCACTCTACTATTTAAGCTTAATTTCATCTACCCATTGTAATGAATAGAGATAGAGATAGTGGTCTAATTTAACATTGTCCTGTTGTAAACCAAAGAAAACTGTTCATATGGCTGGTGTTTATTTTTTTTTCTAAAAAAATATTTTTGTCTTTTTAGAGTTCCCTTGAAAATCTCTGAGGCTACTAGTGCTAGAGATGCTCTTGCCAAAGCTGTTTACTCCAGAATGTTTGACTTCATCGTTGATATGGTCAACAAGGCAATCCCATTTGGATCCTCTGTTAGCTACATCGGTGTGCTGGACATAGCTGGATTTGGTCAGTCCTAAAACTATTTTTCATTTATTATATATAATTAGTGTTTCTGTTCATAAATTATATTGATTTACCTTTCTTAAGTTTAAACATATTTACTCATGTTTTTATTTTTGGTACAACTGTTAACCATATTGTTTCATTTTATTTGCAAAGTTTATTTTCAGACATTTAAGAAAGTAACAGTGACTAATTTATTTTTAAATAATATCTTGTTTGTTTCAGAATACTTTCAAGTGAATAGTTTTGAACAATTTTGCATCAACTACTGCAATGAAAAGCTTCAACAATTTTTCAATGACAGGATTTTGAAGGAGGTGATTGTTAATTTCAGGAACATTTCTGTTCCACTAGATGCACATTGCAATAATGCTGCTTCACATTGTAGGTTTTAATATTGAAATGTGTGTAATGTTTAAAAACTAAGTTGAACAAACCTCCCCCCCCCCCCCAATATTTCAGGAGCAACAACTCTATGACAAAGAAGGTTTAAATGTTAAGAAGATTGAATGGACTGACAACCAGGACTGTATAGAGCTGATTGAGGCCAAGAGCTGTGGTATTTTTGATCTTCTGGATGAGGAGAGCAAGTTGCCCACCCCCAAGTATGATCACTTCACCAGTGAAGTACACAGCCGCAACAAAGATCACTTCAGGCTGAGTGTAAGCTGAGGACAACAATTGAAATGAAATAAAGAATGCATGTTTTTTAATTTGAAAAAATAATTGACAGTTAGTGTATATAAACATATTTTTGTGCAATAATCAAACTTAATTTGTTTGTACAGGTTCCAAGAAAATCTAAATTGAAGAGTCACAGAGATGTCAGAGACACTGAAGGTTTTCTGATCAGGCATTTTGCTGGTGCTGTTTGTTATCATACAGTGAGTGAAAGAGATTCATCATTCTCTACTTTACTCTTGCAATCAATTTATTTTTAACCAAATGTATTTTTAGTCATTTTTCTTACACCAGAAAATATTTTAAAGATTTCATATTTTGGCAGGAAGGCTTATGTGATACAATGTCATACATGTCTTTTTTAAAAGTAAATTAACAATAATAATGCAATTGTAACCTGCCACCTATTTTTGTCCTTATAACTGCAAGTAAAGATAATTATTAAATTAGATTTGGATCTTTATTATATGACAAGGCTCTGATGATAATTTAGCAGGAATAAAATATTGAATTATAGAACTTGTTAGTTTAAAATTGTGTGAGTAGTGAACTGAACATTTAACTTATTTAGGTCAACATATCTTCAAAACTATGAATGAAAGAAATATTGATTTGTACAGAAAATACAGTTACATTCGCCTTTTAGTTCATTTTTTTTTGTGTGTTTTTTTTTCATAGACCCAGTTCATTGAGAAAAACAATGATGCCCTCCACTCTTCGCTAGAGTTCCTCATCCAGGATGCCAAGAATCCATTGTTGAAGAAGTTATTTGTGGACACTGAATCCACAGCTGGAAAGCTGAACTTCATTAGTGTGGGTTCAAAGTTCAGGAAGCAGCTTGGCGTACTGATGGACAAACTCAAGACCACAGTTAGTGCTGCTCTTTGTCTCTTTCTCTCATTACTTTCTCTTCTCTTTCGAAGGAAGATCTTTCACTTATAAGACTTATTGAGATCCTCTGCTTGTATATTGTTTGGTTTAGTTAAAGAATGAATAGAACTGGCACAATAACACTTAAACCACTTAGAAAATATCTAGGTTATAACCACAAAATGTTTTCTTTAGTTCATACATTTTGTACCTTTTTGCAATTAAGGGAACCAATTTTATCCGCTGCATTAAGCCCAATGCTAAAATGGTTGACCATATGTTTGAAGGCTCCAACATTCTTAGCCAGCTCCAATGTGCAGGTAAGTCAAGAAACATAATACTTAAGTTATACTTGTAATGTATTACTAAAGTTATACCTGTAATTTATTACTAATATTCTTGTATTTTGTTACTGAAGGTTAACTTTATGTTTTATTTTTATATAAAACAAATACCTGACCTTCTAAGTTTCAGTAACTACATCATTAACTTTTTTTTTTTACTGCTTTACCACTTAACCCTTAAAACATGTGTGGTAGTTTAGCCTCTAAACAACACAATTGTAATTAAAACAGCTCAGCATTTTAAGGGTTAAATATCTAGTTTGAATGAAAATCAGTGATTCTTGTGAGCTTAAATTATAAATTTAAGGACCGAAATCCTGGCACAAGACATCACAGAAATACCTATAATACATATTGGGAACCACACCCTTTCAGTGATGCAGGAATTTACCTACTTGGGTTCAACAATTGTCAGTAACCTAGACTTAGACATCGAGCTGACAAAAAGGATTGGAAAAGCTACCACAGCATTGGCAAAACTCTCCAAGCGCGTCTGGGAAAATGGTAAATTAACCACAGCGACCAAAATCCTAGTCTACAACGCCTGTGTTGTGAGCACTCTCCTTTATGGCAGTGAAAGCTGGTCAACATACATGTACCAAGAGCACAGATTGAATAGTTTCCACTTGCGCTGCCTGAGATGCATAATGGGCATCTCTTGGAGGGACCATGTCTCCAATCAGAAAGTTTTGAGATTGGCCAATATAAACAGCATGTATGCTCTCCTGACACAAAGAAGATTACACTGGCTCGGATATGTCACCCGCATGCCAGATGGTAGAATCCCGAAAGATATCTTATATGCTGAGCTTGTGGAAGGAGTCAGACCCAAGGGCAGCCCAAGACTAAATTATAGAGATGTCTGCAAGCGAGACATGAGAGCCACAGGCATCAGCGAAAGTATGTGGGAAAACATAGCTAAAGACTGGAGTGCATGGAGACAGACTGTGCGTGCTGGGACAACCCTTGCTGAGAACAAAAGAATTGAAGCGGCCTTAATCAAGAGGGAAAAAAAGAAAGCTGCCATGTCCGCTAGCCCTGAATCAGAGGCATACACATGAATGAATTGTGGCAAAGTCTGCCGTTCTAGAATTGGCTTGATAAGCCACACCAGATTCTGCTGTCTCAAGATTAAGCCAAAACCAGTGACTCATTGGGGCGCATCCATTGCCTTTCGAGACAAAAGGAGCCATATAAATTATAAATGTTATTGGACAATGTCCCATAAATATTTTTATCTGTTCCAGGTATGGTGTCTGTGCTAGACCTCATGCAACAAGGCTACCCATCACGTACACAGTTCTCTGAGCTGTATAACATGTACAAGAAGTATTTGCCTCCAGAATTGTCTCGGCTAGATCCTAGATTGTTTTGTAAGGTAGGACAGGTCTTAATTGTAAACTGTAAGGCTAGATCCTAGATTGTTTTGTAAGGTAGGACAGGTCTTAATTGTAAACTGTAAGGCTAGGTTCTAGATTTGTAAGTTAAGACATGTCTTAGTAATAAACTGTAATGCTAGATCCTAGATTGTTTTGTAAGGTAGGACTGTTAGATGCTCTCTTGATATTCTTGTAAACTAGTCATATTTCTGACCAGTTATTTTCTATTTGTTTATGTTCTTTTAATATTGAGCTGTTCTCTTTCAGTCTCTGTTCAAAGCTCTTGGGTTGAATGATAAAGATTTCAAGTTTGGTCTGACCAAAGTCTTCTTTCGGCCTGGCAAGTTTGCTGAGTTTGATCAGATCATGAAGAGTGACCCAGAGAATTTAGCAGAGTTGGTGAAGAAAGTGAAGAAATGGCTGCTTCAGTCTCGCTGGAAGAAAGCTCAGTGGTGCTCATTGTCTGTCATTAAATGTATGTGTGTGTTGGGTTGTTTTTTTTTACTTTTCAACTTTTTTTTTTTTTTTTTAGTTAGAAATAAAATTCCAATTTTCTATTGATAATAGATTAAATTTAATATAGTTTATAGATGGAGCCGAAAACACCTTTAGTTTTTAATTCAACTATATTCTATAGATAATTTTAGCTTTGAAGGAATGTATCCTTATTGATATTTGAGGTACATTTGTAACCCTGAAAAACTTTTTAAAATCCCAGATGGCTTTATAAATCATTGTTTTAAAACATAAAAATTATTTCCTAATTAAAATGTATAATTTTTTGTCATTATTCTATTTTCCTGTCAGTGAAAAACAAGATTCATTATCGTGCTGCCAAGTTTATTATGATTCAGTCTCATGTCCGCATGTGGCGATGTGCTCGCAAGTTTAAACCAAAGTAAGCTTTGTTTGAAAGGTATACATTTTTAATATTACTTTTGTTGTTTCATTCAATTTTTTTAAACCCTTACATGTTTGTCCACACAGGTATGAAACAATCCAAAAAGTGAAATCTTTCCAGACTCAGCGTACTCTGATGGATCAAATAGTGTCTCAGTTAAAGAAAGACAAAGAACAAGCAGTCAAAGCTATTAAAGATCTTGAAAATAGCCAGGAAGACTTTATCAAGAAGATTAGGGTATGCTACTTGTTTTAAATTTTCTAGATAGATATATATATACACCTGGTCAACTTCATTTCAAAAGAAGCTTTAGAAGAAAGTGTCTTGATGAATGTTAAGTAGAGTATTATGAGACCTGTATATTATTGAAGCTTCCACTGAGTTAGTTCATACTTACAATCTATTAGTCTAAATAGTCTACTGACCATAAGGTTTAGTTTAGAAAGCAGTTAATTAATTCTTAGAATATTGGTTTTGTTTTTTTTAGATTCAGTTATATAAACACAGCATGTAAAGTTCTTCAAGTGTTTGCATACAATATTGTTTTAATGACAGTGTTTTATTTATGGGCTAAGATGTGTGCAATCGATAACTGTCCTTGCGTAGGATTGAACACTAGTTATTACTGATGCATTCGCTGCTTATGAAGTAATAAATTTTTTTCTGCCATTTCATTTCAACATTTTTAATGCACAAAGTGTACACTACTTCATCAAGTCATTGTATTTGTGTACCACTGTTTCCTGTCCTACAGACTACAGATATGAAGAGAGAGGAAATGTTGAGAATGACCAACACACTGGCTGCCAACATGGACACTCTGCTGAAAGACTTGCACAAACGTCTGGAGGATCAGAAGAGTAAAGAGGAACAAGAAAGAATTAGAAAAATTCAGGTCTGTCTTCATTAAACTATTTGTAATCACTTTGTTTCTCATTATTTCTTCTGGTCTACGTTAGTTTCATGTGTTTTTTGTTTTTTTTATTTATATGACATTATTCATCACCAGGAACAAATGGAATTGGAAAGAAAGAAGAGAGAGGAGGAGGAGAGAAAACGCATAGAAGAAGAAGAGCAAAGAAAATTGTATGTTTTTTATTAATTAAACTTTTCACTTAAATTTTATATTTGTCTTAGTGACAGTAAATGATTATTGTCTTTGTTAAAATATTAATTATAAAAAAACGACACATTTCAATATGAGATCATGCATTCACATACAATTCCACCTTTTCTTTTTTAGAATTAATACAGTTACATAAGTATCTATATTTAAGATGAGAAGATATTTCTATTCATGCCATTGAATAAATTATACTCCATATATAAATATGTCAAAATTGATTTAAAGAATAAATAGGAATTTAAAATTAAAAAAAAATAGATGAAATCCTTTTAAATAAAATTTAACTTGATTTCAAGAGTTTATACTTAGCAATAGTTATTTCAATTGTGCAAAAACGCACCATATGTTAGTATACACAAATTAACTCTTTTCTCTACGTAATTATTTTTCATGCTCCGGCAGAATTATTAATTTTGCTCATGTGTAGTTCACTTTCCTGTTAGGATTAAACTTCTATAACTCTATAATTATACAATATTTTATTTGGTATAGAATTAAATGGGAAGGCAAGTTCTTTTTATATAATGCAAATTCATGTTTATAAACCAAAAAATAATTTAATGTGGTCAAATCAACAATGGTATTGTCAATTAGGAGAGAGAGTTAATAACCGTAGCATGAAATATTTCTTAAATTTGAGGAAAGGAATTAAGTTTACTATCAAAAATCATTTTGTCTCCCTAGTAAATTTCAGACATGCCACCATAAGGTATTGACCAAAAGCTGCACAGAAATCTCAAAATTTGTCATCAAATATACAATGGAAATGGCATTGCAGAGTATTAATATTTTGTATATCTGTCAGTTTTTCATTAGTCTGATTATAATAATAAATGGATCATTTTATGTGTTTGTGCCACAGAAAAGCAGAGTTAGAAAGAAAGAGACAGAAAGAAGAGGAAGCTAGAAAGAAACAAGAAGCAGAAGATAAAAAAGCTGCTGTAAGATTGTTATATAGACAAGTGATATGCTTGAAACAATGATATCATTTAGAAACAAACTTTTAGACAATATCTTTTCATTCAGAATTTGTACAATTTAGGACTATTCTACTTTTGAATCTGTTGTCTAGGATATTTTGTGTTTCGTTCTTTAGGAAGCTTTACAGAAACAACTGGATGAACAGTCTAAAGAAAATGCCAAGAGGTCAGTTGTGGGATTTTTAAGCTTCTATTACAATTTTATTTTTGGAATTCAACACATTTTGTTGTCTTCACATTTAGCTGTTCTGATTTGTTAAACATATTCTGATACATTTGTTAAAACTTTGATATAGACTTCATCTGATACATTTGTTAAAACTTTGATATAGACTTCATTTAAACTCTTTATTATAGTCTCTTATAGTAATGATAAAATTGTAATACCTGCATCTTGTCTTGATCTCCTGCTGTGTACTCTTTCTCCCATTTGTCTTCCCTTACTTATGTATCCACATCATCTTTTCTCACCTTGCCTTGTAAGTCTAAGTGTGGTCTCTTTGCAGACAAGCTTTGCTGAACCAGGAACACAGAGACAGAGAACTGGCCCTACGTTTAGCTGCAGAGGATCAGAATGCAGTAGAGGACATCACATTACCTCCACCACTGCCTAGGTAAGCAAATTTACCATTCAGTTTGTCCGCATTGAGAAACCAGTTTTAATTAAACTACCGCATTATCACTTTCACCTATCCTTTAGTCTGATTCTTCTTCGTTCTCATTGATTATGTTGGAGTGTTCAGATGAGTAGACCAATACATGAGATGAAATGCGCAGTGGTTTCCAGATCAGGGAGCTCTCCATATAGTTTCTTTTCTATTGGGGTGATTTGGGGCCAATGTCTTATACGAGCCTCTTGGTATAGAGAGCAGTTTTGGAGGACGTGGTCTGTATTCTCTGGTGATTCTCCACATGGGCAGATTTCACTGGTTCCAATTTTGAGTTTCCGGTACATGTGTTGTCGCATTCTGTTGTGTCCGGTCCTGAGTCGAAAGATTAGACGTTGGTCTTGTCGGGATAGCTTATAGTAAGCGTCATCTTTCTTGTGATTTGGATGAGAGCTCGTCCATTTCTCATTTATTTTATTTACTATTAATTCCTTCAATTCTTCTGGATAGAGTGCAGAGTTTATTAGTGTGTTAATTCTCCCACTCTTGGCGAGTGAGTCAGCCTTCTCATTTCCTTCTAGTTCTATATGAGCTGGGATCCATTGAATTACAGTTTTTTTGCTATTGTTGTTGAGCTTTGTAAGTGCTGTTTTGAGGTTATTAATATATGAGGAATCAGAGATTTGCAGGCTTTGGAGGGTTGTTTTTGCACTTTAGTCTGATGAATCGTTATAGGATTTCATACCAACAGTTGTTTAATCATTGAACCATTTTACTCTGTTTATTACTTTCTTGATTTCAATATATATTGTTTAAATTTACGCCAAAAAAGAAATTTAGAAAATTGTTCAAATGAAATTGTGACTCAAGTATTTTTAATTCCTACATCCTTCATTAAACACTTTCAGGGCTGCTTCTGTTGTTCAGGCTAGACAAGCAGCTGCTTTAAAAAAGTATGATTTGACTAAATGGAAGTATGCTGAACTCAGAGATGCCATCAATACTTCTTGTGGTAAGTTGTGTCATTGTCTTGTAGCAAATTCTTTCTGTAAGAATCAAATCTTAATGTACATCTCCTCAACCACAGAAAATAATCAATTTTTTTTCTAGTTAAAAGAAAGAAACATTACTAGCTGAAATACCTTTTTTTTTTTTTTGTTTAACAATTAAATACAAGTAGCACATTTTTCTATAATGGTTTGTTTAGATCTGGAGTTATTGGATGCTTGCCGTGAAGAGTTCCACCGTCGTCTGAAAGTCTACCATGCATGGAAAACGAAAAATAAGAAGAGGACAGATAAGGGAGACCAGAGGGCCCCCCACTCAGTGGAAGCTAATGGTAGGTCAACTTGTTTTCATTGCAACTATTTCAGAATGAAACATAACTGATATAACATTTCTTGACATTCCAGATTTTTCACTCCCACTGACAGCTTACTGTGCAGGAAGTTTTAGACAAAAATGAATGAGCCATATTGGGAGGTGGAAAAAGGTCACAAGGAAGCAAAGTGAAAGAATGTGACTAGCCCTAGCCCATAGATATGCAAATACATTTGCATTCTCTGAGTTGTTGGCTTTCGTTGAACCTTGAGAATTCTTACAAAATTTTTTTTCACAAAAATGAGCCTCGATACTCTTATTTCAGTCTCGCATTGTTTGCTAGCATGATAGATTGTAAAACAAACACATTAATCTATTTCCTTTATACTAACTGTTTGAAAAGCTCCTGCAGTTTGTAATCTCAGTATCAAAGTGACAGTTATTATTATATAATTTTATATTTGTACAAAGGCTTTGTGTTGATGGATTGCTTTTGTTTTAGGGTGCATTAATTTGTCTGACTCAAGTTACTTAACATCCTGTGTTCCACCATTTAATTATGTATTATAGACATTCATATTCAACTTTTCTTTTATCAGAAACTTATATATAGGTTAGATATAAGTGATAGGTTATACATTTACAAGAGGAAAGAGTTAAAAGAGATTAATTAGCTAGCCAACTTGTTGGTATTTTTTTTCCCCTTGCTCATTCTAAGGGTAGCTGGGTTTTTTTTTATTTGACCGGCAACAGTAGTAGACCCAGATGTTATTTAAAGCTACTTCACTTTTGTACAATTTTAAACCCGAGTTATTCTAGTTTAGCTTATTAATATTTCTTTCTTTAGTATCAATTGTGAATGAAGAAATTCTCTTTGATTGCAATGAATAGCAGGATTTTCTTCTTTCTTAGTTAAAAGAGTTATGCTGTTATTATTTCTAGTAGCATTCTCCCATCATGAAGTAGCAATAATTGAAAAACTCTACAACAAAAGCAACACACTTGAATAAAAGAACTCAGTGTTTCTAGTATATCTTCTAATTAACCCAGACATCATTATTCATATTATTGACATATTTTCAATTTGAGCAGCTGAAGCTCCTATTGTTCCTACCAGAGGAGTGTCCAAGGACAATGCTGCCCAGCGTTTCTTTAGGATTCCTTTTGCTCGGCCATCTGATGAGTATCGTGAGGAAACAAAACATGGCATGTGGTATGCTCATTTTGATGGACAGTGGATTGCTAGACAGATGGAGATTTATCCAGAGAAAACTCCAATTCTTTTGTTAGCAGGTTAGAGCTTTTTACACTGAACATAGCTTAACTTTTGTTGTTCACCTTTTTGTAATAAAAAAACAACAAATATTGTTCTTAAATTCTAAATCAAAAGTTGATCTCAAAGCTTTTAAATGTCATTTTTCAATGCTAGAACATTAGAGCTAACTTTTTAAAAAACATTTGATTACATAATCATTATAAATAAATTTAATATTTTTTTGTTATATACATTTTTTATTTAAATTTTTTTTTAAAAAGCTATTTTCTAGATCTTGATGTCATTTGTTTAATCTATGAATTTTTCTAAGTGTCTGTGGGCAACACTCAAAAATTGTGTTATGGGACTAGTACAATGTCAAACTATTTTGACATTTTCCAAAAACTAGATACCTAACAAAATCTTATGAATTTCGGATTATCCGCAATCATCATCAGGATCTTAACTAGAGACATTCATTTAACAGGTCCTTTGATCATTAATTTATAAGAGTATTAATTTTGAAATTTGTGGCGCTAGGTATCCACCTTCACCCCTTCACCTGTTAGTTAGATCATTTTCGCCGGGCTTAGTATCTAATCCACACACTGCAGGCCAGTTGCTGGACTTATGTATGTGGTTTCAGGTGTGGATGATTTACAGATGTGTGAGTTAGCAATGGAAGAGACTGGCCTGACCCAGAAGAAAGGGGCAGAGATATTAGAGAATGAGTTTGAGGAAGAGTGGAACAAGCATGGAGGTCAGAATGTCTTGAAGGCCAACACCAAGAAAGTGTCCTCAAAGTTCCTACAGAAGAAGCTGGGTATAACCAAGTAGAGGGTTGAACTGTTTAGTGTTTCATTGTATGTGCTTTAACTACACTTAGGTTTTTATTTGTCACTTTAAGTTTCTGTCCTTTTGTTGTTGTTTTAGAACGAAGAAAATAAGTAGACATTGGAAGCATATTGCCAACTTATTTTATTTTCCTGTTGTTAAAGTGTGTATTGTGTCCACTGGATGATAAATTAAATGTTCTTGTAACATTCAAGCCTCACAATAATTATTCTAGCCACAGTGCAAAACTTATTTAAATTCTAACTATAATGAAACCACATTATCTTACTTTTGTATAATTTTAAAGTATTTTCATTAAATACAGTTCCACATATTAAATTGATACAATTTGAATCAATTGAACAGATGTTATGCTGTAAACCTAGAAACCAAATCATTTGATGATCTCAGAAGTTTCTTGTCTTTGTATTTCATTGACACGTGTTACTTTTTGACCTAGATTTTGATGTACACTATTTCTGACATTTTAACAAATTTGATAAAAAAATAATTACATGCTTTAATTATATTTGATAGCCTTTAATTATCACTCTGTTCAAGAGATTTCTACCTGTTCATATAAAGACTGTGATTCTACATTTATAAATGAACTAGTTTTTAATTGAGAAAACAGTGTGTTCATGTGATTTATTATTTTTTTTATTCATGGCTCTTAATTATTTAATTATCTTTTTGTAGCATAATAGGCTTTATTACTGACAAAAGGTTTCTTTTCCTTTATTTACATTCTTTGGCTGTCAATTTTTTGTATCACCTAGACATTTTATTTGATTAATGCTTGCTATCTACTTGAATTCTTAATTGTGCACAATGAATTTTGGGAAAATAGCTCAATACAAATTACCAAGCCATTATTTTATATTTATACAAGTCTGATTTTGTCTGTACAGTAAAAAAAAAATGATCAACACATTTTATATGAATGTGAACTAGACCACAAATAGAGCAATGCTGCCAATATGTAGGATTTATTAAGTTTCTGATAAGTGGGCTGATGTCTCTGACATTATGTAGGCTAAGAAAAGGAAACATTTCTCTACTAATTTTGAAAACTTTTTAAAAAATATATTTAACCAAGTTTTGTATAAGACCTACCAGCAATTATGTTTCTAGACTGATCTATTAGTTAGTCTCTGTAATTGTGATTCTATTGTGTGGCTGTGAGGTGTGACCAACTGTCATTTGTGATAGCTACTACTGACCTATGTAACCACATTAGAGGATTTTTTAAAAAGTTGTTTGTTACTGATGTCAAACAATAACTGCCATTTGTGATAGCTAGGACTGACCTGATCAAGTTAGAGGATTTAAAAAAATTTTTTTGTAATTGATGTCAAGCAATAACTGTCTTTTATTATTTAAAAATTTTATTAAAAAGTAATTTGATATGAAGATACAGCAACCATTTTGCTCAGGCTGGTTTATGGTTTCTAACTAACTACATCAAAGAAATAACTTTTTAAAAATTCTCATGACCTTCATTGGGCACAATATTATAAAGAGTTGTCATAAATGCTATTTCTAAAAAAAAAATTGTGACCTAATTAGATCTTGTAGTTTGACTATTCCATGAACTGTTAACATCCCCTGGTGTATGTGTTTTTATGCTAATTACAAATGATTGTAAAATTTGTTCCTCTTCTACTTCTGCTTACATCTTCTTTTGCCTTTGATACATTCCATGCAAGAACTTGAACAACCAAACATGGTGCCTTCTGAGGACAGTGGGGATAATAGTCTCTGTTCTATGGTCACACATTGCTGATGATAGAAACATGTGTAGTGTTTCTAAGTGTTCTCGGCTCTATTATCACTTGTTATGAATGCTTTGTTAGTCATTGTACCACATAGCACTGTATGTTATTTTAGTGTTGTTGAAACCACCGATAAAAAAAAACTGGACCCTTGGGCTACATTTGACTATGTAACAATGACGTTGTTATAGACATGTTTTAAAGCCATCAGTTTGTCTCATTTAATTCAGCAGATGGTTAACATATTTTGTAGACTTTTGAACAGCATGTTATAAATTGACTTAGATATATTGATGCCATACAAGTAATATGCCAATTAAACCACATTCCACTTGACTTGACCATCAGTTCTAGTTTTATTTTCATTAGTACAAACCAGTTATTTTGTTACTAGCTTCCCCACTATTTATGTAGATGTTGTGTCTGCCAATCTTTTTGTTGTTGTGAATAAGACATTTTGCTATTGTAGTGTTCATGTGATGGGTGTTGCTAACTTTTGTATTTGGTTCAATGCTGCCTTATCCATTGAAAGGCTGCTAGGCCTCAACTCTTTGTGTTGTAGGAAGTTATGACCACTATACACAAATTAATAAAAACTTAATTGGACAAAACAATATGTTTGTTTTCTTCATTCTAACTCATTATCTTATGTTCAGAGAGTCTGTCTTGTGAAGTGTTAGGATGTCATAATCTTATGTTCAGAGAGTCTGCCTTGTGCTTGTGAAGTGTTAGGATGTCCTCCGTGAACTAGCTGCATGGATAAATGTTTGTCATTTAAGCTCTAATGAGTCCAGCAGAAACAGAATATTGTCACATATTTTCAAAACATTACCATTTAGCTGCTAGAATGCTAGAAGTATATTTTGATTGTACTGAAACCTTTCAACTGTAACATACAGAAGGAGCCTAGGGATTAATTCCTTAGCATGCAACATTGCACAACTTTATCCTTGCTGTCAATCTTACAATTTATCTTTTGAAGAATTCAATCCAAGTCCAACTTGCTCTGGTTATAGACCACTGACCCCTCACCAACTTACTCTGGTGGCCCCCACCACGCTGTTCTTCTTTGTTATATGAAGGTAATATATAGTTTCATGTATTTCAAAGTGATGATAATTAAACTTATTAACTGTATCTTTGAAAGAAATGTTATACAAGAGTATGTATAATTGTCCCTACTAAAGATATGTTTTTACACAAAATAAATAAGGATAATACACTGGGGACATATTTAAAAAAAATAAAACGCTGATGAATATCAAAATTTTATTTAAAAATGATTGAAAAACAGCACTTTACATACTATTTGACCATTCTCACTCAAACTCAAATTGTTTGTTCCCATAAAACAAAACATAGGAACTCTTCAGTTATTTTGTTGCTCTTTTAGTCATTAATAATAAAAGCAAATTGTTAATTAACAATTTTGTGAGATTATCTAATCAAAAGTCAAATAAAAATCATTTAATGAGAATGTGCTTAAAAATCATTCCTTAAAAGTAATATCTTAGAAGAATTAACAACAACAAAAAATAGCATTTATACATTGCAACAAATTATGTCGTTTAAACAAATGACATTCTATAATACAATTGCATTTCAAGTGCTGCAAAACATAAATATTCTGTAAACCCGCTTGACAAAAACATTGTAATCCATGAACACAGTTCTTTAACTAGTGCACTATGCCACAGCTTGCAAGTTCTCAACTAGTGCACTATGCCACAGCATGCAAGTTCTCAACTAGTGCACTATGCCACTGCTTGCAAGTTCTCAACACACACGGCAATGCCCATGCCTCCTCCTACACAAAGTGCAGCCACACCTTTTCTTTTATTGTGAGCACGAAGGGCGTAGAGTAAGGTGGTCAATATTCTTGCACCAGATGCACCAATGGGATGACCCAAGGCTATAGCACCTCCATTGACGTTGACCTGTTGAAAGGGACATATAACTTGGTATGTAGATTTATAGCCTTAATTTCTCATAATTAAACAGAAACCCTTAGCTCCAAAAAAAAAACAAGAAAATTTATGAAAAAATATTAAGTTTCAGCTTGTATTTCAGAAAAAATTGTATAATTCTAATAATAATGTAATAAGTTATTGTTTAGTTCTACCTTAGATAAATTAGACAAGATTTTTTTAATGTACATGAAGTGATTTTCAGTATGAAGAAGCACTAAAGTGAATCCATAGTGAGCTGTTTATGAAAAGACCCTCTAAATCATTGTTAGTAATAGAAATATCATCTAACAGGACACTTCATGGCTTAATACACAAATGTGGTTGACAAAAAAAACTAGAGTTTACAATAAGAACTACAAAAAACCCACAATTTAGAGAAATGTTTTTTCAAAGTTGGAAACAAGATTTTCTCATTAGTATTCAAGTAGACCCAAAAACAAAGCTGACAGAGTTGGTTTTTTTTTATTTTGTTAAGTAACAAGCGCATGATATACAAGTTGGTCATTATTTCTGATACATTAGAAATAATATTTTGGTTCAGACCAATGACTCTCAAGTGTGCATTGCTAACTGCAAGCTGAGAAGTACCTAAAATGTGACAACTAAAATACCGTTATCCAAACTACAGCCCACGGGCCACATCTGGCTCCTGCAAACTTTTGCCCACAGTATATGCCCAAACTCAGTTCCGCTGGACTAGAGGATTTTTTGTGACAATGAGGCCTTGTAACAGTTATGTCAGAAATTTTGTCCCTCTGACCAAATATGTTTGACACCCCCCAGTCTATGGGCACTAGTAATCTAAAATATTTTCTTACTTTATTGGGATCACAGCCAAGTTCTTTAACAACTGCTAGTGACTGTGCAGCAAATGCTTCATTCAGTTCAAACAAGTCAACCTCTTCTATTTGCCATCCTGCTTTTTCTAGCTGCAAAACCAAGAAGATGAACATTAGTGCTTTCTCCAAACCAGAGTTATGAAAGAAACTTAAAACAAGCAACCAAATAAGCCTAAAGAGATGTAGGATTTATAAACATGTGCTTTTCTTGATTCATTTTCTACCCTGTGAAGACCTTTTCTCATAGTATGAATGGCTTTCTTAATATTTACAGCCCAATTAATTAATGATTTCAATTATATTACAAAAAGTTTATCTATCTGCTCTTACTTAAAAGTGTGATTTGAAAGAACTTTATTTTATTCAAAAATATTTCATTTTATATAAACAAAACTTATATAGGTAATATGAATTTGCTCCAGAGTATGGGTGAAGTCATCATTGTATGGAATAAATAGAAAGTTATCTCAAAATTGATTTGCCCAAATTTGTTGTGACAAAATGAAGACTGATATGGAAAAGAAAGAAGGATTGACAAAAAATGAAAGAGGACTATGAAAAGAAAAGTTAGCAGTGTGATTATGATTGTTCTAATCATTCTATCTGATCTCTTATAAGATTTCCACAACTTGGCCTTCAATGATATACCCAAAGTTGCAAGCCTATTCTGTTTCACAACACCTTGTTGAGAAAATGAATAAGAAAATTTTAATGCAGTATAAACAGGATTATGTGGAAATCCCTAAGATCAAACAGAACAAACACATCCAGGTTCACAATATATATATCAAGAATTACTTATTATTTACATGTTTTTACATTTCTCTGCAAATGTATGTCAGCATCTACCCATCCATTTGATATTTTTTCTGCCTAATGTTTGATAGTGCTATACATTTTTTGCATATCTCTTGTATGTGCTAAATTTTAGTATGGATAGGTGTTAAAAAAATATCAAGGGATTACATGGTGGAGATTCAATCCATTAGAGAAGATTAGAGGCTTTAAGTTTCATACACATATTTTTCGGTAATGTCAGCTGTGTTTAGACTTGCACTTATAAACATCAATAGGATTAGGATTATATAGAGGTAGCTGTATGTATGTAAATATGTATTTGTTAATTGGTGTTCACATGAGCAGTCAACGTGGGACTAAGTGACTAGAGAATTAAATGGCAGGGGATAAAGTGACAGGACACCAGTGCATTCACCTTAGCAGAAAAAAGCTGGCTATAAGAACCTCACCCTAACACAGCCAATACAATTTTACTTACAGCTTTTCTGGTGGCTGGTATTGGTCCAGTACCCATGATGGACGGGTCCACTCCAGACTGGGCCCAGGAAACAATTCTAGCCAAAGGCTTGATGCCACGTCGGAGTGCTTCATCTTGACTAGACACTACAATGGCTGCTGCACCATCATTTATACCTAAAATATTTAGTACAAAGAAATGCTTTCAGGCACAATAAAAAAATATTTTTTAACATGTTCAAACAAAAATTAAAAAAAAAAGAGAAACCAATAGCCAAAAAAAACAAAAAACAACTTATGTCAGTTATTCATACTTTTTTTTTTCAGATATCACAGTATTCTATACTACAAGCTTTTCTTAGTGCAGGAAATAACAAAGTACAATAAAATAAAATAAAACTATTATTTCTGGACAAGGAATGTAGTATCTGTGGTGCTCTTGTTTCAATGTTGATGAATACTCTTATTATTGAACAGCCTTACACAGGTTCATTGCTATACACTGAAATTCAGTTCTAACTTATGAGTTTATTATAAGTTTAATACTATTTAATCTCTATCTATAGAAAAATAATATTAACAAAAAATGTTAAAATAAATTAAAAAATCAGTCTTGTAAATACAGTATATACTGAATGAATGTTAGTGCTATTAACTGACAAGAATGAAAGATTAACTGACTGATTACGTAAACACTGGTACCCCAATAGTCACATTGCCCCCCCCCCCCCCCTTAAAAGTCCTTTCTATAAGCCACATCGAACTTTGACCCTTTCTTAGAAGGTTCCTTCTAGCTGGCCAGTCTGATTTGTTTACATATGGACTGGTCATCGACTTAATTTAAAGTTTCCTTAGCAATCTTGAATATTTGGTTTTTATTGGACCTACATAATGTAATATACCTTTTGACCCTAATGTGCAGAAGAGCATGGTATCATATGTTTCAAATGTAATTCATCTGTCCAAATGAAATCAACAATCTTTCCAGCCCAACAGCAAAATATTTTAAAAGCTAACCTGATGCATTGCCAGCTGTCACAGTGCCAGTACCATCTTTTACAAATGCTGGTCTGAGTTTCTGAAAGCCTTCTATTGTACAACCTGATCTAGGAAATTCATCTTGTGTAATTTGTTTGGCTCCTACAAGAAACAGGAAGTTTATGGAAGAGTATGAGAATAAAGGATAAAATAAAAAAAATCTAATACAAGCTTTGAGATTACATTTATACTAAAGAGAAGATAAGTAGTAATCAATGTTATGGTCAAAAGAAAACAATGATGTTACTGTCTTTATTGTTACCAACAGTCATCAGATTGCTAATACATCAGTATGATCAGGTAGAAGAAATATTAATAATGCCATTTGAATGGAACCAGAAAGCCCAAATTTTAAAGTCCAGCAAACTTTATCTATTTTTGAAAACATTTTCTCTATATATTGCTTACCATCTCTAGACTGTACTATCACTGGAACTATTTCCTCCTTGAAATGTCCACCTTTCTGTGCTGCCTCACACTTGTGTTGAGAAGCAAGGGCAAAGTTATCCTGTTCTTCTTTGGTTATCCCCCATTGTTTAGCCACATTTTCAGCTTAAAAAGGACAATAAAACAAATAATCCTTTATTTTTATAGGCAAATATGACCGGAAGAAATGACTAATAAGCTAATGAATGAAAATAGATTCAATCACTTACATATTAAATTAGCCAAAATAAAGGACATTGTGATATTTTGATATGATATAACATACTTCATAGATCCACTATTGACAGAGCTCTATAATTAGCATAAGGTAATTGTTTGAAAAGCTATGAGTGTTTGTTAAGTAGGTCTTTGATTTACACCTTCAGTCATTGTGTATGTACCCTACCTGTGATTCCCATGTGGTAATTGTTGAATGCATCAGTGAGACCATCAGACAGCATGGTGTCCACCAGTGAAGCATCACCAAACTTGGCTCCAGTTCTAATATGTATGCAGTGGGGAGCCTGAAAACAACAACTTCAGTTTGAAGAGTTTTTCATAGCATCAAATGTTTTAGAAATAACTGGCCACTTTTCCCAGCAGAATCAATAAATACCATTGCTGCAGAAACACTTAAAGAAGAGCCAGGAAACCTAAGCCAGAAAAAAATGCCTGCCTGGGTTACAACTTATATTTAAATCTAGTTGGTTTCAGTTGAGGACACAGAGAAAAAGTTATATAATAATAGGAACTACTGATTTCATTCTACAGGGCAGGCATTCACTAGATGCTAAGTTTAATTTTAAATCAATGCATTACTTAGTTAGCATATTGACATGCCAAAGTTTATTTTATCTAATTATACATCTGTGGATGAGTGTACTTTGGGGAGCTACCATCTTCTACCAACCATGTGGCGGATAGGGGACAAACCCTTAGACATAAGGGCTAGCTGTGAATATCAAATAAACAGCCTGGGACCAACTGGTTTGCAGTCATGGAGGATGAGGTGGGGTATCTCAGTAGTTAGGATATTTACTTAAAACATCTAAAAAAAATCCAGGCAGATGATTGCAAAAAGTGAGTATAAGGTGCTTAAACTCTAAACCTGGGTAGATGAAACTTGTTAACTAGGGATAGTAATTTACCTAGGAGAGACAACTCTAAAATAAAACAACCGCTGCCTTGCAGATGATCTTGGCTGATCAAAGGCTATGGGAGCATACCCAGAAAGAAAATCAGGATGAAACAAGAGTCAATAGGGCCTCCTGGCACATAACTTATTTACACATACCCTCATCTATGAACCCTCTGATATGTAAAATGAGAACAAAGAAGAAGAAAGAAGAAGATGAGTGTACTCATTTGCACTTGGTAAACACCCAACATAAAAAAGAAAACAACCTAACATAACAAAGAGAACCACCTGACATAACAAAGAGAACCACCTGACATAAAAAAGAGAGCCACCCAACACAAAAAAAAGAAAACCACCAAAAGAGAACCATCCAACATAGCAAAGAGAATCACCTGACATAAAAAAGAAAACCACCAAACATTGCAAAGAGAATCACCAAAGATAACAAAGAGAACCATCCAACATAGCAAAAAGAATCACCTGACATAAAAAAGAAAACCACCCAACATAGCAAAGAGAATCACCCAACATAGCAAAGAGAACCACTTGACATAAAAAAGAAAATCCCCCAACATAGCAAAGAGAATAATCCAACATAGCAAAGAGAACCACCCAACATAGCAAATAGAACCACCAAACATAACAAAGAGAACCACCCAACATAGCAAAGAGAACCACCCAACATAGCAAAGAGAACCATCCAACATAGCAAAGAGAACCACCCAACCTAACAAAGAGAATCATGCCATCATTCTTACTTTACTCATGCTCTCCTGACCTCCAGCCACAACAATGGTTGCATCCCCTGATTTTATAGCCTGGAAAGCAAGCACCACTGATCTTAAGCCAGAACCACACAGCATATTAACTCCACAGGCTGGAACGGAATAGGGGATGCCAGCTTTCACAGAAGCTTGACGAACAGGATTTTGCCCCTGGCCTAGAAAAACACACAAATATCCATTTTACTACAAGGAAATACACAAATGGCAATGTCTATTTCAAGTTGTAAAACAAACTGTGATCAAATTTTTCATCAAGTTTGTTTTAAAATCTATATCTAAAAAAAAGTTTTAAAATGTAACCTTATCTATAAAATGTGTATACTCATGAATGAAAGTTGGTCACTTTAGTCTTGATTTAGAACTCTCAACATTTTTGTTCAGAGAGCAACTTGATTGGAATTTTATCCCCAAGTTGGATGTAACCCATCAACCCACCATGTAAACATCAACATCTGCTACTTGCACTCACCTCCCTTTTCAAAAGTCCTAAAAAAAAGTCCCTCTAATTGGGTTGTTACTTGCAGGTCAAAAGTAAATGATTGACCCAATTTTTTAAAATTTCAATGTTGCTATTACCAAAATTTCTTTTGAATACACAAAACTAGTTAGCTGAGAATAAATATATCGTATATTAAGAAACACTCATTTTGACAAGTGCATAAACATGACACCAGCAGCAATAATTAAATTTGTTGGCTGTTAATTCTCTTTACCTATGACATTCCATAAATAATGTCAATATTTTTGTTATAAATCTACAATGTTCTTTATCTCACAGAAGCTGGGCCCCAGTCAAATTATTATTCAAAAAAATCTCACATTTTAAGCAGAACATTTAACAGGAATTTTCATATTACCTCCGGTAAGAACTTGACCCATAATAACTTCTGAAACTTCATCACTCTTAACACCTGCTCGATTTAGAGCTTCTTTGATAGCAATGCTGCCTAATTCATGAGCAGCTAATCCAGAGAGTGATCCATTAAAAGAACCTGAAGGAAAATATTTTAAATAAAATGAACTTGATATATAGAGAGAAATCTCCCATGGTTGGCCTATGACTATGAATAAAGACACTTATGTCCAGTTGATATCATTACCATAATCACTAATGGTGTTTTTTTTTCATTTTTAGGTTACAGACTAGACTAACTGGATTGTGCCAGCAGTCATGGCTCATTATCCCTGGGTTAGAGTAATCAATATGTGCTCTACAAAGTTTCATTTTTAAAGAGAGCATTTTAAGCTTTGATTAGTTGGCTAAACATGGAGAATTAGATCTATAATATTAATTTACCAGCTAATATTCAAAGCCAAAATTGTGTATAATTAGAAACATAGAAATATAGTAGATTTTAGTAAAACAAGATAAGATCTAGATTTATGTCATGTGATTGCCTGAGACTATCTACTAACTTTAAATATATAAATCTTGTAATTTCTAAGGGACATATGCCTTTGGTTTCCTATAATCCTAGTCACATATAAAAATAAAAAAAATTATAGCTTTTATACAGTGCTACTTTCATGCTTATAGCATGCTCAGAGCGCTATGGTCCAATCTCATTTCTGGACCAGTGGAGGAGGGTGTATCTGGAAGAAGATTTTTCCATGCTGCCTTAAGGCACTCAGTAAACACAGCACAGATCTGGCAAATCCAGTGTATGATTGTCTTAAGGTGTTCCTTTAGGCTTTCCAGGAGGTTCCTGCTAAGTATTTTATTATGTTTAGCTTTTGTGATGCCTTTCCTTTTAAACCTGCCATAAAGTATTTTAAAGACAGTCTTTGGTCTAATTTTATACTTAGATAAGTTGGATTTTCTTCTTCATTTATTGGCTGTGAGTGTAGTTTCTTGTTGTTTTTTTTCCATTTTCTTTAAATAATTGAAAATAAGTGTTTATTAATACTTATTAATTGTTTTAACAAGTAAAATATTTTACAGACACAATTTAAGTTAAATCTAAGTTTAGTCTCTCTAGCTTTAATAGAGAGTAAATTAGGGATTATCATTATTTATTTTAGTATAAATTATTAGTCTATCCTCTAGTATAGACTATGTTGCTGTATCAGTCACAATCAGGGTATGTTTTCAATATTAATAATAGTAATCATAGGAATTGATTCACTTTGGGCCTTAGCCGCCTTAGCTTTTTTTTTTCAGCAGAGTCTTGAAAAACTAGGGGCCTTCGATGGGAAGTTTTCCTGAAAAACTAGGGGCCTTCGATGGGAAGTTTTACCCTAGATATCTGTTATAAATATTACTTTTTCTTTTATTAATACCAGTAATTGTGATAGCTGTACCATTGATGTTTTTAATATAAATAATAAAATATTTATACTAAAAAAACTTGTTACTAGATTAAGTTTTTAACTAGATCTATCGTATTCTAGAGACTGACTAGACTAGTTACTATAATTTATAATAAATAACCTATTTATTAATTTAAATGTTATTAAATGCTATCTGTATTAATTCTCGTAAAAATAAATACCGATCGGTGTTCTTGTTGCAGATAATATCACAACATCAGACATTGTTAAATGCTTATGTTTACTTCAAGTCAATGCTTTCAAAGGAAACTTTCGATATTATATTAGGCCAACACAGCAGAGCTAACTGACAATCTTTGTGTTCATTGGATAAATTTCATGACACGATGAGTACTTGGCATGCGCAGTGAACTCACACCGACCTTTCACACTTACGGAAATCCTTCTTTAACTTAGCTCTTAAAAGATTTTTGGTCTATACATCATTTGGTAAAACGAAAGTACAGCCAGATCGAACAAATTATTATGCTTGTTCAAAAGCCGATCAATACAAGCCAGAGAAGAAAGCGACATCTGATGGTTGGAAGCGACTTTAGCCGCATAATTTCGATGATGAGCATATGATGAACGACAAAGACGTCGTTAATCGTATCCATCATTCAGGTTTTAATATCTAATTCAACACATCTCGCAGGTCGAGGGTAAGTATTTAGTTATTTGGTTTTATTAGATATGTAAAGTAGAAAATTCAAAATACTTTTTTTTTTCAGGTATCATAAATTACGCAAGATTCTAGATTCCACATTGTTTTTTTGTTATGTTTTTTTTTCTTGCATTGTTTTTCCTATATCTATAATTTCTGGGGTATTTGAGTGGGTGTTAAATGAACTAACGATAAAATATTTGATTTTTAGCGCTTATGATATAAACGGATTAGCAAGGGGTTGTTAAAATGTGTTAGGCCTATCTGTGTTTGTAAGCTATAGACTCGAATCCATTTCTTCTTTTAGCTCAACCAAACGACAATCATTAACATTTATTGATTTTATGCAATTAGCTGTTGAATATGGGCGTTTAATTTAATTATCGTTCCATTGGCCAGCCAGAGTAAAACATCTTTTTAGAGCTACATCATTAGCTATAGATAGCATTTCCACAAGCAAAAGTTGTATTACGCTTTTTCTATTTGTTTTGTTTGCTTGCTTTTTTTTTTTTTTTTTTTTTTCGACGAATGGTTAATCAGTTTCATTGTGTTTTAATTACACACGACCAATGAAAAAACAAACAACGTTAGCCTAAATGAGATGAATAATAATTAAGAGTCACCTTGTTTTAACATAATATATTATGAATATAATACCATCATTTATTTGTTGTTGCTGTTGATAAGCGTCATTATATATTAATTGTTAAGAATAGAAGGATAAACATTTTGACCAATATATCATATGTCGCATCTAGGTCAAGATCATAAATTTGCCTACATGGCCTGTTTATAAAATAAGTATATAAGGCTCGACTGGAACTAACAATTTGAATGAAAAGATAGGCTCTACATCTGAGTTTGGTTTATCGAGTTAAGGTTTGTATGCATTGGGAAGTAGGGAAATATTTTTTATCGAGGGCACACTTTAAAAAAAAATGCAACTTAATTTATGCAAAATAAAATGCTTCTATTTATAACTGTTTGCTTAAGCCTTAAGTGAACAACGTTTAGAAAGACTGTGGGGGTCAGGGCTCACACACACTTGAGTGACCTGACACAAAGCCACAACTGATTTATCCTAATGTAAAACAAAACGTGAGTTTTGCGAGTTCTATAAAACTGTAGTGTTACACTGTCAAGGTAAAGATACACTTTCAGACCTTGCGATCAATTGGGGGAGGGGGTGAAGACGGTGTAAAGCTCATCTGTTTTTGTGGCCGATATTTAACTAGGGTAGCATGTGTGGCCAGCACCAACCACCAACCACTCGTACGACGTAAGACAGGTGTGCCCATTGGAATTGGATGGATTCAGGGGCGGTCGAGAAATCCCAAAATACAAAACAGCAGTCTTCAACGGGGTTTGAACTCAAGACTCTCGGATCACAAGCCAAACTTGGCCACTCGACCACTGTGACTGTACACGATTTTATTGTTACATGTGTCAACTGAGTGGCATAAGTCATTGTTAGTTTGAATGCAGCATGGAAGTGTTCTGTCATTCAGCAAAAATATAACTGTCCACACCATCCAGTCATAGAACTGCAAGCGTCTAATAAAATCAGTTATAGGCCTGTAAGGACCTACGTTTGAATATAGGTCTACTTGTACCCTCATGTATATAGTAAGCCTAACGAATACTCTCTAATACTCTCTCTCTCTCTCTCTCTCTCTTTCTCTCTCCCCCGTTCTCTTATATATATATATATACATACATATATATATATATATATATATATATATATATATATATATATATATATATATATATATATATATATATATATATATATATATATATATATATATATATATGACCAGTGCCTGCCTTAGGCATAAACAAACTAGGCAGCCGCCTAGGGCCCTCGATTGGTGGGGACCTCGTATTGACAAGTCTTGTTAGAGAAGAAATAGCGATACGTGTCCTCAATGTTGTTGCTGGAGCACACTTAGTTTTCAATAAATTGCTTAATTTTATTCTTTTCATGTTTTTTTTTTTTCATTTAGGGCCACCAAATTCACTTTGCCTAAGGCCTCGCATGATCTAAGGCCGGCCCTGATAGGGTGTCAGCACAAATACAATGGGTCTTATAATTACATTGTTACTGCTTAACACACAGCGATTTTTTGTTTCTGTAATCCCTTTAGTTAAATAAACAACGGCCAATCAATAATGTCAGAAACACATTAGATGTGTTACTTCCCTTGACATAGTCTTCAATGGGAAGTTTACGTAGTATATTTGGTTATGATTAAGTGTGATACGGCAGTTGTCGAAAATGTAATTTCGTGTTGCTGGTATGACCATACCATGGTACCATGTGCATAATCGGGCGCTGTTGTTCTGTGGTGGCAGATTTTCCATATGCCCCTTGGGCCCATTCACTCTCCTACGAAAGAAAATTAAAACGATCAGACGATCGCTTTATCAACTTGGCCATCCAGCCATTCTATTGCGTGTTAATATTACCTTGAAATAAATGACTAGATTTTGTTTTTGTAAATATTATATTATATATTACAGAGAGAGAGAGAGAGATTTATATAGAGAAAGATTTAGACGAAGAGATTCAAAGAGACTGACATTTATATCGAACGAGAGATTGTTGTGTCCCATCTACCAATTACAATTATGAGACAAACTAGCCTCATGTATTAACTACTGTTTCACAACTACAATTAAGATACGAAACTGCTACAACCACTCCATCTCTTTTTTTTTTCCTTTTTATTTTAAACTCATCTAAAACTTTTTTGGCATTTCTATTTCCTCTTTTTTTGTTATCGCCTTCCTTTTTTTTTATAATAAATTAATTAGTCTGCTTCCACTTTCTTCACCTTTAACCCTCTTCTCTCATTTGTCCAAGTGTTTTTCTCCCCCCCCCCTCTCTCTCTCTAATTCTTCCTTCCCCTGCACTTTTTCTCTTTCACTCATTGTATTCCCCTAAAGCTTGTCCTGTAAATGTTATTTGAGCACATAAACCCATCACTAATAATATATTTGTTTTATTTCATAAGTTTTGTAAGTTCCTTCAGAAATCGTTCAGATCTCCTGCAGGGGGGTCTAACGGGTAGGTTTTGAACTTGTGACCATCGTGACGGCAGTCCGAAGCGCACATCACAAGACCAGGAAGACATTTCGTTGAAAATAATCTAGATCAGGCTACAAAAATAGATCCCCTATGTCAGGGGGAAATGTAGGTGTTATTGTAGGCCTAAAGTCGCTGTCTCTCCCTCTCCCTCTCTCTCTCTCCCTCTCTCTCTCTCCTCTAATTCCACGCCTTTGATCCCCTTACTAATCCTAACACGAGTAGAGCGACGATGTGTTCTAACAGGTGGTGGCAGTATGAAACATACTTAGACAATAATTTCATATTGGTATTCCAGTTTAGGGTGTGTTCACTTTTTTATTTATTTTCGAAGTCCTCATCTTTCCCATTCTTAGATGGCCTTGCTGTGCAGACGTCATGGTTTCCATAGCAACTATTGATTGGTAGCGAGGCTGGCTGGAGGAGGCCAGTATTGGCGGTATAGGTCAATAGATTTTGTTTTTTTTTTAGACCGTGGTCCGAAAAAGAACGTTCATGCAAAGATTTCATTCTTCTTCTCAATTCTCTCTCTGTCTCTCTCTCTCTCTCTCTCAATTCTTCCACACCTCTTCTAAATATGTTACTCTAACAAAACTTCCATTTAAAAAAGAAACTTCTCTCTACATAGATATCGGCTTATCTGTTGAAGTGAATGCTAAATGTTGGATGAAATAAATGAACGAAACAAATTTAAAAAAAAACAACTTCTTCCTCCTTGTAAACATTCCATTTTTAAACAAAGAAATGCGAAGAAAAAAAGATGAAATATATAATTGTTTTTCTCTTTATTTAAACTATAGTGTATAACATTAACAATTTTTTATACTCGGGGTCCTGCATTTTATAAGTAAAATCACAAATAATAAGCCTAATTATTATTGTTAGCAACCTGTAGCCCCGTGTTACAGAGGAATTGAATGGTTGCTATATGGATTTATTTACATTTGCTTTCTAAATATGAAGACCCGATATCCAATTGTATGTTTTATGTCTCACATTATCTAGGCCTTCAACCCCCGCCCCCTTTTCTCTATTTTATACAAACCTTTTATTTCTCTCTCTCTTGTAACTATAGCCTCTCTCTCTCTCTCTCTCTCTCTCTCTCCCTCTCTCTCTCTCGTTCTCCCCCCCCCCCCTTTTTTATTATTTTCTTTTCTTTTTAGGTAAAGAGATAACAGAATTTCTCTTTATGAAATAAAATGTTTGAATCCTTCAAGTAGAAATCGTGAAAGGATCGCAGACACTATATATCAAGCAATAATACACTTAATACTTCCATAAAAGTAGACTTAACATTTAAGCTGGCCTTTCCTATTTATAGATTCCTGAACTCGAAAGTTCTTTCATTTTCTGGTACCGGAAATCAATTAGCTCCCCTTACATTATTTACTCTTCTAAGTAGAAATTGGAAGCTACTAGATCTAGAAACCAAATGTTTCCATGAATGACAACCTTGACGCGTACATGGTACACTGCGTGACATCCTCCTGGTATTCTGAATACATTCTAAAACCCCAGGCACCTCTACCCGTAGTAAATGTTAGGGGCAATTTCCTTTCGAACTTCAAACAAAATGATATTAACATTACAAACTAACAATTGTAACAGTTTGTTATGACAAGCAATACATGTAAAAAAAAAAAAAACTTTAAAAAAAAATAGCCTTATCTCCCTTGACTGATATGAATAACATACTATTATATTTCTTTATTTGTGGTCTCTACAATCCAATAACGTAGCCTAAAACCTGGTGATCAGTAAACATAGGAATCAGGTTCAATAGTTGCAAAAAATAAAAGCAATTGCATTGACCAAAATCTTGAGTAATAGTCGAATAAAAGGATTTTAATTTTTTTGTGAACTTTTCATAGTTTCCACCCATCCTTAGATTACTCCATCCTTAGAATGGTCTGCATATTGATAAGGGTAGTAGGCCTTAATGGGAGTGGGGGGGGGAAGTGGTCGAGAAATCGTGAAAGATGTGGTTTGATTTTTGACAGAATTCTTCGGACAGAATGAGCGCTTTTTTTGGCATAAAGATACTCCACTGGGTGCATTTTCTACTGGAATTGGTTACAAGTTTTTAAGGGCCCAGTCACAGTCATAAAGGTTCTGTCACAAGGACTCGGTCACATAGTCATAAAGCCGAAGTGGCATTGATAGCAAACATTCATGGGCGCAGGTCACTGGTCACAAGGGGCTTCTGTGGCTAAACGCCCTTGCTGGTCACTAAAAAAAACATTGTTAACCAATGATTTCTAAAAGAAAACGCTATTGTAGGTTGTCAGTGTCTGCTAAGAGAGCTAATGCTGGGTACCAGATCAGAGTTGAGACGAACTTAATGTCTTGCAAATGAAGTTATGTATTCTCTTCTCAATCCTCGTCTCTGTATCCACTCTTCTCAGCTCTCTGTATCCACTCTTCTCAGCTCTCTGTATATCTCTTCTCAGCTCTCTGTATCCACACTTCTCAGCTCTCTGTATATCTCTTCTCAGCTCTCTGTATCCACTCTTCTCAGCTCTCTAAATCCACTCTTCCCAGCTTTCTATATCCACTCTTCTCAGCTCTCTGTATCCACTCTTCTCAGCTCTCTGTATCCACTCTTTTCAGCTCTCTGTATCCACTCTTCTCAGCTCTCTGTATCCACTCAGCTCTCTGTATCCACTCAGCTCTCTGTATCCACTCAGCTCTCTGTATCCACTCAGCTCTCATCCACTCAGCTCTCTGTATCCACTTTTCTCAGCTCTCTGTATCCACTCTTCTCAGCTCTCTGTATCCACTCTTCTCAGCTCTCTGTATCCACTCTTCTCAGCTCTCTGTATCCACTCTTCTCAGCTCTCTATATCTACTCTTCTCAGCTCTCTGTATCCACTCTTCTCAGCTCTCTGTATCCACTCTTCTCATCTCTCTGTATCCATTCTTCTCAGCTCTCTGTATCCACTCTTCTCAGCTCTCTGTATCCACTCTTCTCAGCTCTCTATATCCACTCTTCTCAGCTCTCTGTATCCACTCTTCTCAGCTCTCTGTATCCACTCTTCTCAGCTCTCTGTATCCATTCTTCTCAGCTCTCTGTATCCACTCTTCTCACATCTCTGTATCCACTCTTCTCAGCTCTCTATATCCACTCTTCTCAGCTCTCTATATCCACTCTTCTCAGCTCTCTGTATCCACTCTTCTCGGCTCTCTGTATCCACTCTTCTCAGCTCTATGTATCCACTCTTCTCAGCTCTCTGTATCCACTCAGCTCTCTGTATCCACTCAGCTCTCTATATCCACTCTTAGCTCTCTGTATCCACTCTTCTCAGCTCTCTGTATCCACTTTTCTCCGCTCTCTGTATCCACTCTTCTCAGCTCTCTGTATCCACTCTTCTCAGCTCTCTGTATCCACTCTTCTCAGCTCTCTGTATCCACTCTTCTCAGCTCTCTGTATCCACTCCTCTCAGCTCTCTGTATCCACTCTTCTCAGCTCTCTGTATCACTCTTCTCAGCTCTCTGTATCCACTCAGCTCTCTGTATCCACTCAGCTCTCTATATCCACTCTTCTCAGCTCTCTGTATCCACTCTTCTCAGCTCTCTGTATCCACTCTTCTCAGCTCTCTGTATATCTCTTCTCAGCTCTCTGTATCCACACTTCTCAGCTCTCTGTATATCTCTTCTCAGCTCTCTGTATCCACTCTTCTCAGCTCTCTAAATCCACTCTTCCCAGCTTTCTATATCCACTCTTCTCAGCTCTCTGTATCCACTCTTCTCAGCTCTCTGTATCCACTCTTTTCAGCTCTCTGTATCCACTCTTCTCAGCTCTCTGTATCCACTCAGCTCTCTGTATCCACTCAGCTCTCTGTATCCACTCAGCTCTCTGTATCCACTCAGCTCTCATCCACTCAGCTCTCTGTATCCACTTTTCTCAGCTCTCTGTATCCACTCTTTTCAGCTCTCTGTATCCACTCTTCTCAGCTCTCTGTATCCACTCTTCTCAGCTCTCTATATCTACTCTTCTCAGCTCTCTGTATCCACTCTTCTCAGCTCTCTGTATCCACTCTTCTCATCTCTCTGTATCCATTCTTCTCAGCTCTCTGTATCCACTCTTCTCAGCTCTCTGTATCCACTCTTCTCAGCTCTCTATATCCACTCTTCTCAGCTCTCTGTATCCACTCTTCTCAGCTCTCTGTATCCACTCTTCTCAGCTCTCTGTATCCATTCTTCTCAGCTCTCTGTATCCACTCTTCTCACATCTCTGTATCCACTCTTCTCAGCTCTCTATATCCACTCTTCTCAGCTCTCTATATCCACTCTTCTCAGCTCTCTGTATCCACTCTTCTCAGCTCTCTGTATCCACTCTTCTCAGCTCTATGTATCCACTCTTCTCAGCTCTCTGTATCCACTCAGCTCTCTGTATCGACTCAGCTCTCTATATCCACTCTTAGCTCTCTGTATCCACTCTTCTCAGCTCTCTGTATCCACTCTTCTCAGCTCTCTGTATCCACTTTTCTCCGCTCTCTGTATCCACTCTTCTCAGCTCTCTGTATCCACTCTTCTCAGCTCTCTGTATCCACTCTTCTCAGCTCTCTGTATCCACTCTTCTCAGCTCTCTGTATCCACTCCTCTCAGCTCTCTGTATCCACTCTTCTCAGCTCTCTGTATTCACTCTTCTCAGCTCTCTGTATCCACTCAGCTCTCTGTATCCACTCAGCTCTCTATATCCACTCTTCTCAGCTCTCTGTATCCACTCTTCTCAGCTCTCTGTATCCACTCTTCTCAGCTCTCTGTATCCACTCTTCTCAGCTCTCTGTATCCACTCTTCTCAGCTCTCTGTATCCACTCTTCTCAGCTCTCTGTATACACTTTTCTCAGCTCTCTGTATCCACTCTTCTCAGCTCTCTGTATCCACTCTTCTCAGCTCTCTGTATCCACTCAGCTCTCTGTATCCACTCAGCTCTCTGTATCCACTCAGCTCTCTGTATCCACTCTTCTCAGCTCTCTATATCCACTCTTCTAAGCTCTCTATATCCACTCTACTCAGCTCTCTGTATCCACTTTTCTCAGCTCTCTGTATCCACTCTTCTCAGCTCTCTGTATCCACTCTTCTCAGCTCTCTGTATCCACTCTTCTCAGCTCTCTGTATCCACTCTTCTCAGCTCTCTGTATCCACTCTTCTCAGCTCTCTGTATCCACTCTTCTCAGCTCTCTGTATCCACTCTTCTCAGCTCTCTGTATCCACTCTTCTCAGCTCTCTGTATCCACTCTTCTCAGCTCTCTGTATCCACTCTTCTCAGCTCTCTGTATCCACTCTTCTCAGCTCTCTGTATCCACTCTTCTCAGCTCTCTGTATCCACTCTTCTCAGCTCTCTGTATCCACTCTTCTAAGCTCTCTATATCCACTCTTCTCAGCTCTCTGTATCCACTCTTCTCAGCTCTCTGTATCCACTCTTCTAAAATCTCTGTATCCACTCTACTCAGCTCTCTGTATCCACTCTTCTCAGCTCTCTGTATCCACTCTTCTCAGCTCTCTGTATCCACTCTTCTCAGCTCTCTGTATCCACTCTTCTCAGCTCTCTGTATCCACTCTTCTCAGCTCTCTGTATCCACTCTTCTCAGCTCTCTTAATCCACTCTTCTCAGCTCTCTGTATCCACTCTTCTCAGCTCTCTGTATCCACTCTTCTCAGCTCTCTGTATCCACTTTTCTCAGCTCTCCTCAATACCCCCTCCCCCTCATTCTTATACCAATAAATGAAAAAAAAATGCAACTATTACGTGTCTGTGAGTTTGTTTGTATGCATGTATGTGAGCGCATGTATGTGTGTGAGCAGCAGGATAGAACGTGCGGACAACACACCCCAGGTCTTTTGATGGCGAGATCGATAAGAAACTACTTTGTTATTTTGTCCTCTGCCCAGCCCACCCCGTCTCACGACGACACAGGCCTCTTGTCAGCGTAAGCCAGTTCTGTGCTGAGGTTTTTTGTTCAACCGCTCACTTCAAAAATTTATTTCGTTTATTTACTTACGATAATATGTTCATAATGAATACAGACGTTGACGCAGTTAGTGTTGATGGTTTTTTTTTTATTAGAAGCATAATCAAAGTATACATACACACGATACACATACACATTTTACACAAATATTTATACTGTTATACCTTGCCGGATTTTAGTTGGTTTTAGACGTATTGTACATTTCATATAATTTCTTTGAGGGTGAGGACGAGGTCGGGTGTACTGTATGTACTGTATTTACTGTATGTACTGTATGTACTGCCGTAAATCTAGCCCTGCTCTTATAGGCCCCACATATGACCTATGGCTGCCTGGTCGTGCAGTATGCGCGCTGGACTGTCGTTAGGACTTTTCGATGGTCCCGGGCTTAAACCCTGCTTGCTGCCATCCAACGTCGTCTTGCGGGAGGTTTGGACTAGGTAGTAAGTTATCTTCATCTCTAATAGGAACATCCAACGTCGTCCTGCGGGAGGTTTAGACTAGGTAGTAAGTTATCTTCATCTCTAATAGGAACATCCAACGTCGTCTTGCGGGAGGTTTGGACTAGGTAGTAAGTTATCTTCATCTCTAATAGGAACATCCAACGTCGTCTTGCGGGAGGTTTAGACTAGGTAGTAAGTTATCTTTATCTCTAATAGGAACATCCAACGTCGTCTTGCGGGAGGTTTGGACTAGGTAGTAAGTTATCTTCAACTTTAATAGGAACATCCAACGTCGTCTTGCGGGAGGTTTGGACTAGGTAGTAAGTTATCTTCAACTCTACTCGGAACATCCAACGTCGTCTTGCGGGAGGTTTGGACTAGGTAGTAAGTTATCTTCAACTCTAATAGGAACATCCAACGTCGTCTTGCGGGAGGTTTGGACTAGGTAGTAAGTTATCTTCAACTCTAATAGGAACATCCAACGTCGTCTTGCGGGAGGTTTGGACTAGGTAGTAAGTTATCTTCAACTCTAATAGGAACATCCAACGTCGTCTTGCGGGAGGTTTAGACTAGGTAGTAAGTTATCTTCAACTCTACTAGGAACATCCAACGTCGTCTTGCGGGAGGTTTGGACTAGGTAGTAAGTTATCTTCAACTCTACTAGGAACATCCAACGTCGTCTTGCGGGAGGTTTGGACTAGGTAGTAAGTTATCTTCAACTCTAATATGAACATCCAACGTCGTCTTGCGGGAGGTTTGGACTAGGTAGTAAGTTATCTTCAACTCTACTAGGAACATCCAACGTCGTCTTGCGGGAGGTTTGGACTAGGTAGTAAGTTATCTTCATCTCTAATAGGAACATCGGAAACATGTCAAACATTTTACGAAACATTTTACTTACGGCTTACATTACGGGTAATATTGGCCCTACATATGACCTACTTATGGCTTACATTACGGGTAATATTGGCCCTACATATGACCTACTTATGGCTTACATTACGGGTATATGTTGGCACTACAGCTCAGAATTGACTGGTTTGAATAGGAATGAAGTGATCCACAAGTCACTGTCAAGTATGAACACTTTTTTAAAAAATAAATTTTTGTACATTCTTAAATAAAAGTGTAAGTAAAAAAAAAAAGGAGCGTACACCTTGAAGTCCTTGCAATCTGTAGGGCTGATGTTGTAAATCTGTTTCTCGGGCCCATGTTTAACGAGGATGTCATGTGGCCAACACAACAACCAATCGTTGCCGTTTACTCAGGTACCCATTAGAGCTGGGTCGATCGACTCAAGTGCTCCCTAAAAATCCCGAAATTCAGAATCCAAGTCTTCATCGGGTTTCGAACCCGAGACCACTATACAATCTCTTCCCTCCCCCTCCCAATAAAAGTGTGCTTTAACAAATATTTTTTAATGTATTTTGTTAAAATTTAAGGACAGTGAACTAAAACAAAACACATATATTACGCTACTGGTTTTAATTGAGATCTAAAAACAATGTTGAACTTGTATCTGTTAGCGCATTTTTTTCACTTCTCAGCAGTAGCTGTAACTTGTTCAAGGTTCTATTGACCTGGGAGTGTCATTTCGGAATGCTAGTCCCAGTTTAGTTTCGTCTCTAGTGTTATTTCTGCAGATTTTAGTCTCCAATCTCCCATATAGGTCTATGAACAGAGATAACACGATTGGCGTAGGAGAGGGGTGCTTGAACTAACTCCTATAGTTTGTTGTTGTTTCGGGCACCCCCCACACAATCTACCTCTACTGTCCCTACATGTGGACTATTAACTCAGCGGAGTGTTGCTCTGTTGTTTTATTTTCCGGACACGAGGCAGCAGAGGAGCTAAATTCCATTTCAATACGCTTCCGTTGACCCGCGAGGAATGAACGCGCCCCAAAACGATATCGACCTGAGTGCGCCAGCTCACTTCGAGAGTGCATCAGACGCCATCTCCACCCTAGAGGGAGGGGGCTACCTTGGCCACGGGCCAATCCAAAGGATTACTATATCCCTGCGTCAGAGTGAGCTTGTCTTAGTTGATATTGAGGAAGACAAAAAAAAAAATACAATAATAACCAAAGCTGAACAGTTTTGTAGCGAGGGAGAAGAAAATCAAATATTTGACAGGATTTAAGATTTGTGTTGGATTTTACTTTCGGAAAAATTTATTGACATAAATAAATACAAGGTAAGGGTTTTGTTGAGATTTTTTTTATTTGAGTCGATTTCTTAATCTAGATAAAAATTTAGTCGAGGTGTTTTTAAGACATAGGGAACTTATTAGAAGCAGGCTCCTTTTTTTTATTTTAGGAGTGTTTCTATTTTTTGAAGAAGTATGTTGTTTTTTATAGTTTGCCGTTTGATTTACTGACATGGTCATCACATTTTAGGATTAGGGTTAGGGTTAGAGGTATTTTATAGGACAAACTACTTTAGGCTTTTTAAAATGTCGTTGGTTATTGCAGATGTTCTTCTATAGACCTAAAAGGAGATATTGTCTTATTTCTTGAGTAGAAGGAGGCGCGGTGGCTGAGTGGTAAAGCGCTTGGCTTTCGAGCCGGTTCGAATCCTGCTGAAGACTCGGATTTTAAATTTCGTGATCTATAAGGCGCCTCTGAGTTCACCCAGCTGTAATGGGTATGTGACATTAGTTGGGGAAAAGTAAAGGTGATATGTCGTTGTGCTGGCCATATTACACCCTCGTTAACCGTGGGCCACAGTAATAGTTGACATTAACCTTATCCACCCTATAGATGGCAAGATTGAAAGGGGAACTATTGAGTAGAAACAACAGAAGGAGTCTGAAAAAGCCCACCCCCTTTGTTTTGTTTTTTGTAAGGCCCATATTAAGAGTGTATGCTATTGTTGTTGTTTTTTTAATTTCGTCCCGAAGCTTTGTGTTTGTTTCAATGACGTATGTTAGAAACTTTGAATTCCCATGCTGTTTGTTTATTTAAGGTTTGAAAAAAAAAGCTCACATCACAACAGTGTTTGGTAGTGTGACACTAAACTATGAAGTAGGATCACAAGCAATGAAGTAGTTGCGAGAACATGATTGACTCTTTCCCCCCTGCACGTATTTGTTATTTGTATTTTATTTCTCTGGTTTATGTCTCTGTATAGATCTCTACTATCTTTTTAAAGTCTTCTCTCTCTCTCTCTCTACCTCTCTCTCCCTCTCTCTCTCTCTCTCTCCCTCCCCTGTTTTTCTCATGATCTTTTTCTCTTTATTCGATTTCTCTTTCGGTGTCTCTTGCACGTACATTCTCTGTCTCTTATCTTCATTACATTTGATCCAAATATTTTCAGACACTTGGAGGAAAACAACCGGTAAAAAAACATTCCACAGATTTGTGTCTCACCCACAGCAATAGATTTTATTTTAGCTGGAAAGAAATAATTTTCAAAACATTTTAACATATTCATACAACTTGCATCACAATCATGGGCTTGTACAAATATATCTATATCCTGGTCTATGTAGATCTGTGACTATTATCTATGTATAAAACCATGATGAAACCAACAAAAAAAAGCTTTTATACACCCGGTTTTGTAAAAACATAAACCCGGATATGTTGCTATAAAAAATACTTCAACGCGCCAACTTATTGTATCAAAATAATAAATATTACTTTATTATAAATGAAACGTCTTGTCACTACTTATAGATAGCTCCAACTAGAATCAGACGTGGTAATGATAATAGTCACGACTGGCTATAACTCTTTCTTTCGAGTCACTCTATTCACAAGTCAAAACTCACGAATAAAAAGTAGACCGTATCTCACAAGTAGAAAGTATGTATAACTTATCTCACTAATGACAAGTCTAACTAACTTATCTTTACTCATTTGTACTAATGTCTGGGAAACATAATCAAAGTGTCTGCCATTCTCGCATCATCTCCACTGGGAATGTGAACGTAAACAACAGTTTTCACTTGCTCTGTAAATGTTTTTTGTTTCTAGACGATTTAGTTTGAATGCTTTGTGATTGGCTTTTCAGTTCTCACCAGTGCAATGTGGTGTCTGTATTTTCTTTCACCTTAAAAATGTGCATGTGGTTAGAGCTAGGTTGTTTGGGGATTTTTTTAAATAATGAGTATAGTCCATAGTAAATCTATACTCTATATGTATTGATCAAAAGCATTCTTAAGTAATACGAGCACACACGAGACCGCAGCTTGGAACTGAGTACCAAGAGTGCCAATAAGTCTCATGACTAACTAACTAACGAGTTGTGTATTGCAGCTTCGGAGACTATTGTTTTTGGGTAACCGATTGAAATCTACGCTAAAATATTAAAGCGTCATGGCTCCCAGAATATTAATTATAAAATTATCGCCATGGTGACAAGAAAAAGCAAAGCAGCACTTATGAATCAATCGATACTAGATCTATACATTCTATCCTATTAAAACAGCAACATTTAATATCATACCATATCATATCATACAAAATGTCAAGCTGACAAATAAACAGGAGATTGCCTCCCTTTGGCATGAAAAACTATAACGTTTATAAGGCATTAAAATTCTTTTTTTTTCTTTTGTTTGTAACTGTTACCTGTTTTAATTTTTACCGGTTTTAACTTTTACCTGTTTTAACTTTTACTGGTTTTAACTTTTACCTGTCATGTCCACTAAAATAGACCTTAATACAATGCAGTTTCTCTACCAGTGGTGCGTTTTTCTGCATTTTGAGTGTCAGAAATCTATAACGCATTATTTCTCCTACTAAGAAGGGCGTAGGTCAAAAAGTTAGGGTGGGACAGACCAATTCTGCAATTTTAAAGACATTCGAGGCAGTTGACCATGTACGCTTGTAATGGATTTGATCATCGTATTGCTATCCTGGTGTTCTGTAAACGTCTTGTAGTGGAACTGTTATGTTCACATTAAAATGTTGACTTAAAGATGGCACTTCACGTGGAAGAAATCTGGCCTTTTCTGGCTTAAGAAAGAGAAACTCTTAAAGTGGAATTTGCGGAAGATTTATTGAAATATCTTCTTCATAAGAACGCTTTGAATCCATTTTGTTGCAGATTCATCAACAGAGACAACACGAAAGGTCTTACTAGAACAATCTAACGCCTAGTCATGGGCGCTGCGTTCTGCGCTATGGCTCTAGGATTTCGTTGGTCTCGGGCTCATACCCTGCGGGAGGTTTGGCCTACAAGCTACAATGAAATTATCTTAAAATCTGAAGAAACATCCGAATCATGTAAACCAAACAAGATATCGCTTAATTAATGCGTTAGCTCTTTAAACAATGATAATAATGTTGATTAATACTCAAATATGGATTTATAAATTCTGTGCAAATACAACACAAACTTTTTCTTAAAGTCTCTTTTCCACTTCGTCCCTTCTTTGGTCATCATGTCTTAAACAGGTGGGTGGGGGGAGGTCTCGATAACTTGAGAATCGCTGTTTAATTGTAGAAGTGTATGTGCATTTTTCCGCTTTGATTGCGTCATTTTATGGTAAGTACATAGACATTCCGTGCACGTGCAATGTCAACTACACCCACGTCAATGTGACACTGTCTTCACGTGCCGTTCTACATTCAGAGATGTGTTGTTTTATCAATGTGTACCTTTGTACTTCTATATGTAATATCTACGCAACGAGTGAACAAATTGGCCTCTATATTTAGACTGAACTCTTCTGTTTCGGAAAACACTGCAAGAGCCTTGGATTAAAAGCCTCACATCTCGATACGTATAGATACGTATAGTTTGATCAATATAATCATTCAATAACAGTGTTGGCTCAAACTAGCAAAGTGACTTCATCTGTCATTAGTTGTGCGGTCGATGTGTTCAAGGGACGATACTCTGATTATTGAGCCACCGTTCATGTTCTAACCCCGCTTACATACAAGAGCGTTTCGAACTGTTTTTTTTACACTTACGTCTTACTCGCAACTATTAAAGAACCAATCACGTGCTATTGTTGCTTATTCTCATCATCACAACACAACGTTCTATTTTTTTAGGCTCAATGGACTGAAGGATTTCACAATCCAGGCTTTCATTTCAGTGCCCACCTTCTCGTAGGATAACTCACTTGATTTTACTTATGTCTGTAAGTGATTTAGCTTCTGTCGAAGATCTTGCTGTCTTCAATTCTTTGTAAAAAGGCTTTCGATGTCTACAAATTCCTGACCATACCGAGTTAAAGATGTCCTCTAATTGGTACAGACGTCAAGAAATAATCTTCCTTTCTTAATTTGCATTGTGTGGGGGGGGGGGGGGAGAGGGGGAGCGCTTGTTACACAAAAAATGAATTTAAAAAAAAAAATTTCTCAATGGCCATTGGCGAAAGTTTCCACGAGTTCTTGAGAGCTGGTTTCCCTCGTTCCTCAATGACCAGAATTGTTCAGTCAGATATAGTTTTAAGTTATACTTACAATGACATACTTACAAGATAAACTCAAATTATTTCTTTAACGTCTTCAGTATATAACATCAATTCAACGTCAACTCAACATTAACATCAACTCAACATGAACATCAATTCAACATGAACATCAATTCAACATGAACATCAATTCAACACGAACATCAATTCAACATGAACATCAACTCAACATGAACATCAATTCAATACCAATCTTTCATCAGCTATTCTATTTATACTAACGAAGAATAAGAACTGGATAACCAATTCACATTGTAATAATGTGTACACTATTTATAGAAGAGTGCCCACAAAGAAGTTTATTATTCTGTGGTAAAGAAATGGTCGTTTGTTCCAGTATTTAAAATGATTTTAAAAAAAAAAAAAAAGGTTGATGGTCATGGTGGGTGGGATTGTAATTAATGGTAAAGTCTGAGTACCATACTTAAATGTTTAGTACACCAGTTCTTGTCATTTGTGATGCTTACTATCGATGATGAGGTCAAGGATATACATTGCAACTCTGTCTAAAACACTAGATGCTCACGCTATCTAACGATACATTCGTTGACTTATTGGTAGTGCTAAGCCAAGAGTAGTTTAGGGAAAGATTTTCTCTTTTAATGTCTTGACAACAGCTATTTTAACCGTTTTAGAGAGACCTTAAATCATTGTTGTAGTTTACAATATATTACGACAATAGCTTGTACCTTGAGACCTAAACATGTATAGCAGAGCTCAGTTAACGAGGATATTACCGATCCATTCTAATGACCAAAGGTTTTATTTTTCTCTAAATCTCAGATTTCAAAAACCTTTTATTTCGCTTGTGAACATTGGAGTAGTGAAAATCAATTCAAAGAACCTTGAACCTTTTGGGTTAACAAACTGTAGTAGGTATCCTTTACGTATGGTTCTAAACAGTATGAATTGCCCCTGATGACCGACGACAATAATTCTTGAAGTTCTGATACTCTAACCTGCCTAGATTTTTTTTCTTTAATTATTATTAAAATAAAATTACTAGCAGTTTTTTCATTCGGTCAACACTTCTTAAAGACTGACCTTTGACCTTGATACCTATCAATTCTGTTACAGCGATGACAAGATTATGAAAAGCTTCCATAGCTGCTGCTGGAGTCACGTGTGGCAGACCTCTACTGACACAAACCTAAATGCCAAACCAATGTTACCCATTGATCCTCTGTCACTTAGTTCAGCCATACAAGTTCCCCACCACCCCCCGTTTCCTGCTCCCTGGTCAGTCTGCATTTCTCCCTCTCAGACTCATTCAGTATTACCCCGACAGACATATTGTCGTGTGGCTAAATCTCAACATTGCTGTCAGGTAGCTGGCCTCCCGATAATGAGGCTGCAAGACTGTAGTCTGTGCTACATTACATCTGATAGTACTATCTTGATAAATACGTGTAGTGAAGTGTATGGAACAGAACTCACTGTTTGATCATTAATGTATATGGAATGGATCACATTTAAATCCTTCACATTTAGTTTCATTATAATTAGTCATTAATATTGTGTACTATGCCAAGAATAGAGCAACAGGAAAAATATAAGTATTATGCTTATTGCTTGCGTTTAAGGGTAGTTTTGGAAACATGTAACTACATTAGACTTAGAATTAGTTGTCTATTTTAAACAGTCTTTAATAAAGTGACATAATGAGACACAAAGGACCCTTCTACCTTTTTGTTTTGACTTGTTTATTTTATCCGATAAAGATTTTGTTTTCCCTTGCCTTGCTTTTATTCTCTCATTGCCCTCATCGCTCCTTCCCCAACCTAAACTTGGTAGTTTTCCGTGTGCATGACAACATAATGTGTATGTTTATACAAGACTGAGACTTCATCTTGTAGAGTTTAGTTCTCAACAGTTCGGGATCTTAAAATAGCTTACTGCATGACAACATAATGTGTATCTGTATACAAGACTGAGACTTCATCTTGTAGAGTTTAGTTCTCAACAGTTCGGGATCTTCAAATAGCTTATTGCATGACAACATAATGTGTATCTTTATACCAGACTGAGACTTCATCTTGTAGAGTTTAGTTATCAACAGTTCGGGATCTTAAAATAGCTTACTGCATGACAACATAATGTGTATCTTTATACCAGACTGAGACTTCATCTTGTAGAGTTTAGTTCTCAACAGTTCGGGATCTTAAAATAGCTTACTGCATGACAACATAATGTGTATCTGTATACAAGACTGAGACTTCATCTTGTAGAGTTTAGTTCTCAACAGTTCGGGATCTTCAAATAGCTTATTGCATGACAACATAATGTGTATCTTTATACCAGACTGAGACTTCATCTTGTAGAGTTTAGTTCTCAACAGTTCGGGATCTTAAAATAGCTTACTGCATGACAACATAATGTGTATCTGTATACAAGACTGAGACTTCATCTTGTAGAGTTTAGTTCTCAACAGTTCGGGATCTTCAAATAGCTTACTGCATGACAACATAATGTGTATCTTTATACCAGACTGAGACTTCATCTTGTAGAGTTTAGTTCTCAACAGTTCGGGATCTTAAAATAGCTTACTGCATGACAACATAATGTGTATCTTTATACCAGACTGAGACTTCATCTTGTAGAGTTTAGTTCTCAACAGTTCGGGATCTTAAAATAGCTTATTGCATGACAACATAATGTGTATCTTTATACCAGACTGAGACTTCATCTTGTAGAGTTTAGTTCTCAACAGTTCGGGATCTTAAAATAGCTTACTGCATGACAACATAATGTGTATCTTTATACCAGACTGAGACTTCATCTTGTAGAGTTTAGTTCTCAACAGTTCGGGATCTTAAAATCGCTTACTGCATGACAACATAATGTGTATCTTTATACCAGACTGAGACTTCATCTTGTAGAGTTTAGTTCTCAACAGTTCGGGATCTTAAAATAGCTTACTGCATGACAACATAATGTGTATCTTTATACCAGACTGAGACTTCATCTTGTAGAGTTTAGTTCTCAACAGTTCGGGATCTTCAAATAGCTTATTGCATGACAACATAATGTGTATCTTTATACCAGACTGAGACTTCATCTTGTAGAGTTTAGTTCTCAACAGTTCGGGATCTTAAAATAGCTTACTGCATGACAACATAATGTGTATCTTTATACCAGACTGAGACTTCATCTTGTAGAGTTTAGTTCTCAACAGTTCGGGATCTTAAAATCGCTTACTGCATGACAACATAATGTGTATCTTTATACCAGACTGAGACTTCATCTTGTAGAGTTTAGTTCTCAACAGTTCGGGATCTTAAAATAGCTTACTGCATGACAACATAATGTGTATCTTTATACCAGACTGAGACTTCATCTTGTAGAGTTTAGTTCTCAACAGTTCGGGATCTTAAAATAGCTTATTGCATGACAACATAATGTGTATCTTTATACCAGACTGAGACTTCATCTTGTAGAGTTTAGTTCTCAACAGTTCGGGATCTTAAAATAGCTTACTGCATGACAACATAATGTGTATCTTTATACCAGACTGAGACTTCATCTTGTAGAGTTTAGTTCTCAACAGTTCGGGATCTTAAAATAGCTTACTGCATGACAACATAATGTGTATCTTTATACCAGACTGAGACTTCATCTTGTAGAGTTTAGTTCTCAACAGTTCGGGATCTTAAAATCGCTTACTGCATGACAACATAATGTGTATCTTTATACCAGACTGAGACTTCATCTTGTAGAGTTTAGTTCTCAACAGTTCGGGATCTTAAAATAGCTTACTGCATGACAACATAATGTGTATCTTTATACCAGACTGAGACTTCATCTTGTAGAGTTTAGTTCTCAACAGTTCGGGATCTTAAAATAGCTTATTGCATGACAACATAATGTGTATCTTTATACCAGACTGAGACTTCATCTTGTAGAGTTTAGTTCTCAACAGTTCGGGATCTTAAAATAGCTTACTGCATGACAACATAATGTGTATCTTTATACCAGACTGAGACTTCATCTTGTAGAGTTTAGTTCTCAACAGTTCGGGATCTTAAAATAGCTTACTGCATGACAACATAATGTGTATCTTTATACCAGACTGAGACTTCATCTTGTAGAGTTTAGTTCTCAACAGTTCGGGATCTTAAAATAGCTTACTGCATGACAACATAATGTGTATCTTTATACCAGACTGAGACTTCATCTTGTAGAGTTTAGTTCTCAACAGTTCGGGATCTTAAAATAGCTTACTGCATGACAACATAATGTGTATCTTTATACCAGACTGAGACTTCATCTTGTAGAGTTTAGTTCTCAACAGTTCGGGATCTTAAAATAGCTTACTGCATGACAACATAATGTGTATCTTTATACCAGACTGAGATTTCATCTTGTAGAGTTTAGTTCTCAACAGTTCGGGATCTTAAAATAGCTTACTGCATGACAACATAATGTGTATCTTTATACCAGACTGAGACTTCATCTTGTAGAGTTTAGTTCTCAACAGTTCGGGATCTTAAAATAGCTTACTGCATGACAACATAATGTGTATCTTTATACCAGACTGAGACTTCATCTTGTAGAGTTTAGTTATCAACAGTTCGGGATCTTAAAATAGCTTACTGCATGACAACATAATGTGTATCTTTATACCAGACTGAGACTTCATCTTGTAGAGTTTAGTTATCAACAGTTCGGGATCTTAAAATAGCTTACTGCATGACAACATAATGTGTATCTTTATACCAGACTGAGACTTCATCTTGTAGAGTTTAGTTCTCAACAGTTCGGGATCTTAAAATAGCTTACTGCATGACAACATAATGTGTATCTTTATACCAGACTGAGACTTCATCTTGTAGAGTTTAGTTCTCAACAGTTCGGGATCTTAAAATAGCTTACTGCATGACAACATAATGTGTATCTTTATACCAGACTGAGACTTCATCTTGTAGAGTTTAGTTATCAACAGTTCGGGATCTTAAAATAGCTTACTGCATGACAACATAATGTGTATCTTTATACCAGACTGAGACTTCATCTTGTAGAGTTTAGTTCTCAACAGTTCGGGATCTTAAAATAGCTTACTGCATGACAACATAATGTGTATCTTTATACCAGACTGAGACTTCATCTTGTAGAGTTTAGTTATCAACAGTTCGGGATCTTAAAATAGCTTACTGCATGACAACATAATGTGTATCTTTATACCAGACTGAGACTTTATCTTGTAGAGTTTAGTTATCAACAGTTCGGGATCTTAAAATAGCTTACTGCATGACAACATAATGTGTATCTTTATACCAGACTGAGACTTCATCTTGTAGAGTTTAGTTATCAACAGTTCGGGATCTTAAAATAGCTTACTGCATGACAACATAATGTGTATCTTTATACCAGACTGAGACTTCATCTTGTAGAGTTTAGTTATCAACAGTTCGGGATCTTAAAATAGCTTACTGCATGACAACATAATGTGTATCTTTATACCAGACTGAGACTTCATCTTGTAGAGTTTAGTTCTCAACAGTTCGGGATCTTAAAATAGCTTACTGCATGACAACATAATGTGTATCTTTATACCAGACTGAGACTTCATCTTGTAGAGTTTAGTTCTCAACAGTTCGGGATCTTAAAATAGCTTACTGCATGACAACATAATGTGTATCTTTATACCAGACTGAGACTTCATCTTGTAGAGTTTAGTTCTCAACAGTTCGGGATCTTAAAATAGCTTACTGCATGACAACATAATGTGTATCTTTATACCAGACTGAGACTTCATCTTGTAGAGTTTAGTTCTCAACAGTTCGGGATCTTAAAATAGCTTACTGCATGACAACATAATGTGTATCTTTATACCAGACTGAGACTTCATCTTGTAGAGTTTAGTTATCAACAGTTCGGGATCTTAAAATAGCTTACTGCATGACAACATAATGTGTATCTTTATACCAGACTGAGACTTTATCTTGTAGAGTTTAGTTCTCAACAGTTCGGGATCTTAAAATAGCTTACTGCATGACAACATAATGTGTATCTTTATACCAGACTGAGACTTCATCTTGTAGAGTTTAGTTATCAACAGTTCGGGATCTTAAAATAGCTTACTGCATGACAACATAATGTGTATCTTTATACCAGACTGAGACTTCATCTTGTAGAGTTTAGTTATCAACAGTTCGGGATCTTAAAATAGCTTACTGCATGACAACATAATGTGTATCTTTATACCAGACTGAGACTTCATCTTGTAGAGTTTAGTTATCAACAGTTCGGGATCTTAAAATAGCTTACTGCATGACAACATAATGTGTATCTTTATACCAGACTGAGACTTCATCTTGTAGAGTTTAGTTCTCAACAGTTCGGGATCTTAAAATAGCTTACTGCATGACAACATAATGTGTATCTTTATACCAGACTGAGACTTCATCTTGTAGAGTTTAGTTATCAACAGTTCGGGATCTTAAAATAGCTTACTGCATGACAACATAATGTGTATCTTTATACCAGACTGAGACTTCATCTTGTAGAGTTTAGTTATCAACAGTTCGGGATCTTAAAATAGCTTACTGCATGACAACATAATGTGTATCTTTATACCAGACTGAGACTTCATCTTGTAGAGTTTAGTTCTCAACAGTTCGGGATCTTAAAATAGCTTACTGCATGACAACATAATGTGTATCTTTATACCAGACTGAGACTTCATCTTGTAGAGTTTAGTTATCAACAGTTCGGGATCTTAAAATAGCTTACTGCATGACAACATAATGTGTATCTTTATACCAGACTGAGACTTCATCTTGTAGAGTTTAGTTATCAACAGTTCGGGATCTTAAAATAGCTTACTGCATGACAACATAATGTGTATCTTTATACCAGACTGAGACTTCATCTTGTAGAGTTTAGTTATCAACAGTTCGGGATCTTAAAATAGCTTACTGCATGACAACATAATGTGTATCTTTATACCAGACTGAGACTTTATCTTGTAGAGTTTAGTTATCAACAGTTCGGGATCTTAAAATAGCTTACTGCATGACAACATAATGTGTATCTTTATACCAGACTGAGACTTCATCTTGTAGAGTTTAGTTATCAACAGTTCGGGATCTTAAAATAGCTTACTGCATGACAACATAATGTGTATCTTTATACCAGACTGAGACTTCATCTTGTAGAGTTTAGTTCTCAACAGTTCGGGATCTTAAAATAGCTTACTGCATGACAACATAATGTGTATCTTTATACCAGACTGAGACTTCATCTTGTAGAGTTTAGTTCTCAACAGTTCGGGATCTTAAAATAGCTTACTGCATGACAACATAATGTGTATCTTTATACCAGACTGAGACTTCATCTTGTAGAGTTTAGTTATCAACAGTTCGGGATCTTAAAATAGCTTACTGCATGACAACATAATGTGTATCTTTATACCAGACTGAGACTTCATCTTGTAGAGTTTAGTTATCAACAGTTCGGGATCTTAAAATAGCTTACTGCATGACAACATAATGTGTATCTTTATACCAGACTGAGACTTCATCTTGTAGAGTTTAGTTCTCAACAGTTCGGGATCTTAAAATAGCTTACTGCATGACAACATAATGTGTATCTTTATACCAGACTGAGACTTCATCTTGTAGAGTTTAGTTATCAACAGTTCGGGATCTTAAAATAGCTTACTGCATGACAACATAATGTGTATCTTTATACCAGACTGAGACTTCATCTTGTAGAGTTTAGTTATCAACAGTTCGGGATCTTAAAATAGCTTACTGCATGACAACATAATGTGTATCTTTATACCAGACTGAGACTTCATCTTGTAGAGTTTAGTTATCAACAGTTCGGGATCTTAAAATAGCTTACTGCATGACAACATAATGTGTATCTTTATACCAGACTGAGACTTCATCTTGTAGAGTTTAGTTCTCAACAGTTCGGGATCTTAAAATAGCTTACTGCATGACAACATAATGTGTATCTTTATACCAGACTGAGACTTCATCTTGTAGAGTTTAGTTCTCAACAGTTCGGGATCTTAAAATAGCTTACTGCATGACAACATAATGTGTATCTTTATACCAGACTGAGACTTCATCTTGTAGAGTTTAGTTCTCAACAGTTCGGGATCTTAAAATAGCTTACTGCAACAACAACAAAAATCCATTCTACCATATGGCCAGTTCGTGTGCTAACGGCCAATATCGGCCCACGTCCTGTCATTCACACCCAGAATGAAACCTGGAGGAAAAAAAAATGTCAGACACGTTTCTTTGGGCTGGATGGCATGGGTACAGTGTGAACAAAATAGCGTCCCTTGTTTTTCTGGAATTCACCGCTTAGAAAGTTAGGAAATGTGTTTCCATTTTTAAATTAAGTCTATTTATGGTACAGGCCAGCTATAAGATTGTTTTGGGGAACGTTAAGCAAGATTAATGTTTAGCTGTTAATCTGACAGTCGTGGTCTCGAATCCTGATGGAGGCTATGCTTTACAATTCGGGATCCCATTCAAACTCATGTAGTATTCAACACCTAAGCGGGAGCAATTAAAAAAGCAATTAAAACTTGTAGCAGTTAGCATCTAAAATGTAGTAACACTGTAACAGATAATATTTAGTACATAATGAATGGCAGCACCTAACTGTAATACTCAACTTGGAACAGGTGGGGCAGGTATCCACCTCCCACAAAGGCCGTTACCGTTTCTTGCGAATATCCATGAATTCAATAAGGGTCAAGATGCACTGGACTATGTTAACATTACAAAGAGTTGATGGTTGGATTCGCTACTTATAGCATCCTAATCCCAAACCATAGTTCGACTTCATCTGACAGTTTCATTTTGTACAAGTGAATTTATGTCAGCACGTTTCCAGGATTTGACCATTTTAAGTAACAATATGTTTAGACTATCTCAGCCATAGGAAAGCAATGCTAAATTCGAAACATGTTATCTATCTAGGTGGTTCAGGCACATATGAAGCCATAGAGCCATTCTTTACATAATTTGTTTGTCAGGAGAAAAGAGAGAGAGGGGGGGGGGCGGAAGATAGTTTGACTAAAATACAAAAATACTTTTGGTCATTATAGAAGAGATAATATCCTTGAGGAAATGTGTTTGACAATTCTACTTGACACATGCCATGCATTAGAAGAGCAAACCATTGATACTAAAGCACCACATACGTTCATATCAGTTTCTCTGTTACATGACATAATGTACAACAGTACGTAACATTTTAGTCAATGAGTTCATGACCAACGTAACTGTCACTGGGGTTCTATATTTTGACACTGTAATATTACTGTGGGTTTATCGATGTAGGCATGGTGGTGACATTGGGTTCATATTATAATGCGATCATACTTCACTTGCACAGAATAAGGAAATGACACTTGATGTAGCAGACACAAATAATAAGTTTAATATAAGCAATAACACCACATATCGAATATGATACACAATACAATTCAATTCAGGAAAGATCAGTATTAATCCTCTATAGAAATATGGGAATATAATAATAACTTAGTAACTATTCTTACTCCTTGTACCAACTGTCTACCACTAAGTAACTAACAACTCTTTCTCTAGACTGTCTATAACCAACTCCTTTAAGCAACTAACTGCCCTTCACTCTAGTTCACTAAAGGTCAAAAGTGTTCACCTTAGGGCAACATGAGTTGTGAATAACATTCACAATATTGAAATAGGGTTTCTACACTATGGCACCAACTTTGAGGTGGTGACAGTAACAAAACAAATTCGTGTGTGTGTGTTTTTTAAATTGGGCTCTTTGTGATGGTAAAATATTCCAATCCTGAATCAGGTGGTGTTTTTCTGCTGAAAATACTTTTAGCTTTCTTAGAAAGGTGTCCTAGTCCCGCTTGTTTGTTGTCAATGATCTTACTAGCAGCTTTGAGAATTTTATAAAGTTTTATTGTTAATGTTCAGATTGCCAAATCAGGCATAGCTGTTGTAACTTAAGATACTGCAGATGTCAGCATGGTAGAACATGATTAGAACCTTCTTGTTAAGGAGGGCACATTGCCTTGTAATCTTTATCTTTGTTGTCCTATTATGGTGATGTAATCTGTGTTTGTGATGTAATCTGTATGGTGTGATGTAATCTGTAAGCCCTTACTCAAATGGAGTTTGATGATGATGATGATGTAATCTGGGTGTTTGTGATGTAATCTGTGTTTGCAGTGAAACGTTGTATATCGTCCAAGGTACTGAAAGTTTGAACTATTTCTATGCTCTCCCTTGTTACTAAAACCAATATCATTTCTGTCTTTTCATACTCAACTCATTTTTTTAAAATTCTTCTATACTGGGTATCTAAACCTATGTGAAATAGTGTTAGCAGAATATCCTGTACTGAGTATCTAAACCTATGTGAAATAGTGTTAGCAGAATATCCTGTACTGGGTATCTAAACCTATGTGAAATAATGTTAGCAGAATATCCTGTACTGAGTATCTAAACCTATGTGAAATAGTGTTAGCAGAATATCCTGTACTGAGTATCTAAACCTATGTGAAATAGTGTTAGCAGAATATCCTGTACTGAGTATCTAAACCTATGTGAAATAATGTTAGCAGAATATCCTACACTGCTACTACTAGGTATCTAAACCTATGTGAAATAATGTTAGCAGAATGTTGTGGAAGCATAAGACTTCATTCTTGTAGCGTTGTTTTCACCTTTTCAGTCTATGTTGACGTAGTATCCTGGCTATTTAATGTCATTTAACTCAATGAAATGTTATTTAATTATCATTCAATTTAATCAATGAGGAGCATAAAAAGAACTCTATAGCTAATCATTTCTTTCTATTTTACTCAAGTTGTGGTTCTTGATTCACACTGTTGTAATCTTTGCCCAATAATGACGTAATCTGATTATTTGTTTTACCTTAAATTTTCTTCGACATTGCGTGGAGCTGCGGCCAAGATTGTAACATCTCAAAACAAACCAATTCCCTGTCCTGAATAGAGGTCAGGTGATTAATTTCTTTCCTAGTGTTTGTCAGAGAAAGGGGGGAATCGATTTGTTCTAAAGATGCACGTTGGATCAATACAGATTACAATCAACAAAAAAATGTAAGCATGAAGATTCGATCGTTAAATGCAATACAATAGTAGGTCTACAATTTAAAACTACAAAAAAAGTTGTTGTTTTTTAATTGATCCAGTCCATGGATAACCCTGACCGGCTTCAGCTCATCTTTCTATTCAGATCTCTCCTGAAGCCTTTCGTCTCCTAGCCCAGTTCTAGCATACGTTCTTCTACAGTATCAAGTCATTTGTAGTCAGTCTTGGGGTCGCCTGCCTTTGGTTTTTTTAAAATACATTATTTTCTTCTCTCTGTTCTATGACATCGTTTCAATGTGACCTTTCTGTATAAATAGGTCTTAATGTAATGTATATCTCCTGGCTAGCATCTTGTCAGGCTCCATATATTATTTTTGAACATTTTTTTATTTCTCAAAAAAAAAAAAAAGTAAGATGAGTTACCCTTTCAGACCTTGCCATCTATGTAAAGATGATGTAAAGATGATGTTAAAATCATGTAAAGATGATGTAAAGATGATGTTATGCTCATGTAAAGATGATGTAAAGATGATGTTAAGATCATGTACTAATCAGATTTTCTGTTGTTTTCTCAATGACTATTTGTGAATTCATTTTCTTTTTAGTTGGGCTGTGTGATGAACTTTTTAGTACAATATTTGGAAGATGCATATTAAATACAAACTTCGCCTCGAGTCTTGTTAAGATTTGAAACTAAATGTATAATTTAAAGATTTTATTTATATATTGCACTTTAAATTCCTGTCTCAGTTGGTATTTGTTACACCTAGTATTTGTAATGTCTGGTAGTTGTTATTGCTGCTTTGGTTACGCCAGGATATATTTACGCCTCCTATTTTTATCTAGTTTTATTTCCAAACAATAAAAATCAGACACGATTACGACATTTCTGTTCAAACGATCAATGATGCCCACCATTGCTTCCTGCATTGTTTCTCAGTTATGCTGCTATTATTCAGATATCAGAGTACGAGATATTAGCTTCAACATTCCAATACTTATCTCGGCTACGTTTTGTGCCAGGATTTTAGTCTTGGTGAGACTTATTGTAAGACTGAATTGAACTTGACTTACAGCGCCTTCTTTATGGCAGTGAGAGCTGGTCAACATACATGCATCAAGAGCACAAATGCAACAGTTTTCACCTGTGTACTTTGAACGTTTGGTGCAGTAGTCAACCTTGTTAGTTTTGTCTTCACCAATCGATCATTTTTATATGTATATGCACAACCCCTTCTTCCCCAGCCCACTGTTTACAAATAGCACAATTTGACTGGGTGTAGTGGATATCTAGATTTAATCCCCACCCCCACCACCCCTTTTTGCAATCCGGCTCTGTGATCTGTCTATTTAAAACTAAATTCATCACAGAAACCTTGAGCAACACTCCTGCACATTTGTTGACAGTAAAATGAACATTTTAATTGCCTTCAACTCTGTTATAATTACATATGAGGACGTTGAAGACCATGATTAGTGCAACATAAAGATGTGGAAATGCATCATTCACTTTGTCTACACGTGGGAAGTGTGAACTGGTGTGGTGGGGGAAATGGCAGGCAGCTCTGAAAACAAGTTCAATGCCGAAACACTTGGAAGTCAATCGATTCATTGTACCGTGAACCAGTTCATTCGTCTTTTTGTTTTCAATGCCACTGACATTGCTGATTACGTTTTGGTTAGAGCCAAGTTACTGGCGTTGTTTAAGGTGGAACAAAAGTTACTTGCATAAAATTGCATTACATTGGCTTAGTCTAAAAAGTACGTTCCACAAAGTACGTTCTGTTTACGTCAGATGTTACCCGAATTGAATGCTTGCATTTTTTTTGTCTTCTATGACAGCAGTTTAAAACAATGGTGACAGACACTAGCCTAGATATAATTAATTTAACCCACGTTATTTAGGTCAGTTGCTTTAAAAGGCCTGTGGAAAAAAAAAGAAACATCAAGTATCTAGATTCAGTGATTCCCAAAGTGGTCTATATAGACCCCCAGGGGTCTACGAAGACTTCCAAAGGGTCTTCGAAAGTTAAAATGGGAATTGGGGGTCTATGAGGTGTGCTCGGGGGTCTACGTTAAAGAATCGTAATTCCGCATGTCGTGACTTTAATTTTGACAATTGGAATTTTTTCATCCACACATTTATGATTTGTACCTTAGGAAATCCTTAAAATGTTTAGCCTGCTGATTAAATGAAATATTGTTTAATTTAATTTGAAAACTATATTTAAATAGTGTAGTTTTGTCTAGTTATAAATTTAACCAAAAGAAATGTAGACTGTACAGCGTTAAGTATTTGAAATTGAACTTCATTACTTCCTAGTCAAACAAGGGGGTGTTGATGTGCCATTTTTTATGATGCTATGAAACCAATTAAGCTGTAGGATCATTTGAGATGATGCCACCCTGATAAAAAGATAAAAGTTTGCAAAACTTTCAAACACTCAAAGATAAAGTTCAGAATACACCCACAAAATCTCTCTTTGACCTGATATTAAGAAGATGATTAAAGTACAATACTGAAAACCTCACACGATATTTCTTTTTACCAGCCGTTGAAGAAATTGTAAAAAAAAACAACTCTTACACAAACTTAGATCATTAAAAGAATTTTTTGTTTGGGTTTTGTGGCCGGTGTCTTGTTTTTGGGACTCTTGATGAAGAATGCAATTTTGAAGACATGGTGAGACTCCAAAAGGGCTAATTACAATGGTCCCAATTTTAAGCTTCCGGAACATATATTTTCTCATTATAATGTATACGGTTCTGATGTGAACAGTTATAGGTGGCCCTATTGGATAGTTTATAATGGGTGTCATCTTCCTTGTATATCGAATGAGAGCTTGTCCATTACTCGTTTGTACAATTCACTATTAGTTTCTTCATTTCTTCCTGATAGTGTTATGTTCAAGTGTGTATTTGTTTTCTCACATTTGGCAAGTCAATCAGCCTTCTATTTCTTTCTATTTCAACACTGGAGAACAGTGTTCTTGCTGTTGTTGTGCTTGACAAGGTCACAAAATATGTTTTTGGATGCTCCTTTAGATTATGTGGATAATTACATCCAATCCCAAATCTCCCGACGGGAGATGCGAGCAGACAAGGTGACAACCGAACGTCAGTCCAGGCATCATGAGTTGTTTTATTTAGGAAGCATCAGAGTTTGTCAAGCTTTTAAGGAATATTTTTTTTATTAGTCACGAAATAAATTTAACTGTTTGGTGAATTTGGCTGATTCGCTAGCATGGTAGCTGTTAGATCCAGTGCTCCTATTTCTTCTCTGTGGTTGTCATAGAGCTCATTAGTTACAATGAACGTTATTTTAAAATTATTTTTTCTCCATTAGGCCATTCAATGAGTATTCCAGCCCCTCCGTTTGTGGAAGCTTTCTGAGGACCATCCATGCAAACTCTAACCCATTGGTTGTAAGGGCAATGGATTTGTAGAAGAGTTCACTAAATTCTTGAGCTCTGTTGGAATATAGTCAAATATTTCTTTCTTCTTATGTAAGTCTTTGCAAACGACATAGTTCTGCAAACAACAAATTTCTCTATACAGCTGGCAGAGTCAACCTTGTCTGGTAATGATTTTTTTATTCAAATTATTATGGCTCAAGAAATTCACGAAAAACTGCTCCAGATGAAAACTGTTACCTTGATATTTTAGGCACATTAATCTTTTTAATGTTTTGAAGAACTACTTCATAAAACAACAAATCCCTAAATGAAAAATAATCTTCGTAGCAACGGATGGTGAGATTGCAAGCCTTTAAAAACAAATGTTTCCAATGTGTTTAGTGATTGTATGCTGTACGTGGTAACTATTAAATCATGGGTTGAAATTTGAATTTTGTTATTAATTTATTTTAAAAAATAGATTCAACTTAAAATGTAGTTTTAAATTACTTTTTTACTCCTCGTGTCACTGGTTAGATATTAGTTTAAACAAAATGTGTCATTTGAAATTGATGAATTTTCAAAAATTCAATATAACTTAAGCAGGGGGTCTACGGAAAACCAGAAAACATGGCAAGGGGTCTACGAGACAAAAAGTCTGGGAACCACTGATCTAGATTATTCTAGATCTAGGATTACAATCATTAATGTAGTTCCTAAGAAATATTGCAATGTTCAGTCCTTAC